>VZTN01017572.1:4884-40676 GCA_013400515.1 Erpornis zantholeuca
CACTGCAAGAAAACTGAAAAAACAACTTCAAGTTTAAATTGTAACTTACTTACTTTTGTGATAGGATAATAATGACTATAACATGGTAGTAATAGTAGTAATGATAGGCTATAGGTAATAGTAAAGGTATTGATTGGTTGCTATGTATTAGGATGCTCAGCAAAGAAGAATATATAATGCATTGCAATCAGAACTAGGGTGGCTTCAGGTCTGCCTACAAGCTGTAGCTGGCAGCTGTAGGTGTGGCTCTGTCACCCATGACCGTGACTGCTGTAACATCTTGGATACAATAAATAGCACTTTGAAGAGCTGCCTGGAGTACCACATCTCTCATCCCAGGCTCTTACAGAGTTCTGAGGTGACATTAGACCATCTAGGATTTTACAGGACCAAAAACAAGTGTCCTGTAAGAAGTGGCTAACATAGAATTAACACAGCTAGGTAGAACAGTGGAATACTCTGGCATAATAAAAGAGCGTTAACTGCAATCTTTCAACATCATTAGTATCTTTCTATGGCTCAGAAGAATTTAACATCCATACCTTGCAGATGCAGGGACCTATGCAGGGGTCATCATTTTCACTGCCCTCGAGGGAGCAGTTGCAGGGCAGGCACTCAGGATATCCTGTATAACCCAAGGCACAGCGATTGCAGCTTTCTCCTGCGTAGCCAGGCTTGCAGTGGCAGAAACCAGGCAACAAATCTATGAGAAGAGGGAGAAAACACGAGATCTATTTCACTTGTCATTATTATTGTTGGATATATGTGTTAGAGTGCTCAAAGCAACACCTTTTGTAGATTTAACATAAGGGTGTTTACTGTTGCTCACACCACCATCTATTTAACTTGGAGCCATCTGAGAGAGACTAGAATGAACAATGTAAAAATACAGTGATTTAAATTCTGAGTTTCCAGAAATCTGCGTATAAGAAACCTTGAAAATTGAAACTTATCCCTGCTTTCTCGCATCTAACAGTTTCTAAAAACCTTCTCTTGCATTAATTCATCTAAAGCCCTTTCAACATGCTTTTACTTTCAGAATTGGTAAAGCTCCCTAGCAGGGAGTTCCACATTTAGCCTTGTATAGTGTGAAAGAAGACACTGGTATGTGTTAAATCTCTGTTTACTGCCATCTAATTGTTGTATCATAGAAAAGAGCAAGTTACCATTTACTTTATCCATGTCATCTGTGATTTCAATATACCTCTGTCATGTCCTACATGACATTTTTATTTCATATGCCACAAACTCCTAAACCTATTCAATATCTCTACACAAAAACTGCTTGGTGTGGCCAAAAACCTCTGTTGTCCTTCCCTGCACTGTTTATAGATCTAATAAATTTTTTAAGAAGGGAGTGCATAGTGTAGACTGGTTTGGTTGGTTTTTCTGATGATTTTTTTTTCACTTGTTTTTTAAAAAACCAACTTATTTCCTTAGGCCCTGTTGATGTTTTTTGACTACAGCTGAGACACAACTGAGTTGACAGACCTGAGGCACAGTCCAAGGTAATTCCAAGAGCTGTTTCACAACTCACAGTGCCTAATTGAGAAATCACTGTAATCACTGTACAAGTCGAATTACTTTTCTCAATGTTCTACTTTTCCTGTAATTGCTACAAAAATTCATCATTTATTTTACTACCCAGCCACTGACTATCTTGAGATTCTTCAGAACATTTTGCAGTTCTTTCATTTTTCTATGCTGAAAGATTTTGTACTTGCTAACTTTGTCACCTTCCTACTCATCCCTTCTCCAGGTTAAATATGAATATTTTCAACAGTTCATATTGATCATCACTGTGAAAATGGTCCATTTATTCTTTTAACCAAGTACTAAGCCATGAAAGAACCTTTTCTCCTTATTCTATTACACTTTCTTTTGTGGATTTTGGTAAAAGATCTTGTCAAAACCTTTTGAAAATCAAAATACAATATTAATCAAATGAGCCTTTGTTCACATAGTCATTTAATCCTTCAAACAGACTTATAAGGCAGACTGTCCTCTACACAAAACCCCTGGTCTTCAGTTTTGCCCATTTTTGCCACATTTCAGAAATGGTGTAAATCATTTATTGTAGTTCTAGTGATTTGCTTGGAACAGAAACCAGACCTTCTGATTCTAGTTTCCTGGAACACCCTTTCTTTTGGATAAACAGTGTCTATTTAATATTAATTTATGTTTTTAAAAATATTATAAGCTACATTTAATGCCTCGAGCAACTCAATTTTCATGTACTCACCTCATCCTGAAGCCATGGATAAATACTATACACCTGACAAATTTTGATTCTGTGTTTATCAGCTTGCCTTAAAACACTTCTGTTTGAGGCAGTTCTTCTGACGTGTCCCCACGAACAAAGATTCCCATGTGGGAAATTCCCAGAGCTACTCTATTCCCTGGTAAAAAGAATTATTATAGCTTTTCTGCCATGTCCCTTTCTTTCTTTCGGTACCCATTTATAACTTGATTACACCTAAACCATATTTAACTCCTACCACATTTGCATCTCTAGCAGTCTGATTCTGATTTATCTGAATAAGTACTTCTTAGCAATATCTAAGTATTTAGCAAATTACACCTTAAAATATGAGTACTTATTATTAGGCGTATGACTTTCTAGAATCTGTCACAATTTATATTCTTTTCTATTATCCTCAGTTGGAAATAACCTCTGATTTTCAGTGAGTTTCTTTTTCTTGTTTAAATAATTTTTTTTTTAGCTTAATTGCATTGCTTGAATAATTGTGAACCAGAGAAATGCATCTTCTCTGAATGTCTAATATGCAGTCTATAAACCCTAAGTTTGTCATTAGTAGTCTTGGATAGTTCATTTTTATTTTCCTTTTATAGGTTTCCTTGTTTTGATTAAGTTGTTTTTCAGGGAGGCTTTCTCATTCCTATAAGAATGTTGAATTTGACTGCCCTTCAGGAGAAGAGTTTTAAAACAGTCCCTCATGCATAAATCCAGAGGTGCGTCTCCTTTTTATGGCTTCTCTAACTAGCTATTTGAAGAAGCAGCCACCTACAGGAGTTTTAAATTATATTATCTGTTAATCTATATAGAGGTGAAATTCAATCTGTCTACTCTAACCTTGCAGCCTCTTTGATCTCCCGTAGCCCATCATAATGACTGTCACCTTCTTGATCTATCCTAATTATATACAGGAATTTCAGTGCATGAAATTTCTGTTACTTACTATCTCAAAGTGATGTGCTCCATGGGGTTTGATACATTTGGCTCAGATGATTCTCAAATTTCTGAATTATTCTCCTCTCAAACAGCTACCATCAAGGCCCCAAAGCACAGCAGGCCACAAACTCTTGTAATCTGGGTCAATGCATCCTAACTGGACAATCTGGAACAGAGATACTTTTGTTCCTTCCAGATGAAAACACCCAGCTATACTCCAGGGTTCAGCAGTAAAAGACATAGGCAAGTCTACTCTTTAGAAGTGAGCCCATCTCATTTGAAAGCCTCAGGAACTCATGTCTCACAAATCAAGTCTCAGCAAGCTCAAATTCAATTACATGTCTCAGTATGGAACTCCCAAATGCTCATTTAAATCTATAGTCTCTTCTCCATTGCCCACTTTGTCCATTTTTTTTAGCTCCCCAAAAGGAACCATCCCTTCTCCTGCTCTTCCGTTCTATGCAGTTATTGAAACCCTCCTGTCACCAGCCCAGCCTGCCCCACTCTGGCACAGCACGCAGAGGTAGGATAACCTCAGCACACCACTTAGCAAGAGACCTCACACTCCACCTGACAGAGAGGAAGGCAGGAGACTGCTACCTGTCACACATTCTTCCAGCTCTCAACCTTGGTGATACAGTTAGTCTTGATTTGGCTCCATGCCTTCTTTCATTTACAGCTCTTGCCAGATCTCGGCTCTCCCTGTGTTACACAGCATGTTAATTCCTCTCAGTGTCCCACTGGTTATTTTTGATGAGGCTGCTGAAGTGCATATTGAATGTAGATTATATCAACAGTCTAACAAATTTCAGTTTAGGGCAGATGTTTCAGGTCTTTCTCTTGTTTTTGTTGCAATTAGATATTTCAGAAGAAAGACATCTTTTGCTTTCGGTCCATGACTTCATAGGTTTTGTTTGAATGGAGCTTTATTTGATGAAGCTATTATTCCCTGTTTTCTCCCTGCATATTATCAGTTTCTGTCCTGTCTTTCAGCATAAAGGGGCATTGAAAATGCACCCTAGAGAATGAGTCATCTTGAAATATGAGTTTTACCAGTTAGTTTTTTCCTAGCCGAGCAGTGTTTCAAAACTGCAGGAAGATAAGTGCATGCAAAAGCATGCACCAGACCCTTAAAAAAACCTGCAATCCTAGGACTGGCCTCTTGTCATTTTCACTCCTGTTCAACAGCCTATCAATTTCAAAAATAATTTCATAGAATTTGGTGCTACTGATTGCTGAGCAAAGTACTACAAAGCGTGAATAAAGATCAAGATGTCTAGATCTAACTTATCCTAAAATGTCTGAGGACATTTTTCAGCAAAAATAAGCATGTGTCATTGGGATTATATTGTACATAAAGAGGCAATAGGGGAAAAAATGATAGCATGCCCTGAAGACTGAGCCACAAAACTCTGCCAGGCCCCGAACCTCTCAGTTCTTGAAGGTACTTAAAAGCCAAGTAAAATGGCTATTTGTTGGCCATTAGAGCTTGAAACAAGAGTATCTATTCATGGAGAAAGCCCTAATTACTGGAGTACAGAGTAGTTCTAAATGGTAGGACCTTCACTTCTGTACGGAAAAGTGCAATATCAGCAATGGTCAAATTTAGCTATTATTAGGATGAATTGAACACTGGTGGACAAGTTCAGTTTTAAAATTATTGCCTTGCAGTTACCAAACCTGGAGGCATTTTCATCATTTTATTTTATAATTGATCCTAAGTTCTCTTTTTTATACTGCTCACTAACATGTGATATTTGATTGCTATGAAAGAATATTTTAAAAGCATTCTTGAAGATTTAAAACCAAACCTGCACTTTACAAGCTAGAATAATAATGTTTCACTTTAGAATATTGACTGAGACACATGAGGACAAAGTTATGCTACGCTGGAAATTATGGAAATGGAAATTATACTTACTTAATATACAACAAGACTTATTTATTTCCTGAAACAATGAATGCTATATTAATATTGGCTTCTCTGTACCCTTCTCTTATCTAGAAAAATCTGATTATGACTACAGGATGCAGTCATTTAAATCCTCCTGACGCACCAGTTATTATAGTATTTGCTACAATTTTCCATTTTAATTGCTGTTTACCTACTGTACTCAAGAACAGAGAATGTACAGCCTCCAGCTTTATTTTACTGGAGAACTGTTCACAGTGACTCTATATCCTCAGTGATATTCCTTACTACTGTATTTCCACTTTAGCTTAATGTCTTTTATTTTCTCAAATCATTTACTTAGCACATATTTAAAAAGCATATTCCCATCCTACACCAAGCAAACAATTTATCCTCAAGCAATCAGCCAGCAACTCTTAAGATGTATTTCAACCCACCCAGAGTGTTCATTCTGGTTCACTGGTGAATAGATAGATTCCTTCAGACAGATCATGCTTTCCAGCCTTTCCTTTATGAACACTCACCAGTGCTTCAAACCCAATTGCTGCCCAGGGTGAGCAGTATGCAACAAAAAGAATTTTATTGGTGTACTGAATACAAATGTGATAGGGAAAAAAGGGAAGAAGTGTTCTGCTTTCAGGATCGTTTTCTACTAAAAATTACATCGACTCACTCTTAATTCTAAAACAACCTCTTCTGTGACCAAAACAATCTCTTCTTAACAGAAATATTAGAAAGGCTTTTCCTTTCAACTGGCATTATTGTGTCTTTTTTGTTGGATAAGGCATTACAGTCACAAATATGTGACTGGTTCAAGAACTATAAACAAACATAATGTGCAAGAAGTAAACAGTTTTCCTAATGTGTTGGAACATTATTTAGTACAAGAAGTAGAAAAAAAAAAAAGGCAAACAAACAGAAAGAACAAAGAGCGAAGAACTAGACCATTGCAGGCAGAACAGCTATGATGCCCAGGTATTTGTAGACCTGGCTTATTTTTGTTGTTGTGGTCTTAAAATAGGCAAATAGTAAGATATATATCAGAATTATCCTCTGGCCACTGTCTAGACAGTGCAGTCTCCACTTCTCACTAGACTTCCAAGACTGGACACGAGACAGACAACTGAGAACAAATGCATGGACTATTTTGGGGAGGGAATCCCATATATGATGGCAGTTACCCAAACATTTGTGCTTGTCACATATGAGAATAAATAGTTTAAACACAGAGAATAACCTATACACGAAATAACTTGGAAACAGAAGACATCAATGGGTTTGAAAAGGAAGAAATGAAAAAAAAAAATAATTCATGTGTTACAAACAGCTGATTCAACAGAAATTAAGAAAATCCTAACATGCTCAAAAGCAACAGGCCTCCAACCAATTGCAGCAGCATGAGTTAAGTATCAGGAAGATAAGGAGAAGCTGGTTACAGTCAGGACAGAAAAAGATGAGAGTTTTCATTTCATGAAGAGAACAAAAGAACCCTGGTTCTCGGGACTGGAGAAACTAAAGCATTCAACAGCTTCTTTGAATGCCTGAGGCCAGATGAGCAGGGAGCAGAAATGGCTACTTGCAATAAAAGCAAGAGGTGGCAAAACAGAAAAAGATAATCCAATTTTGGACATGTTATCTTCAACATGTTAGCATGACATATTTCTTGATTTTCTAGAAAGACACAGTTAATGATCCAAACAGGAGCTTAATTCTCTTCCCAAGAGAGATTCAGGAACGAGGCAAGAGAAGAATTTGCCAGAAAGAAGATCAGAGCACTAAAAAGGCAGAAGGAGACATAGCAAGGTGTCAAAGCACAGTGCCACCTTGTCAGATTCAGAAAGTGTAAGCAGATTAGAAAGCAACTATGGGATGGTTTAGATCTGTTGAATGCTCAGATGCATAAGACATTTTGAGAGCTCCTAAGGACACCATTACTGACAATCAAAGAAGATGGAAAAATGTCTCCATCTTTTTGCTTCCCTCTTCTTGTGAGAGAGGAGCTGTCAGCCTGTTAAGTGCTGATCAGCTGCCAGGCCCCAGAAGGCTGACCCACACCAGGGGCCAGCAAAGAATGTGTGAAAAGAGAGACTGCAGCAGTGACAGGAGTGAGAGAGCAAGCAGCTGTGTAGCATGCAAGTGGGACATCACATTTTTTGGAATTAATCATTCCCCATCTCAAAATCACAAACTGAGAGGTTCCTTTGTTGCATTGTCTATCATCTGCAACCTGTTTAATCTCACCCACAGGCTTGGTACAGGCATTGCAGAGTCTTGCTGGGTTTCTGCCAGC
Source organism: Erpornis zantholeuca (assembly GCA_013400515.1). NCBI lineage: Eukaryota > Metazoa > Chordata > Aves > Passeriformes > Timaliidae > Erpornis > Erpornis zantholeuca. The sequence goes on from VZTN01017572.1 coordinate 12,280, forward strand.
TTTGGGATTCATCCTCTCTTCTGCTCGTACGATCTCTCATATCACTCCAGGTGATACACTGCACTGGGTATCCATGCCCAGGTGCTGGGAGGGGGCTGCAGGGCAGCCTCTGTGAGTAGAAGGATGGGGCTGCTCTGTGCCAGACACAGCCAGCTCCCAACAGGGTGCACAGCTAAGCCCCTCAGCCAGCCAGGTCAGAGAATGGAGAAGGGGAAGGAGTGGGAGGAGAAGCTCCAGAGCAGATACACTTCTGCAGCCCCGGGAGGAAACTGGGCTGGAGCAGATATCCACACTGCAGCCCACAATGGAAAAGTTGGATATTTCTTAAAGGAAACACATCCCATGGAGAGCTGCTAGTAGAAAAAAATTTTTCGTGAAGGATGTAGGCCCATGGGAAACGCCCACACTGGAGATGGGGAAAAGTGTGAGGAGGAAGTGTCAGAAAGGAACTGCTATGACCACTGTTATGACCCCTGCTTGCTGTCACCCTGCATCACTTGTGGTAGGAGGGGAAGAGTCTGGAATGAAGGAGTAAGGTTGAGTCTGGAGCAAAAAAAAAAAGAAGGTGGAGGAAGAGGTGTATTTTTAATTTTTGTCTTTGCTTATCTGAATCTATTTCAATTGACAATAAGTTAAATTAGTTTTCCCCAAGTGAAGTCTGTTTTCCCAAGGATGATAACTGGCAAAATTTCCTGGTCTTTACTTTGGCCCATGAGCTGTTTCATCTTATGCTCTGCCCCTGTCCTGCTGAGCAGGGCAGTGAGAGAGTGGCTGGGTGGGCAGCTGCAGCTGGCCAAGATCAACCCATCAGAGATACCACTGGGACAGTAAATCAGTATCATTTTATTGAAATTGAAATCAGTACATGGTTAATACAGCAGATTTTGGGCCCTGTCTTTGCATCTTTGCCGTGTTGCTTTTATGTTCTATCGATCTCTGTTTTAAAGGATTGCTATATCTCATCAATAGATTGTAATTAGCCCAATTTATACATCTCTTAAGAGCCGACCTTGAGTTTTGTTACCTTCCTACAGCATATTCAGAAGTTTTACAATGAAAGAGCAAAAAAATATGGCAATTCATTGTTTCCAAAGCCCAATGAATAGTTTATTGTCTATGTGAAAACAGCTTTTACAGGGCTATGATAAATATCTTGCAATCCTACATGAATAATATAGAAAGCAAATAAATACCTTTCAAGAATAATTTTTGGATTTCAAATGGAAGCATGCTTAGATAGGAAAATATATTAAAACATTATTGTTTTAATCTCTGTCGCAAAAGAAGAAAGCTCTTTAACACCAAAATTCTTCAATATTTTCTAGTGGGAAAATTCTTCCAAACATATACAAGCTTCTCAGCCATGAATCTGAAAGAAGTCTCAGCAAATTGGGAATATGAGTTTCAAAAAAAAAAAATCAAAGCAAAGCAGCTGGATTACAGTTTGCATGAGTAAAATTTAAAAAACCCACAACAAACCAAAATCAAACCTTTTGGTTTTCTTTTTGTCGAAGATACCGAAAATGTGATTCAGCTTTTCTTTGACCATTGCTGAACTTCCTCTTTAATATCTCTATATTTCAGGGATCTTACCTCCTTCTGTATGTTTCTCATCCTTGACACAAGTATCATTTAAAGATCCATTTGGATCACAGGAACATGGCTGGCATGGATCCGGGTTATCTGGTGGGACCTACAAAAATAAGGATGTTAGAAGAGAAAACCTTCCCTTCAATAATTGGAAACTTTTATTTACATCTTAAATAAGAAGTAGGAGAGAATGACTTCTGTGTAGGCGGCTTGCACTTTAACAAAAATGGGATAGCTGATAAACTTAGTCCATGCATCCTAAGACAAGAAGAAAATTGCACCACGGACTGGATATCATGGAAAAGTTTCCAGTTTCCTCACAGAAAGGAGGAAATGTTCCTCCACAAACATTGGAATGGACTGCCCCACAAAGTGGTAGAGTTGTCACTCCTGGAGGCATTTAAAATATCTGTAGATGTGGCACTTAAGGACATTGTTTAGCAGTGGAGTTGGCAGTGCTAGGTTAAGGGTTGGATTTAATCTTAGAGGTCCCTTCCAACATAAATGATTCTAGGTTCTATGATTCTATTAAAATTACATTTTGGATTTCTATTTAGAAATATATAATGATTTAGACCAAATATGTTTTCAACTAAAAAAATACCAGGTGTGAAGATCGTAACAAAATCTTATATAATTAAAATCAATAAATGCAATGAAATGGATTTTAAGCATTTACTACCTAAAGTGATATTTACAAGTAGATCTTGTTCTGGTCAACATGACTCAAAAAACTAACTAAAGTTAGTTAGTCAGAAAGAGAGCAAATAAGTGAAGGAAAGTGAACATTAAACTATGGAACAATTTCTTTTTGTTCTTGAAAGGTTACCTCAACCAAACTCAAACCTTGGTCTAATGTCGAACTAGGAATATAAATTAGAAGTTGTGCATGAACTATATATACACACACATACTACAGACACAGTATACAAACACACACATATGTATCAAATTCCATTCAGCTGGGTGATAACTTAATTCAGAGGAAGAAATCAAGTAAGTGCCCTGCTGCTGAAGAAATTGGTTTCTCAGTACTCCTTTTCTCAAGTTCTAAGGCTAAATCCAGTCTATCAGGGAAAACATAATTACTGCTATTTGCTGATGTTTTCTATGTTTGAGGATTGAACACCAATCAGACTAAAGGCCATTATTTACCCAACTGAAAATATACAGATGAAATATAAGCAATTCAAGCACATACTAACAGTGCAGCTGTCTAAAGCATAGGAATGACCCATATTGACAATACAACCTAATATAAGATTCATCTTTTGACAGCTTCCACTTAGATGAAAATACAGTCTTATATGATGAAATACAAAAAGCAATTTTCACTGCACTGAAATTTAAAGACATTCACGAAACACTATAGAATTTCAGTGGTTATTAATTCCACACTGCATTTAAAAAACAGAAATTACAGTCTCTCTTTCATCAATATCAAATATAGCAATATTTCTCTGAACTTTGATAACAAAACTTGAAATTCATTACTGAGGCAAAAGTTCTGTTTACAGGACCACATCCTCCTTTAAATTAAATTGAAATACTAGCTGGAGGCCCTGCATTCCTTCATATCAACACAATTCACTTTCCTATTTCTCTGAGCGTTAACTTTTATACATTTCTAGCTGTGAAAAGCAACTGCTGCACTGCCAGATTCAGAAGTTAACCTTCACAAAATGGCAGTCCAAACTCTTTTTAATAACATAAGTCGTTGCCCTGCTGAAGTGGTGGTTTGAACACTGAGCTTTGAGATGAAGGGACGAGAGAACAGGCGTTTACATGATGCCCTAGGTTTTAACTTTTATATTTTTCAAATCCTGTACTGCTAGTGTGACTCTGAAGTTTCCTGTAGCTTGTTAAATGCTATTCTCTTATGCAAAGATAGACATAACAAAACCTCTAACTTGCTCTCCAAGGACACCCTGAACAAGAACTGTAAACCATCATCTTGGGGAGAGGGGGGCAAGCTTGGGAAAATCACATCATTGGCTGGGTTCTGCTTGGTGAATTTATGCTGATATAAAAGATTGAAGCACTCATGACCTGTCATCCATTTTTGGGTGCACTGAGGCAGGACCCTCTGGAGCCCAAAGTGTGCACCTGAAGGCCTTTCAAATAAATACCACCTTTATTCCTTTATTCCTGTCTAGTCTCTGTTTCTAGATAACCATTTAAGGCACCATACCCCTTTTGGCCTGAAGTAGCCGTCGAGGCAGGTCTCGCAGTTTATGCCACTGGTGTAGCCCGAGCAGTTCACACACACTCCGCCCCCAATGTACTCTCCAAGGACATTCAAACTCTGATTTCTGTCTGCCACATCCTGATCGTAGTAACACTCCTCAGTCTTCCCATGACAGTTGCACGCTAGAAGAGAAGGAAAGAAAGTGTCAGCAAATACTTTACCACTGGAGATGTCCCACTGTTACTGAGACATTATAAAGAGTCATTTGACACTTTATCTTTGGTCCTGTGTAACCAAAAGCACGTCCAAACATTCATTTACTGCTTCATTTGTGAAAAAAGTTCATTAAAAACGCAGCCCAAAATTCTGTAGGTTGTATTTTTTTCCTCAATATTTTATCTTGGGGAACACAGAAGTTGACAGACACAGTCTAATTATGATGTTCCTGGTTTGTTTTAGTTTGTTTGAATATTTTTCCCATTTAAATTGATAGCTGAGAAACCTTTTGGTGATTGCATACACATATGGTTCATGAAAGGGTCATCTAAACTAAAATACAAGAGGATTTGTAAGGAAAGCAGCAGAATGGTACAAATAAATTAAAATAATTCAAATAGAAGCTGAAAGACATCCTAAAAACATCTGACTTGCACATATGCATATAAGAACTGGGGCAGAAGAAAGAAATTCCCAATCTTAAATCTTCTTTTGACATTTGTATCTGAACTCTAGACTTCAGGTCCAAATACAGGAAAGATAATCTGCTAATGTGTTGCAGTGAAAACAAGGTAGCTCACTGTCCCTTTCCCTGTGGTATTAAAACATTAATTTCATCATAAAAAGAAATTAAAAGCTTGTAAACATCGTGGGGAGACATTCTCCTTACATCTGTTCTAGATCCCAGGGAACTGTTTCCACCATGACAGCACAACAATTCACTGAGAGTTGAATAGGGTGTAAGTGCCTCTTAAAAATTAAACATGAAATTAAATGTACCCTGATTTCACTCCAGAATGCATTCCCAGTGCAGACAACTTTGTTTTAGCCCCAACTAAAACAAAGACCTCTGTGATCAAAGTTTACAGGACACAAGTAAGCAATGGCTGCTTTCAATATGGGCACATCTGTTCCTTTTTTATTTATTTTTAATCACTCATGGTAAAATTACAGCTGAAATCCTACAAATAAATAAACACTTAGTGTAATGTGGCAATAGATTTATTATGTGAAGAAATATAAGTGGTATGTGACCTTTGGAAGTAGGGTGTTGAAGTTCAATTCTAACTACCCTTACTACAATAAATCTGGAAATTAGACTGCCACCCTCTGGGAAGTTGGTATTTCAAGGTATGATTTCATCCCATGTTGGAAAATTAGATACATTGTATTTTCTGTAAAGAAACCCCTTGCATTTTGATCATACAAAAGTATTTTGTTTCAGCAAGGATGAACATTATAACATATAAAATTGTCATTTACATAAAAATCATGCCATTAAAGTTTAATATACTGAAAAATCTGTAAAAAGATTTTTTTACTTACAGGGATATAGCCCTGTTATTTTAACAAAATGAAACCATCATGATTATAAAAACAACACTTTTTTTTTTTTTATATATAGTATTCCCCAAATATCATCATGTTACAATAAAATAATCTGAATTCAATAAAACCACAATTCTATATGTGGTTTTTCTTCTAAGTCTTTTGAGTCAATCTAATTAAGTGAATAACATCACATCAAATGTTATGTTTGTTATGTGGTTAGAAACCAAATTAACTGCAAAATCATGTAGGACCCAATTTCAGTTTTCAGTAGCAGTTGCAATACATTTTCTCTCCTGTACTGCTTTCAACTTACGTTCACATTCATGCTTGTGCAGGAGAGTGCCAGCATGCCAAGGCTTTTGATGGAAACCAGGACAACACTGATCACATGTCTCTCCGCATGTGTTGTGCTCACACTGACAGACGGATTTCTAATTTAAAAGGAAAACAAATATTTACACAATGTGATGATTTGAAGAATCTGTCCATGTACAAAATATGCATTCCAGTTCAAATTATGAAAACATTACGAATGGCTCTATCCTGTAATTCCTTTGTTTATTCATTTTTATTCATTTATGTATCCTGCATTAACAGGATAAACACACACCAAGCGTGTTTAACTTCTATAGCTCTATTTGAAGAAAACAGCCATGAAGCAAAGGAAGATAGTTGGCCAGATAATCTAAGGAGAATCTAAGAACACAGGAGAATTTAATTCCAACTGGATAAAGAAAGGAGGATGGGAAAGTTCCTCAATAAAACAAATAAGCCAGAGCTTACTGGTAGCCCTCAGATACAGGAAAACTGATCTGACCTCAGATGGAGTGAGCCATTCTCCACCCTTCCCTTAGATGCAGCAATTCTGCTGCTACAGAACAAAATCAATTCTAACTGCTGATCCAATACAAATTGCCTTTTTTTATACTTTGGCATTATTTTTTTGACTGGATAAGTCAGCTTATCATCTAAGCTTTTAACTGCATAACTAATTCTATGGGAGGGATAGCAGGAGTATTTAAAGTAACAATAGATGAGCCCAAGTTCAGCCTTTCAGTCACATTACAGTTCCCCACAAGACCACCTGAGTCCCAGCATGAAAATATTGCTGTAAGGAACACCCAAACTCCCTGAGCCAGAGAAGCAGCTTGAAAAAGGTAAAAATCCCCACGGTTTGGAGAAATAAGAAGGAAAAATTGCCTTCCCAATAGTTATTTAGTAAAGAAGATTCTCTGTGGTCCTTGAGAGGCCATGCAAGGTCGAACCAGCAAGCCAGAGAAACTCCATGGCTCACAGGACAAGGCATAAATCTTGCAAAACAAGGCTAAGTTAAGGACTGCTTGAGAAAAGCATGGCAGTAAATTCTAGCAAGGTTATTCCTTGTAATGCTAAGGGAAAGATTCTTTCTGCTAACAAGTATAGTCATAATGCTTATTAAGCGTATTTTGGCATGGCTCAGTCTAAAGAACATCCCTGGAGAGCTAGGCCTCCAAATCTCTTCTGGCTTGAACTGTTTCACTTATGCTACTTTTTACACTGGTCAGACAACAAATATATATTTGACATGCTGCAAAACAGGACATCACACTTGTCAAAATGGCTTTATTTTATCTAGTAGCCAATTATCCAAAGTATCTATTAATCACAGTAGCAGCACTTATTTTCCGAGGCAGGCCCAGTTCTAACAGATGGCACTGAGACAATGCTGCAGTGTGATCACTAAGGGCATCTGAAACAACAGCTCAACACTTGCTGTACATATCATTACAGAAACCTCTCAGAAGGATTAAACCAAGGAGTTTGCTCAATTTTTACAAGGATTCATAGAAATTGCTCAGAAGTCTAAATGCATTCTCTATAAGATTTCTCCATTTATTTAAATGACTTCCCATATAATGGCTTAATGTCACATACAAACAAGATTTTCAGTTAAATCCTATAAAGCTCCTACTTAAGTGAATAGTACATGAAGAGATCACCCACTGTGGCATGTAACATTAGTAGATGGGAAATTCAGTATTAGTGATAATGGGTGCATAGAGTTGGACAATCAGTGACAAATTATATTTCTACATCAATTATATTGGTTATGTTTTTATTGTATTTGTTATATGCAAAAAAAGAGTTACAAGTTGGAAGATACTATAAATAGCTCATAATTTTCTAGATTAGTTTAACTTATCATTCAATTAGTACTCCCTACATAGTCAGTGCACCATTCTAGAGCCACCATTTGTTTCCAAGTATCAATTAAATATTTGACAATTTGAAACATCTTGATTAATATCAAGAAGGAAAAGAAATATTTACTGTTACTACTCATTTCTACAGCTACACAGTGAAACCCAGATTTCTGTTTTTCCTAGGAAACTTCCAATATGAATTATCTGAAACCTATTCTTTCATTTCAGGAAAGCCTCTGCTGTATGAATGTTTATTATTCTGGTTGCTAGCACTGTTTCATCCTGGCACTGCTTCTGACTGTTCTTGTAGGTGAAGAATAGACATAAATTCACAGAACTCTGAAGAATATCAATATCAGGGTGGTTTGGTTTTGGTTTTGTTTTTTTTTTTTTCTCATGTTCTACCCTATAACTTAGGAACATTAAAAAAAAAATACATACGTTGGTTGCTGGATCCAGTGGACAAGCCTTCGCATGGCCTGAGCATATACACATACCCCCAACAGAGATGTCTTTTATAGAATAGTAATACTGTAAGACAAAACAGAAATTGAATTGCTAAGTGGATTCTAAAATGCAGGTGCCAAACTGCAGAACTCATTTCTTGTGACAAAACTGTCAGGTCCTGTTTTATTTCTTTTTTGATCTATTACAAATATAGCAGAGAGGGTAATCCAAGCCGTGTCTTGATCAACAGATTCAGGCTGGGTGAAAGAAAGGGTGTAAATTGGCACAGTTCCATTTGTTTGAAGTCACAAAAGCCATGTCAATTTATACACAGATTACAAAAACATGAGAATAGGAAAAGGCTATATGCACACTGGATAATGAAAAGTCAAATGCTATAGAATTTATTCTCTTCAGAAAACATGAAAAGGAAAAGGCATGACAATGGGAAGAGAAGAAAAGATAGAAAAAAAAACTTATGAAACACCTTTGTTCACCTTAGCTGAGTCTAACATGGGCATTCACTGAACTGTGGAAAGAACTGTTTTTCACTATTGGCCTTTTGAATGACCATGGAAGTCTTTACTACCAAGATTAAGTCCTTTTGACCTGTTTTCCTGCCATTTGACCATTTCCCTTTTTTCTTTGGTGAGGATTAAGAGCCCTCAGCAGAAAGAAGGATAGAAAGGTATTCATAATCTTATATTACAATGTCTGTGAAAAGGGAATCTCATCCATTGCCTTCTGTTTCAGCAAGGGTCCTGCAACATGCTCACAGCTGACTAACCAAACAAACTACATGCTATTTGCAAATTTTGCAAATTTACAGTGTTCAGCATATTTATCAGATCATGAACAAATATACCAAACAATATGAGAACTCTTAGCAGTTAACCTTCCAACACAAAGAAAATGTATAATTTGTGGCTACCCTTTGTTTCCTGACAAGGGTGACAAGTTTCAGTGGCTCCTTGATCTTTTGAGGACAGCCTCAGGAGAGATGCCACACAGAAGTCACTGTTCTTCGTTGGTTTGAGAAATCAGGGTATCATCCCTGCAGTCAGTTTTCATGAGTATACAGTGATTTCTCAAGTGTATTTCAGAAATAGCAAGCACTCTCTATTTAGACAAGGAAATGGAAACCAGAGATGGGGAACAGAAGAAGCAAATTTTCTTAGCGCTTACCCACCACTGAAAAATGATATTAACTAAAATCAAGAACAACAATACACCTCCCCCTTCATAACTTCAGGACTTATTATAGTGGTAACCTAAACTTTCCAAAATATGATGACCAACAGGAAGAAGAAGTAAGCAGAAATTAAGAAAAAAAAAAAAAAAAAGTGGATAATTATATATCCTCCAAACCCCCCAAATTTTTTATATCCCCCCAATTTTTGAGAATGCTTGGTAGAAAAATCAGAGGAAAACAAGAATAACACACAACATTTGATCAGCAGAACAACAGGGGGATATGGCTTAGAAAGGAAGTAAAGATTGCAGAAAGAACAGGCACACATAAGGCACAGTGGAGAAGACTGGAGTATGGTGCGAGTTTAAATGCTGTATCCATTCTTATAAGCTAAAGCAAAATGCAAAATGTTTACTGCTACTCTCAATCATACAAAAATGCTAAAAGTGCTGCATTCAGGTCCTATTACTACTTATAGTACAATTAGAAATTCCACTCTAGGCATGTCAAAGGTAGCAATGCACTGAGTAGCAGAAGAGACAAGAGACTAACAGCAAACACTTGCCAAATACCTACATACAAATGTTTGCAGCCAAAGGAGCTGTGTATTTGTGTTAGTAACACCGTTAAGCAGAAAAGGTAAAATTGTTAATTCTGCTCTAGAGAAGATAACAAAATAGAGTGAACAGGGAATTCTCCAACACCAGGATTTTGAAAAATAACAAAAGGTAATCATCTTCTCCCAAACAAAGGCAGGTACAGCATTTACAAGTGTAAGAGAACTTCTACGCATGCTTTTCTACTGTCTTGCCAGAACTTACCCTCCTTGTAACAATGGGATCAATTTCAGCTGGATCTTTATGTGCAAACATCATTAAATCAGCATTTAGTGTCCGTATCCTCTGGAATCTCAGGCGAATAAAGCGAGCAGAGGTGAACTCCAGTAATTCACGTGATGGATCATCAGCACTAGGTCGTCCATTAATTAGAGAAGTGTGAATCTGAGGAGTTATTAAAGCAGTAAGGAATTACATTACATCAATATTGTCATGATTAGGCCAACAAATATCATTATAATAGGCATTGTGTGAATGTATTTGTACATGCAGAATACCTTCTTTCCTTAGAAAGGAGATTGCCCCCAAAACATTCCATGTGTCCACAGCCCTCACCTATGAAGAATCTTTATAACATAGACCATTTTGAGCAAAGGAATGTCATCAGCTGAAAAAAGACTGCAGCACAAACTGCATATGTGTACCCAGGCCCTAAAACAGTGTTCATGCTTCAGGCAATTCACTTCTCCTCTCCTAGTCTGAAAATAGGTAAAGTAATCATACAGCCAAATGGGTCCAGAAATTTCGAGTTAAGGAAATCTGAATCACACTTGGAGTGTGATTCAGAATTGAAAAGGGGTCAGCAGTTTGCACCTCTTAGAGCGATCATCATCAAAAGGCTTTTGAACAAGGTGTATCTGAAAGCCAGGATAAGGTAGCTTTTGAAATACTGAAAACTATGACAGCTACATGAGACAAATATCAGCATTCATAAGCACCTCTCCTTTCCCACTTTCTCTTTACCCAACACATCTTCTTTGAATCTTGTTCTCAGCAAGGTGAAACAATTTCCTGGGTTGCAACTGTTTTTCACCTGATCCCTGAAAAAAGTCCTTATCACTTCTTAGAACTTTGTTTAGCATTTGTTTTTCCAAAGACACTACCAGTCTCTGCCAACACTGTGGGTTCTGTAAAGACTACCTCCCCCTTTCTCTGCCTGGACTATCCTAATGTCTAGAAATATTCTAGCTAAACTCTGTGGCTCCTTCATAAAGAGACTCTCCAACCCCAACTGCAGCATCAAGAGCAAGGCAATAAAAATAAGAGATCTTCTTCCCTTCCTGTCTTTGTAGCTGATCATGGCACACACTCTGAATCAACCGAATAAAGCAGATGGGCTGCTACAGAACCGTTCTTGGAAAAGGCCTACAAGAAGAAGCATGTCAAGTATAGCAAAATACTGTTAATGAGCACCTAGAGGGAAAGAGGAAAGAAACCATTAATTTTCCTGTATTCTCAAGTGTTAAATTTTAATTGGGGCATTTTTATTACAGGCTGGTACACTGGAAGAATGTTCAGAGGCTAAGCCAAATGTGCAGAACATTGGAACGAATAAGAGAATTATTTATTCTTTGCAATGAACATGTGTTGCCTCATACCTCAATGCTTTGAGTGAGAGGTCAGGCCACACAGCCATTTTCTGTCATTGAACATGGTCACATCACTGCTGTTTTAGGCAACCAGCTGCATTCCAAACACCAGCTGGCACTGAGGAAGGAGACTGTAAAGCTACTGCTCCCAGGAAAGCAGTAGCTCCTGTTTCCTGGAGTTTCCCTACTGAACAACTGCTGCCTTGCATTGGCTGTGATACTATCGCCTCACTTATTTATCTCAAAGAAGGGTGCCAAGGGTGCCAGACTCTTTTCAGTGGTGCCCAGAAACAGAATGAGGAGCAATGTCACTAAACACAAGAATTTCAATATTGAGGAAGAACTTCTTCACATTGACAGTGGCCGAGCACTGGAACAGCCTGCTCAGGGAGGTCATGGGACCTCCCTCTCTGGAACATTTAAAACCCACCTAGATGCAGTCCTGTGTAACCTGCTCTAGGTGACTGTGCTTTGGCAGGGGGGTTGGACTAGATGATCTTTAGAGGTCCGTTCCAACCCTAACTACTCTGTGATACTGTGATTTTTACTACCAAGAGAGCAACCCTAAACCTCATCACGTCCAGCATTCTGCTCCACTGTGTATCTACAGGTACTCCAAATCACTGGGAACCACTCTGCCAGGAGCAGTCATCAATTATATCTTGCCTATGTATGAATCAGCACCACTAGGTTTCTGCCATGTTATCTCCAGGAGCAGGTGATAGCACTACCTCCTCCTCAGACCATAACAATACAGCCACTGAGCTCTGACTCAGTCCTGCTCCTGACTACAAGTAACTAAAGGACACAGTTGACTGGAAAAAAAAAAGAATAATATGCTACGAAAAAGACACGATGCAAACAAAAGATTGTAATAAAAAACCCAGAGGAAGCAAGGAGGAGGTCCTGAATGAGAAATGTCTGGCTACAACAGGACAAAAGCACAGAAATGCTCAAGTCCCTGGTGAAAAGAAAGAGAACATGTGTGGAGAGTAAACTTCAAAAGAAACCTGAAGATGGTGGCAATAAGTCAAGTGGAAATTGACAGATCTTTCCAAAAGAAGGAGAATTTTAGTAAAAACACATGCCTAAAGACTTTTCTGCATCATATTTACTTGTGAGCAAGGAAACATTTCTTCTGAGTATTTTTTCACACCATCACTGCCTTCCTTTAAAACAGGATCCAAGAGATTACTTTTATACAGCCAGCAAACACAGATGGGTTATGGTTTAAAGCAATAGAATGCTAAACACTGAACTTTGATATTCCAGAGGTAAAGAAGAAATAAATCTAAATTAGTGCCTTGCTCAATCTGATAGAACAACAGCACCATGGCGGTAAGCAGCATGGCAATCTGACTATCTCTTCAAAAGGACAAAAATAAAAATTTTGGGGGTGGGGGGAAAAAGATGCAGGTGAAATCCCACATATCAAAAGAACCAAGTATCCACAGAGAGTTGAAAATATTAATCAGCTTGACTGCAAATGACACAGCTGACAAACAGCAGTCATACCTTTTGATTATTTTAAAAACAACACATTTAGTTTTCAGACACTGATGGAGGAAAAAAACATTCCCTTAGAATGGTAGTTTTACAGCTAAAATGCAAATCAACAAAATAAAACAAGAGGCATTCATTTTAGAATAGACTCTATTTTTGGAATGATCTATCTGCCAGCAGTTCATCTATTTGGCAAAGCTAATCTAGTAGAGATGATGACTTCCATTTATATTATTTTTAAGCTTTGTCTTTAAATGTTTCACTATTTCATTTAAAAACGGCAAACAATTAAGTGCACGTAGTTACTGAAATGCAGTTATGTCCTGCGTGAAACATTGCACCTGCTCAAGTATGTACACCAAAATGACACTGAGACTAGAAAATTCAAAACTAGACAGTTTCATCAAAATGAATCTGAAGTGAAAATTTTACACAGGCGAAATTAATTACTCTAAATTATTTCTCCTCCTATAAACATCTGTGATGAAATCATTCATTTCTTCCTAGAAACATTAAGAATCAACTTGAAAACTGTCCAACCAAGTTGTTCCTACTCCTTGAAAAGAGAATGACAAAGAAGTTAAGAATACTTTAGAAACATCTATTATTAATTAGAAAAAAACAGTAAGAATCTTAATTTAAAGAAGTTTAAATAGGACAAGACTTTAAAAAATTTCAATATGACTCTCCCAATGAGACACCACTGAGTTTTTCCAGAGCACACTTACTCTTTCCACCTCCTTCCACTATCTGGCACCTATCTGTAAGACACTGTTCCCAGGACAGAGAATTTTCAGTAAATATACCAGCGTGGCCCCCACCCTCCAAATATTTTTGAATTGGACTTGAAAACTGTCCCAGTGAACACAGTCCCCACTCTGCCACGTAAGATCACCACAGCACTTCGTGTACAGCTCCTGTGAGGATCAGCCCCACTTGCACACAGCCAGCTGTGGCACCGATGGGCTGCGACAGCTGCGCACACGCTGCCTTATCAGACACGCCCCAGTCCTACAGCAGAGCAAAGATCCAAGGCTGAGTCTTCCAGGAAAACATTAACACTCTAATCCACCCACTGGATTTGGGTGTTTGGATACAACAGTTTGGATAATCAAAGTTCCCATGAGGAACAATATCAAATTTTCTTCAGGTTTTATGGACAACTTTTATTTACCATTTCCAAGACTGAAGTAATACTCCTAATTTTGGATTCTAAATGAAAGATATTCAGATTTCAGCGATAGAAAACTTTTCCTTAACAAGGCATTTTTCCAGGACTATATTCCAGCAAATAGAATCTTTAGGAATCTCCAGAAGAAAATGATTATGAAGGGCCATAAGAAACAGAGCACCTCGAGACTGATCCCCCTATGATGATATGATGATATGATGACTTGATATGACTTGATGATATGATCACTTCCTCTGACTAATCAATCTAAAGGCTTCCTGAGTTACAACGTGAATCTGAGTCATAGCATTTAATGTCTACCAATTGCCCTTTTCTGTATTATAGCCCTACTCCCTTTTTCAAATGTTATGTTTTTCATCACTACACACAGTTACTTGTCCCAATGTGAGGAAATTTGCTTCTTAAAAAAAGAAAAAATAACATAAATGACTGGTTTTGGTGGGGTTGTTGTTTGTTTGTTTTGTTTTTCCTTTTAAACCTGGAATTCATAATTATTTAATTGACAGTATTCTAGTTTTTTATTTGAGAAAATTGTGAGCAGTCATCATATTTTAATTTTTAAAATTCAGTATGAAGATAAATAAACTTTTTTCATCTGAGAACTGTGGAGAATGTTACAAACTTTCTACTCTGAAAAGAATTTAGTTTAAGACTATCCCATCAATATTCATGCATAATTCTTTTTTCTTCTTACATGTATTACTTTGCTTTTAGCAACACTCATTTTCATACAGTATTTTTCATGTAGTATCATAAGCTGCTAATAGAACAAATTATCTTAAATTTCGCATTACCAACAATTGCTGCTAGTACAGTTTTCTGATTTTTTAGACTGCCTGCAAGAATGCTGAACAACAGGGACACTACCAAATATATTCAAAGGACATCTCAAGTACATTAGAATCTCTGGACCATGTCAGAACCAAAAGACCTATCTAGCTTGGCAGTCTGCCCCACACAGCATCCAAACCAGCAGGCTAACAGTAAGATGAAGGCAAGCATACATAATACTTCCTCAGAGATTTCCTGAGCTATAGGTAGCTTCTATACATCTGGTAAGCCTCAAAGGATTTCCATGAACTCAGTCTCACCTTAAATCTAAGTCATCTTTCAATATCTACACCATCACTTAATTAGGCTTTTCTCATCTCATTTACATGTTGTAGGGAAAGAGATCCTTCCTTTGCTTGTTTTAGACCTGCCTCATACTAAACTCACTTAATACTTCCAGTTCTGAAATTGGAACAAAGAAGTGTATCTTTCTACCAGCTCTATTCTTCATTCCATTTCTTTACTACTAATTAGCTTTGCACAGGTATCAGGCTTCCAGATCTGTAGCTACCTTGGACGCCTAACAAATGTTATTAATTTCATTTAACACTCCATATTCCTCGGTTACTGAGAATATCTGACAGTGAATAGTTAAGCAATAACTGTTAAGATTCACCTATTTTAGCCTTGAGCTCCTTTTCACTATTCATCAATTTTTTCTGCACCTCTTCAGTTAACAACCTAGTTTGCAACTCTTTCTCCAACTCTTCTCCTGTAAATAATGTTTCTAGCGCAGAAACCTTCCTGACAGTCTCTATAGAAAAAACTGATCCAAATAATTAATTTAGTTTTTCTGCGATGACCTTATCTTTCTTGAACACTCTTTGATCATCTCTCAGCCCACCAATTCTCTGACAGACTTCCTGAATCTGTTGTGTCTGAAAAAAGGTTTATTTCAACTCAGTCACTCAGAATCTTTCTCACATCTTTATTGCAGTTTAACATTTCATTAGCTGGAGCTTATTTTCTTACCTCTGTGCCTCATCTGCAGGAAAAGATATGATGCCCATTCACAAATAACATCAGTTAATTTTGATAACTATTATGTTTCCTTGGTTTATGTTTTAAAAACAATGTATAATTTCTGAAATCATTCTAAAATGTAGCATTCACATGTGTGTAATTACTTGATTATTCAACAGGTAATTATTCAGACCAGAATCTGTGCTCTGTTTTCGACTAAACCATGGGTTCTATTACTAGCTGCACCGAGAACATTCAGATTTTTAAGAAATACTCTCTTGCACTACACTTTACTGTGACACCTAGAAAGTCTGCCAAAGGGTCGCAGAAGGTTGATATTATATTCTCAGCCTTCCTTCAGCAAGAACAGCTCAGTTCCACACCTCTGGGCAGTTGCTGATACAATGTTAAAGCGATGCTGTCCCACTTTAGGTGCTGAATTTTAGTTCACAGAGACCTCATACACCATTTTATTTCTGCTGATTTTCTTTTATTATTAAATCTACAGTCTCTCTTCTCTATAAGCCAGTCAGTCACTCCTAAACAGCTTCTTCTTTCTGTCATGCCTATAGTGTGACCTTTTTCCAACACCCTTTAAAGGCTGGTATTAATTATCAAGGAAACCTTTCTCAGCTGCTGGGTGTGAATACTGGGCAACACTTGGATCCATCCAATCCTAGCTTCTGTAACAAAAACACCTGAGAGGGCTTGCAGTGTGCTCCAGCCAGATGACCGTGAGACCTACAACTAGAATTTCACAATGTATTTCACCATGTTTCTGCCACTGAGAACTGACAGACATAGCCTAAGAAACATCTTGCCATTTTTGGCAGTAGACAAGTCTCATATACTGATGGACAAGGATTTACTGAGACTTTCAGGACAGAGAAAGGACTCTTTCAGGACTTTCAGGACCCCACCACATACTTTTTAAATGTTAGTATAGTAAAATCTCCCTGGGACATCTCAAGTCTAAACAAACCCTGCCCTCTCAGCCTCTACTTACAGGACTCTCCAAGTCCTCATTGACTTCCCAAATATTCCCTGGAGTTGTTCCAACATGTCCATGTCTATCTAGTACTGAGGAGCCCAGTACAGGACTCAGCTTCAGGTGTGCTCTCATCACCTCCCTCAATCTTCTGGTGACTGTCTGACTAGTGCAGCCCAGGATGCTCTTGACTTCCATTGCTTGTAAGGGCACCCTGTGGCTTATGTACTGCTTAAGGTACACCCCTACTGTGTTTCACTGAGTTTCCTCCCGATGCTCCTGGGTTATGTAGGCACAGCTAGCTCACATCTCATTGAACAGAACTGACAGCCCATTGCCTGCTACCAGGCACTGAATCATCATGTACCCACCCATCTTCAGGCAAAGAAGGAGCCCCTCTCACAGTGTCACAAGTCACCAGTTTGCACTTCACCACGGGAGTCTCCATTTCTGAACCAACAGGCACAGACTCTGCCTGCCTTTTTTATTTTTTGGTATTGTTGTGGCTTCAGGCTGCAGAGTCCCAGGTAAAACTTAAGTTACTCACTTTGTTGTCACCACCCATGCTCTGCAGTCTACTGAATGCCTACTGACATCCTCCTGCAGTCCTTGGTGACACAAATACCAAGCACATCACACATTCTGCAAGCAAGGACACTCTCTCTTTCTCCCTCAACCTTAGCAAGGTCCCAGACAGTTCTTGCAGTCTCAGAGGTTAAAATCTGCATCCTGGCTCTGGAACTCGGCCTGAGCTGAGGGCTCTGCTATAGTGGGGCTGTTGTGGCAGCCAGGGCTGAGGAGTGTGCCCAGAGTGTGCCTCCCCACCATGGCTGAGCACCTAAAACCACTCTTTCTGCCCCTCCTTCTGTGCATGTTTCTGGCATGAACTGATATGCAAACATGCATCATGTTAGCTGTCTCTGTTGTTAATGCAACAGTAAAAATGGTGCCACTTGGCAGTAATGTATATTATCAACTGCTGAGTTACTTAAAATTAACACACTTTAACAAAGTTTTTAAGAATTTTAAGTATGTACCATGCTCTCCCACAAATTTAAAATACCCATGTATGAATCCAAGTGGTATATTTTTCTACTTAGAGCTTTGGTATTTGAAGCCTGTTACTTTGCCAAGCAATTGGAGTGCAATCAATCTCAAGCTGTTTGTAGGATATAAAAAACCCCAGCTGTGTGGCTATGTGGCACAGAGGTTTTATGCTTTCTTTTCAAGAAAACAGCATCACTAACCAGTATGCTTTTCACTTATGATAAACCAGAAGACTTATTTCTTTCATAAAATGAGAAAGCTACTTAGCGTAATTTGTTACAAGGATGGAGTGAGAACATCATCCTACAATAATTTTTGGCGAGTAGTGGTAAAGAACTCGCTTTGTTCAAGTACTCAGTAGTTTATTTTGTACATCATATCCATACTGTGGGCTTCAACCTTGGTGCTCTGTGTAAGGCAGTGGTCTGACCCTGAACTATTGTCAAGAAAGGTCTCTTTTAGTTTCTCACTAAAATCTAATCTCAGACAGCAGCATGTAGGAAAGAAAAGTTTCTGTTCTGCACAAAAGGTCTTGCAACTTGGTAATCGGGAGTGGAGAAGACAAAAATGTCAGCCTTAAAGTGATCTAATGGGAAAAGTACTCCATGATTTACATTCTCAAGTCATGCAAGCACATCAATATGAAGATGAACAATGCTGAAAATAAATTTTTCAACAGGTGATTCAGTAGCTCTCATAATTCTCCTATCCAATAGCAGCTTTAATTATCTGTTGCAAATAGCTCATTTGCAGTAGACAGAAAATTACTGCTGATTAATTAATCTCTTGGTATCTTAGATTTAATCCCTAAAGACAAAATTTCTGTGAGTTTTCTTAGTGCAAGACCTACTCTGTCATTAGAGTTGATTTCACAACTGAAATAGTAGATGGAAGCATACGCCAGAACTCAGCATTCAAGTTTTCTTCATAAATACATATTTATAATAATTGCATATAAGAAATGGTATATTTGGCAAATTTTGCTATATTTCTAATAAACATCTCACTATCGTAATAAATTAGTGGTTTAGTGAGTGAAAGCACAACTCCCTTCTGCGCCTCACTAATGAGTACAAGAGCTGCTTGAAATGCAATGCTTAAACTCGTCAAATTAAAATGTCAAGGGCTATGCATGTCAAATTGTATCTCAACTAATTCATTCCCCCTAAGAATACAGGCAAATGTCAGTTTAACAAACTGTTTAGCAAATACTATTGTGTCATTGACAACTATACCCTACAGCTTAAGCTACATAGGGCTTCATCTCTTCAGTTTTGATTAACTTGCTTTTGTCATTTTTCTCTTTCCGATTTCACTTGCCTATTCAAGCCACTGCTTTTTTATGGCTCCTGTAATTCTCATGCTTGTCATCTTTGGACAAGAAACAATTTGTCAAAGACATCATCTTGCATACTTTTAAACAGACTGCTCATTGGCAGAGCAATAGTTATTAGTAAATCACAGAATAATAAGAAATTTGATTACCTTGAAATGCATTGGTATAATTTCGAGTTTTTATTTTCTTTCTTGTAACTGTCCTACAGAAGTGGAAACATTGCACCAGGCTGCAGTTTCAGAAACAGTTATGCACACCACAGTCTATGAAGGACTCAGACAAGATGCAAGGTCTGGAATACTGTACTTTAACACAACCATGATGGTTTGTGCTCTACCGGCTCTTCTAAGTGTACTTAGAAGTGAGACTCCATCTCTTAAAACAGCAAAAATATATTTTGTGCTGATGCCAATGGCAACTCTAGATGCAAACAGTTATAGTCTGAGTTCTGATCAAGCAGGGGTGAAATACCTAGGCTTTACTGAGTTAAACATGATCACCTCTCTGCATAAAGGATGAAATGTAGTGGTCTGTTAAACAAATTCTTCAAAATTACTCAAAAAGCACAACATTAAAATCCAAATTATGCTGTTCATTAAGAAAGCACTGAAGTGAGATGACATTACCTGAAAAGTATTTTTTCTTCACTACTTTTTAAAGTAGTACCTCTCTTTTTGGACAATGATCATAAATGAGACAAGTAATATCAAATAAGTAACAAAAAAGCAAAGTTAGGTTTTTTTGGACATTATAATAAAAAGCATTCTCATCCTCAGATTTAACTAAAAGGCTTCTAAGTATGCCAAACCAAACAATATTAAAAAAAACCTCACACAAACAACACCCATGCCTACTTTCCTACCAAGATTTTATGATTTCCCTTATTCATTGCATGATTATCCTAAAAGCTCATGGCACTTCCCATTACATTTTTCTTCCTGAATGAGATGCAGTGTGGTGTCCACCATGGAATTACAGACAAATTACTGCCAGTACAGAATTGTGACCAGTAGAAAGAAAATCCACAGGAATGTTCAACAGCTGTAAGCAGTTGCAAACGGCTGCCAAAAACAACTGCTGATGTAAAAGAGGGAGAATGTGAGGATTTAAGCTGTTCAAACAGTAAACAAGTACATCTGCTCCTGAATGTTATTATTAAATAAACTGTGGTAATACACTTTACATTGAGGCAACATTCTTGTTTTGAACCACAATTCTGAGGAGTTTTGGACTGGAGCAATTTTATCACAACTTTTTTTGGGTTTTTTGTGATGGAAATCCATGTGTGGAGAAGTCCATTGCAACTACTGTATAGTATTGGAGTCTAAATTCTAGCAAAACCTGCGTCATGTCATTTGGAACGTAAACTGATGGATGCTTTTGAAAAGCAGATTGGATCCCTGTGAATGGTAAGCATTCACTTTCTTTAAAACAATTTATAATGATTTAAAAATAAATAATAAATAGGACATTCAGTTGTAGAATACAACAAACTTTGATACCTCTCCAACTGTGAACCTGACCTGTTCAGACTTCAGAGATATTCTACAGCAGCTACTAGAAGAAAAGTCAGGGGAGGGAAAAAATCCATTTCTAAGCAGCACAGAATGAACAGTCCAGGCCAGGAATGTCAGCAGAAGTCTTTTGTAAAACACAGGAGATTAAAGAATTATGTGCATGAAATGTGCTTTTTGTTCTTTGTTCCCATCGTGATTAATTGTTGCAAAGTTACAAAAATAGTAGTGCTTACTTAATTACAAAAACTACACTTGGCAGGTGTTGTCAAACTCTCAACTGTTTGAATTTCTCAGATTTCATTTATGGCACATGATATAAAATAATATGACTTATACAGTCAACTAGTGTGCTGATTTTGCCTGGACAGAGTTAATTTTCTTCACACATCTTGCGTGGGGCCGTGCTTGGGATCTGTGATGAAAACAGCGCTGATAACATCGAGATAGTGCAGCTACTGCTGAGCAGCGCCTGCACAGCATCAAGGCCTTTTTAGCTTCTCACCCTGCCTCCCTCGGTGAGGAGCATGGGGATGCTTGAGGGGTCAGGAGGGGACACAGCTGGGACAGCTGACCCCAGCTGACCACAGGGATATTCCCCACAACGTGATCAGCCATAGAAGCTGAGCAACAAATCTGCCAAGGCTTTTAAACTGTTCTTTTAGATCTGTTCTTCCTCCAGAAGATCCTCCCACTTTCTAAACAAAGAAAAGCTCTACTGTAGCTGCTTCTTTATGTCCCTCCCTAGGAAGCTCAAGGCACAGAATTCACCTGCTATGGATTTGCTGTCCTTGGCACTCCTATTATCCCTCACTTGTCTATCAGCTTTATTATTCTGATCTGCTTGAAAATGCTTCTCTCAGGGCTTTTTATGCCTCCAGCAGAGTAATTTTTTTTGGAAGGAAAGGCCAGAAGTTTATATGGTTCTTGTCTCTTCTTTTGCCTTACCACAATTTTACATTAATTTGCAAAATTCCAATTTTCCTTGATTTTATATGATGTCTTTCACTTTCAGTACTCCAGCATTATATGCTGCTACTTTTTTGGATACTCTAAGATCTATTCTTCTTTTCTAAATGGTATGCATAAACTCCCACATTTTAAAAAAGAAAACATATAAAAATATATTTCCACCCTCAGAGATAGCTTTATCTTTTTTACTAACTTTCAAAATTTTCTTGACATTAAATAATGAGAATATTATTGCCATTTTATAGAACAGTCTTTAAATAACAATATTTTGAGCCATCCTGCCTTGCACTCTTCTCAAAACATTTTGAGTTACATCCCATATTCTTAGTTGTATCTTTAGACTGCTTCTTGAAAGAACATTTAAGGGGATTTAAAAATCAGCATTTGTGACAGTTACCCAGCCTATGGGAAGCTAACAATAGTTTACTTTTTCACTATAGTGGTTTTTTTGCCTTCATTTTTTGCTTCACAGCCTCCTTGCTTAGTCTCACCACCTTGATTAAGTAGTACTGCACCCCTAACTTCTCCTACCCTTCCTCAGGCATGATATACCAATTTTCTCTGACAGAGAGTTGTTTGCTGAGACAATCTGTATTCTTACTCAGCTTGTCTTTGTGCTTTCTTCATTCAAATATTCTTGACTCCAGACTTCAATCAAATAATTTGATTTTTGAATAAGCTGAATTTTGCATAACTTGTCCATTGGTCCACAGTGTTTAATTGTCTAACTTTCCTTCTATTGAATTTCTGTGACATTTACCATTTAAACTGAAAATTCCAGATAAACTGTGCTCTTTGGTTTTTATTTTCTTTTATATACAACTCCTTTGCACTGATGTGAAAGCATACCTACATTTAGATCAGGCTGACATATTCATATCTCCCTGCTTCAATGAGATTTTAGTGATTAAACTTTCACATAGTCCACCTGGATTTTAACAAATTCTTCCTTTAAAAAAAAATCGTTTTTTGCCAATTAAGCTATTCTTTCTCCCAATAATTTTCTATGGCAACAACTAATCAAAAAAAATAAAAATACCCACTACTCTTGTTTTGATGACAGAATGAAATCTATTGCTGTCCAGAAACCTACTGCCAAACCCAACAGGAGAAATTTGGGTCATTTCAAGTAAATACCAACACTTAAGTGTACCATTTCTCTTAGGAACACTTAAAGAGTATGTAGAGTTATGAATTACATTTACAGGCATGAATCCTCCTTTTACAATTTGGAAAATCTGTCATAGATCTATACAAAGACGTGTAACACATCTCTCCTCAGTAAGCATTGAGGTCAATAAATGATGGAGGCTAATGAAAAATGTAAATAACCAATGTGACTTCAAACTGAAAGACTGCTCTGTATAGTATGTTTTTTGCATACTGAAACTTCACTACTTTTTAAGTAGTGTGATTAATTTGATTAATCAGTTTTTCTTTTTTTTCAAGAAATGGTAGAAATTACAACAGGAGTTTCTGCTTAGAGAGAGGAGACATGCCAAGATAGAAAAGTGGGCTATCTAACTGCACAAAAGAAACTTTCATTCCAACTTGGCCCACACAGATGTACCAGTAAATATCCTGTCCCTTGTTTTCACACTAATGGGAGACTGCAATACTATTTACACAGAGTTTTCCACAGTTGTTTCATCTGTGCAGCGTAATTTAGAAGTACATTACATATTTTATATCCATTCTTTTTCTCTGCGGTATTAAATATCAGAAAGTCTATTTCAGTATGAACTATCAACTTGAAAATATTACTTAACCTTCCTTTTTCTTAGGCAAAAATTAGCAGTGAATATTGCCATGATGTATTTATGAAATTATTGATTTGCAAAAATAGTTGTAGAAGTCTTGAATAAATTATTGCAAAGATAAATCTCATTGTGCATAATAAAATAATTTAAAACTCTCTTAAATGAAATTCTGTGTTTTCAATAGTTTCCCGTGATACTGAGCACGTACGTCAAATGCTTACTTTGTCTTTTCCTTTCACATATCTTTTAATGTCTATTAGAAAAACAGGAAATGTTAACTTTTTATTAGTGAGGCAATATACCCTTGTGTAAACAGAATATGTAAAATGTATCCATTTATTTGGCAGTCATTTGTTAAAGACCTTTTTTTTTCTCAGATTAGTTTGTTGTAATAAGCCAAATAACCAAATTAAAAAAAAAAAAAAAAGACAAGACAAAACCTCAAAAGCAACAAAATTAACTAGACCCAAATCTTTGTCCAAACCTCTAATCTGTTTTATTTCTTTTTGTAAACGATTTCTTTCAAAGTTATTCTAACTGGAACTTTTGGAGCAGCTGAAAGCTTATGTGCCAAAATTCCTGAAGAAAATCAATACTCCATCCCTTCTTGTTAGACACAAGTAACCTCCTAGGTTGCTACATCCTTTCAAAGAAGTTGAAAAAGAAGACTCACAAGTAGAAGATATCACAATCATTTCACTGAGACCAATCATATACAAAAAAATGGTATCCGAAATCATGGCTTGAGCATGAGTCTTCCTGAAGCTGCTGGAGCCAGAAGGTGGGTGTGGGAGGGAAAGCAAGAAAGCAAAGAAAATATAAAGCAAAACCAATAGGGAGAACAAAATATGACTAATCCAAGAGTGTTAAGCATGGACTGTTCGACCTCTGAAGTGGTGCAACACTGAATAAAATGAGATTAACAGTCTTCACGGAAGACCTGATCCAAAGGTTATTGTTGACTTCAGTGGAAAGATCTCTAATAATAAGCACCCTTTATCTGAAGATCTTGTTGGCTGTCTCTACTACTAATCACTGCAGAAAATTAACTGTGCACGGTAAGATGGAAAAGCAGGATGAGAAAGATCCTAAACCGACGGGACACTTGGATTTCAGTCCAGATAAAACCTAACTCATTATCTCTTAGAAAATGAAGATGTGCCACCTGGCTAGACTGCCTGACTCAAAATATGCTAAAAACCTGAGAAGCAGAACATCTTGGAAGCAAGGATTGCATCTGGTAAGATCTCTGCTTGCTGAAGTTTTCTTTTGCATCCTAGGCAAAAGGCTGTCACGTGTCCTCCATTCAGTTTTGTGAAATTTGTTTTCATTGTCTTTGAGTTGAAAAAGAAAATTAAATGACCAGATAAAATGTTTTCATTTTTGCATCACATGGAACAATTCATGTCAATCAAAATAAAAATTTCCCTTTCACTGTTTGGAAAAAAATCTGAATTACTTAAAATTATTGTTATTCTCCCTCTTCAGATGTCAAGCTAAAAAAAGCTCTTTACAAATGCCTATTTTGGAATTTCTGAGTCAGACTGCATTCATTAGTCTCTGCCTAATGTCTTTGTCTAAACATTTTGTGATGTTGGAAGCAGAATCCACTTAAATTCACTTAAATTTCTGAACAGTTTCATCTGTTAATAAGGGATTGTTACCTATTTTTTTGTATTGTGCTTTTTTTTTTGCAATGAAAATATAGCAACAAAATACTGATACAAGACAACATATGCCATAACCACAAGCACTCTACTGCAGTGTACAGAAATACAAGTCAAATATATGGAAATTTAGCATACTCATGAGAAATGCCTAGGGTGATTGCAGTGGAGGACACGGACAAAGATATTATTGGCATTACTTTTTACTGTTGATGCATTTTCTATGTCTTATACATTTGAAAAGAAACCTATCACTGTTACTCAAAGGGAAATAAGAGTTCAGATTTTAGGATATTATTCTGCAATAAATACAAAACACTGGATGCATGTTAGGAGCTGAGAGGATCAATCTAAAAATAGGAGTCATAAAGGCAGCATCAATACTGCAACCCACAAACTCTCATGCAATTTTTTTTAGAAACCGTGTAGCATCTGTATCATTAACAGATAAGAAGAAAAAGTCAACACAAAATTTTCAGTCTGCAACTTAATACATTTTAATTTTGAGTACTCACAAAATTTGGACTTTGTCCTTTTAGCACTGACATTCTTAGGTTCTAAATCTAGCTATGAGAAGAACAGACTCTAGAGTCCATTTCTAGGTCTCTTTTTCTTCCCTGCCTTCTCTGTGAACCACTGAGACTGCACCAAACAGGACAAGCACTATGGTATGAAGAGGAGAAAACTATGCAAATATTGGGAAATAATACAGTTCAGTGTTCATGGCATCACTGGCCTGAGGCTAGCTCAGCAAAATACTGGAACACTGGGGGATGTTCCAAGGGACCTGGGGCATGCATTTTAAAAGGCACATAGTACAAGCATTCAAGTGCTATGGCAACAAGTGAACAACATAAAAACCCATTACTGTCGAGGCACTTGTTTCTGTTTATTTTTCTTCTTTACATGGTTAGTACACACTTTGAACTTCCACTTGACTGAAGAAAATAAAGAGTGATGCACATGATCATACAAGGCTAGTCTTTACTACCACAGAAAGAGTACTTTATTTTTTTTGACCTCATGATTACATCGCTACCATCACAAGAAAAGAATGAGATTAAGCACAGAAAGGAGTAGAACTGAAGCATCACCTTCATTGCAATATAATTCTCACCACTATAACAGCAGTGACAGAAAGACTCACTGAGGAACAGGAAGGAGACAGGTTACTTAACTCCACCATAACTCCTCTCCCTGCCAGTCCTCTGCTTCAGCCTTAGCCACAGAGGAGGCAGGAAGAATTTTCTTGTTAAAGGACAGCAGGACTGAGAGAACCTCAACTCTGTTGTTCACACATAGAGCTCTTGCCAAAGTCTTTCAGTCTCCAATTTTCACTTTTGAACATGGAAATACCATGCAGTTTGCAATGGAACATAGCAGATGTGCAGCTATATTACCTCCTTAATAATAAACCAATAGTCATTACCAATATTGTTATATCAACCATCTGGTCATGCTGATTGCTTCACAAATGCTCCTTGCTGTAAAGAATCAAGCAACACCAAGGGCTCAGTTTGATATGAGGCATCTAGATAAACATTTTGGAAATTTGGTCTGCTTGGTATACTGCAATTAGGTGTCTTTCTCATTTCTACGATCAGATTACTTTCCTTCAAATATAGGGCTAATACTCTTCAATTTTTTTATATTTAAATGCCGAGGTAGAGCATTCTCAGCAACTGAAAATAACGTACGAAAGACATCTCACACAGAACAATCAGAGATTGTTTCTCTGAATCAGTACAGGAAATATTAGGAATACAAGGAATTCAGAGATTTCACCTTTCCACTGCCACTGTATAACCCAAACTCTAACCAATATCCTTTTAGAAAGCATCTTCTGACAACAGATTCTGCCCACAATAAGAGAAGGATTTCGTTTTCCCTGGAAGTTTACATACCTTCTACATCACTAGCAGTAATTCTAATTTTTTTAAACCAACTTTGACGGAACACCTCTATATGATGACAGGTCAAGGTGTCAATTGGGTATTCCAATTATGATTGTAAAAGGTGGGAATTAAATTCACTGCCTTCCTCCCCATTTTTAAACTTTCAGAAAGCCTCATTTTAGAGAAACCCAATGTTTCCCAGAATATTTTTGCCTTCTTAGTAAAAGGAAGTGCTTTCCTATCAGATTAATAAAGCTTTACTTCCACTGTCTTCATTGCATGTGACTTTCAACATCTGCTTGCACAAAGAATTACTTGATACTGAAGAAAAAACAAAACAATTTCTCTTTAACCTAAATATTTATTTTCTCCTAACCTATACAAAACACTCTAAATCCACATGTGTTTGAAGAAAGCTTTTTCCAAGTGTAACCTCCAATTTTACTTCCTACAAAACTATGTGTCCTTTTTCTATGAAAATATACACATTTTCCTAACATGTTATAGTGATCATCTGTTGTACCTGAAGTTTTCAGAGGGTACATCTTTGAAACAACTGCAAGCAAGAGGGAAGATTTCCATGTATCAGAATACAAATAATATTTGTGCAAATTCAAACAAGCATTTGCTAAGAGAAATCTTTCAGCATCTCACAGAAAATAAAATTAAACATTGAAAGCTGATGTTCAGAGCCTTGCATTCACCTAGTCATCAAGGTAAAGAGGCTGTGAAACAAATTGCAGCCTAGCAGAAGAAGAAATATATCAATAAAAAAGGTACAAACTGGATGTAAACATTAGAGGCTCCTGTGTCAGGAAAATGAAGCAAAAATCACTATGGTAACCCACTAACTTTTAGTTCTCAAACTAATGATCATCTGAGGAAACAGAGAAATGCCATTCGTATATGGTGTTTAAGTAAAGAAGAAAATGAAATGAGCATTCTTATTTACCTGAAAATACCAGACTCATCCCACCAGCTATTAATCCTTACATAAATAGGTCTTTCTTAGTCAGTGTAAAAAAAAAAATTAAAAATTACTATTAAAGCAAGAAACATCAGTTCAGTAAAAGGTAGTGAGTGAACTAATCTCCTTCCCTTATTTTTCTGGCATGGGTATACTGAGACAGTAACATTTGTTTTTGTTCTGAAATACTGTTTTGGGAAGCTTTAGCTTCCCATATTTGAGGACTGAAGCATTTCTTTTACAAGGATAAGCTGAAGGAGCTGGGCCTGTTCAGCCTCAAGAAGAGATGACTGAGAGGGGACCTCACTGATGTATATAAATACCTGAAGGGGAGGTGCCAAGAGGATGAACAAGCCTCTTCTCAGAGGCAACAGGCAAAAACTGATGCACAGGAGGTTCTACCTAAAC
>VZTN01017591.1:2289-20979 GCA_013400515.1 Erpornis zantholeuca
GGTTAGCCCTCTCTGCACAGCCTCTCTGTTTTGATTTATCTTGCCTGACACAGTTTAGCAGGACTGTATTAACACTTACAGCAAGGTCTCTGCAGAGATTTTCATAATGGAGCTCCTCTATACACCTTAAATACACCTCCTGACGCATTCCTTGTGTGCCCTATTTTACTGCAGTATCTCACTGCTTGCCCTCAGCTTTAGTGTGGCAGACAGCTAACCTGGGGTCCCCCTCTAGCTCAGTCTTTTCTAACTGATTGCTAATTTTTGTTATTAGTTTCCAAATGCATTATCTTCATTTGGGGGTAGGTGACTAGCTTAATTATCTTCAAAATACTGCCTCTCATCCCTTTCCTATTACACCTGTCCTGACTGTCGTCCAGCCTTTTTCTGCATGATATCCTTCTCTCCTGTGTAATGATAGTGCCAACCTATACAGAATTGCCTCACTCCAAATATTTGTGTCATGATCTTAATTGAAATAAGAAGCAGATCAGACCCAAGACTGATCCATAAAGAATTCCACTGCTAACTGGTAACCCTCACGTTACTTTTCCTTTCAACACTATCTTTTGCTGTCGTTCCTTGAGACAGTCTTTACCTATCTTTCAATTCCTCTACTAATCCCTATCTTCTCCAGCTTAACAAATGATTTCCCATGTGGCACCATACCATACGTATTACTGAAGTCTAGATAGATGACACTGACTCCTTTTCCTTTGTCTAGAAAATCAGCTATCTTATCAAAGGAAGCTATTAAGCTGGTCTGCCTAGATCTCTCCTTTATTATATATCCTACTGCACTGTATCCAACAGTGCACTATATCCAATAGTTCCTTCACCTCCATGCCTTTATTTATCTGTTCCTTCAAAACCTGTTCTAAAATGCAGCAAACTTTAAAGGTTAGGTTAATTAACCAATACTGGCCAAAACATTCTCTTTTTTTCTTTCTGTTCTCTGGTCTTATGGCACTTTTTACGCATCTAGGGTTTGTTCCCACTTTTGGCTTGAAAGACAAACTTCTCATGTTTTTGACTTCAAGAAATTCAAGGTCTAATTCTAGTTCAAGTCTTTCAGTTGTTCATCATTCCACACCATCTAAAAACCCAATTGCATTAGCTCTGTCATTACTAGAGAACATATGTTCTGTAGTAATAAGTAAAATATTAGTTGCAACATTTTCCAAAGGCCTGTCATTTAATTCAAACTGCTCAACTGATTACCCATTTTTGTCTTTCATAACCACATTTTCATTTGGCCCACAACAGTTTTGATGATGGGTGTCAGTGTTTTGCTCTGAGATGAAGACATGTTTTTTTGCTTCATCCTTCATAAGTGATATCAAATGGATCTGGATAACTTCAGAAGAGAGACACAGGAATAGTGGGGGGTCTGACTGTGCAGGAAAGGGAGCCTAGGATTGATAAGGGATGTTTTGCTAAGAAAACTGAATAAAAATTTAAGTTGGAGAGAACATTTTCAAGTTCTTACTTCACTGATGCTTACTTCATGCAATTGTTAAAAACTGTTCTAAGCAGGGCAGGAATATAATTTGCTGAACATCCATTCATGTGGACATTTATTTTTACAGCAGGAATAAGAAAGATACAATGAAATAGGTGACAAAAAATCAGGACTAACCTTGAAGTCTCAAATCGCCTTGTTTCTTATTCTGACTTGAATATTCCACATAAACTATCCCAGTTCCAACATATGTGTTCTTATCTCACTCAGCATTCAGAGTTTCTTTCCATTTGAATGTCTGAAGCAGGCTGGCCAAAGGGCAGAACAGACGGCACTCCTTGGATAAACTTACACTTACAAATGTTTCTTCTTTAAATTCTTTTTTGGCTTCTCAATTTGCCTAATTTTATTTTCCTACTTCCTAGTAAGCTGTTAGTAAAAAACTATGAATCCACCTTCTTCTCAGCTATGAGTACAGTTTCCCTGTATCCTGTCAGGGAGATATTCTCCAAAAGCAAAATGATTGCTTCTCTCTATGCTTTTTTAAGATTCTCAGGACTTCCAAAATTAACTGGCCTGTATCTGATATACATGCCTGTTTCAATTTTGTGTGTGGAACTATTCTACCATGTATGGCTAGTGAGCTGATTTATAAAATACTTATATATTAAGAGCTAAACAATTTTTGTTTAGCTCTTAATGTGAAAAAATTAAAGCACATTCTCAGTACTGACAGAAATGTGGGTGTTCAAAAATTCATTTCCTGGCCAGTATTTAGGGACCAAATGCTGTTCCTGACTACTCTGGCTCCGTATTTTCAGAGATTCTTCCAGATGTCAAAGAAGACAAGTGAGCATGCAGCTTTTGCATATACTTTCCAAAGTTTGAAGTGTCTGCTGCACTCCCACTGAGCAGAAAACATTCAAGTTCAAGTGGGATATAGGATTGTTTAAATCTTACAGTCAAATTAGACCCTAGAGACATGATTGCATGGCGTTATTGTCTCAGTCCCCATGAAGTTAAGTGTTCTCATATAAATTATGATGTGTTTCTGCTTACCACCTACTGTACAAGTATTCATCTCTTTGTTAAAAGATATCAGGCAAAGTGGTGCTTTGTTTATTTTTACACGTGTCAGCTATTTTTAGCAGTAATGTGAGTGTGACACTCCTGCCTTTTCCTGCGAGTCGCGGGAACATGAAGTTCTACCTAATGTTCTTAACCACGTTAACGATGAGAGAGCCTCCAGGCTTTCTGTAAGGATCAGGATGGCATTTTTCATTGTGTCTTGCTTTTGAAGAAGGCTATTTTTGCTGTGAAGTGCTGCTCTCTTCTCTCAGGAGAAGTGGGTGTTGTGAGTGTGAGTTTCAGTGATAGCCCAAAGGTGCAAATGTTGATGAGAAAGCAGAGCCACATCCGTGTGAGCTTGGCAGGCAGGGTGCACCAGCCCTGACATGGAAGGTTGCTGCCATTCAGAGTGGTCTGGGACAGAGGGACATCAATGAGCCAAGAGGGATGCCAAAAATTGGTGAGAAGGATTTTTAAGGAACTACCTTCTTGAGAAGTCATAGTTCTGCTGAAATCAATTGGCAAACATTCAACTTGATTTCAGCTAAATTTTCTTTTGAAAGAAAGAAAGGAAAAAATGTCAAAATAATCTATTTTAACATTGTTGGGTGTTCATTTTTCACTTGAAATTATTTTTTGCTTTGTATTACAATTTTTCTAATAAAATGGATTATTTATTACCCCATAGCCAAAAACATTAACTTCAAAATGGGATAGTATGAACGACCTTAAGTGTTTTTCAAATAGTGCCTTGTGAGAAATTTTGAAATATCTGTATTTTAGACCTGGCACAGAGAGAAACTCTTGTCCACCAAAGCTCCTTCTGCATAGCCTCTGGTTAAGTTTGCAGCTGATTTGGGAAGTAAGGATTGAATTTGGACTTGTCTCTGGCTACCTTAGAAACACTTGTGTTTCTGAACATGGTTTGTTAAATATTCTGTGATTTCTAAGAAGTCTTGATCTGCGGTCCTTTAAAGTAACCAGAAACCTTTTCCGTGGCTGGAGCTTGGACCATAGACACAAAACTTTTGAACACTTCAGTAGCATCACTATCAGTACTTGTCCATTTCTTTAGTAGGGTGATAGGTGATACACAAGGAGCCCTAGAAGACGCTTGTAGGTAGGCATTACTGGAAGAGGAGTTGAAATGATGACCCTTCTGATCTTAACATTAATGACAAATAAAATACAAGTTTCCTAGACTCCCTGAGCCATTAAACCAGTATGCAGCTCTGGCTGAAGTACTCCTCCTCCCTAATTTTTTTTTTTTTTGCAGTGATCTAGCAAAGATGCATTTTGCATTAGGACTTTATTTCACACCTGTATAAATTGTGCTGTTGGGTAGCCAATGTTTTTAAAACAGCATAGCTGTCAATTGCTTGTGTAATGGCACATTTTGTAATACTATCAGATGACATATAACTTGTTAAATTACATTGAAAAAAATATTGGAGAGCATTGCACTATAATTAAATAACAATAATAATGAGACCAATATTAGCTTCTGCCATAAATTATGTAAAAAATATATATTTTTCAAAAATACCTTACCTAGTGGTTGAAAACACATTTCATTCAAAACTCTGCTGATGCTTTTAATATTTATAAAGATGTTAACCTTTGAATTCACATTCAGATGTTTATACCATGCCCAGAGGAGAACATTTACATGTGAGAAGTTTGTTAAATCTCTGTGAGGTTCCTTTAAAGACATATTATTAATTACTTAAATACCATGCATTTTTGATCACTCTTTTTGTTTGTTTTATATCTGGGTTAATAACAAGTTGTTGAAAAAATTCAGGCCCCATAATCTAATAAAATTGCATTTCCATGTAAGTTATTTTTAACTATTGAATACTGCTCAGTGCTATTGTCTCTTGGTGAGGGTACATCTCTTCAACATGGTTCAATTAATGCAGTTTTCAAACAGGAACACTAGCACTAACACTTACATATTTTCACCTCTGAAGTATCAGCACCTACTTACTTTAACACTGCAGCAAATATCTTCTGTTGTGGTTTCAACAGTTTGGTTCTGCTTTTGCCTGCACCAGACCAACCTCCCCAGCACAGGAGCAGAATTAGATCTGTATGCACTGCACACACGGTCAGGAAGACATCCTTTGCAAATCTGTTGGAGTTCTTTGGAGAAGCCATGGAGAATGTGTGCAGAGGAGGTCAGCTGATAAATTTTTGGTTTTCATTTTCAACAGCACCGTTCCACAGACTCTCCTAAGCAATTAAGCTGACATGAAAGAAGTGGTAGGAAAAGAGTTTTGCCCTCTTAGGATTAAAGGTTAGGAAACAGAGTCTGTGAATGACTGGTAAATTTTTTAAACAGAATAATATTTCCAATGAAATCTCACAGAAACTTATTTGTAAGGTATTGCATGTTTGTAAATTATTTAGAAAAGCAGTTTGATATCAAGATATCAAAGCATGTTGTTGGCCCAAGCTTCTCAGGAATGTAAAAACAAACTGCACGTGAGGATCTTCAGGAGGCGTTCATGACACCAAGTGTCTGAGCAATAAAACACTAAAGAAAAGTTGGTATTGAAAATATATAAAGTGATTGGCATGGACTTCAAATCCTGTAACTTCACACATAACATGATGATGATTCAACTGCTCTGAAACCCTGTGTCTATGAGCATCTTGAAAACTGTGCACAGCACTGATCCCTGCTCACTCATCCCCAGCCCCAGGGAAAAACAGACAAAATAGGGAAGGGAAGGGAAGGGAAGGGAAGGGAAGGGAAGGGAAAAGTGATTTAACACTTGTGCTGGAGGTACTAGGAATACTTCTGGATTGCTCAGTCTAGGAGGAGATAACTAAATGGGATGTGATGGAAATGTTTAAAACCACAAATGGTGTGGAGCATTTTCAAGGGTTCTAACAGTGCAACAGCTAAAGGGAACACATGAAATAAACAAATGGGAGTACAAGAAGGCAAAAGCATGCTTTCTCCTTTCAGTTCATAAACTGCTCTTACTCATTTGTACCACGCATTGAGGATGGCCACATTGATTCAAAACAGTCCATGAAAGCTGATAAAACACAAAGGTGTCACCTATGGCTCAGAAGTCACTGAGTTGCCAGCTGTTCTAAGGTAAGAAAGCACATCTGGAAAGCAGTGTCCTCAGCTTGCCTGTGTGAATTGCTGTAATAATTGACTTCCACTGATACCAAACAACAGCTGGTGCCAGAACAACTTCAGGAAAAGTGCCAAGGGAACATAGGCCTATTCAAACTTCGTTAAACCTTTAGCTGAGTTTTGTACACTTGCTTGATAATGTTCTTTTTCTGTAGCAGGCAGTAGGGAATAGGTAGTTTCAGAACCAGGCCTCAGAAAATTAGCATGAATAGTGTCAGATCTTAAATATTCTCTTGTTTGAAGAAGCTGAAATTATAACCACAACTAAAAATTGTTGTAGCAGCTGCAGACCTTCTCTTTTGTCCTTTATTGCAGTATCCTCATTGCACAACTTACCAAGGCTGGATTCTATGCCAGAAAAGGCAGCAGGACATGAGGGTTCAAGTTCTGTGAAATGCAAGCCTTAAAATTCCAAAGTGAGAATAAAAAGAGGAAAACTTAATGCTGAAGCTTAAAAAAAAAAAAAATTGATAGGCTAATTGGAAAAATAGGATAAAATATTTCAAGCAAATATCTTCCATGGTGCTGCTGTGCTTGAGCTTGTAGTATGATGATAGTGTGAGGGGAAAGAGTTAACTGATAGACTTGCAGAATACATTTTCAGAGGAATAAATGATAAGGTAAAGGTTAGGTGCTCATTTTTTAGAGCTGTGGAAGTGGCAATAAAATGGCAGATGAAACTCGGTGCTGATCAGTGATACACATTAGAAGAAACAGTCCTAACTTTATATATGCAATAATGTAACTAGCACTGGATGGGCAGCTATTAAAAGGGGGAAATGCTCTTTCGAATGGTAATGCTTTTCTCAGATAAGAAATGTCCTTAGGTAACATTGTAAATGGAAATAAATTAAAACCTGGATACTCAAATGTTTTGCACTAGTAAGCAGAGGGAAAACAAATAATTGCATGTCAGGATGTTCACTCACCAGGTTACACAAGGAACATGAGCCTATTTTGGAACCAGCCTACTCTCTGCTTATTATCTTGGTCAGACATTACAAATATGCAAAATACTCCGGTCAGTGTTGTTTTTGAAGGATGGTTAAAGCAGATGGGTGAATTGGTTTAGGTGAAAATAGAAACTGGCTTCTAATACAGTCCTTTATTTTTTAAAGTGCTCTCTCTCTGAACCTATTTTTCTGAAGTTTAGTAAAACCTGAGATTCACATGCTTCTGCATTTCCTGTTTTTGACCAATAGAGGAAACAGAAACGCTGAAATACTGTAAGATGTTATTTTTAAAATATTTACACTCAGCCAACCAGGAAGTTCTGGAAGTCTTGCAAGAAGACTAATCCTGTAGGCTATGTAATCCGAAAATGGTCGCACGAGTTTGTCCAGTATTTCAGGTATTTATAGTCCTATCTGACGACAATCAAACATATAGAGAGAGCTCTCTGTTAGTGTGAAAAAAGTTGGCATGTGTTGCCTCTGAAGAGCTTAATTCCCTGATGGGAAATATGCAGAAACCCGAGCTGCAGCTGAGTGCCAAACGCCAAGGGGACGTGGAGGAGGTGGGGGCTGAGTTGCCACACAGGATTGGAAGGCTCGGTGGAGGAAACTGCAACTGCAGCTAAGGACACCCACTGCTTTCTGCAGGGTGGCAGGGAGGGCAGGATATTGGCACTGGAGGGATGGAGGGATGGAGGGGTGGTGGGTGAGATGTGGAGCCTCAGTAAGAGGACTGAGAAACATTCAGGCAGGAACTAGAAGAACCAACAGCAGCAGTCCAAAGGCTGGGATGGTGTGGGGAGCAGGGTGCAATGCAGGATGTGTTGGGACAGCAAGCCCATACCTGCTGTGTAACAGAAGGCAGAGGACATAGGGGGCTGAGGAAAGGGAGATATGGAGTAAAGGGGATTAGAACCTCTCTAAACCAAGAGGTTTTAACACCAGTGACGATGTTGCAATGCGTTCAAGGAGTGTCACACTACAAAGGTGTGCCGTGAGGTGGGCGATAGGCACGCAATGAGCCTACAGTGAGTGAATGTCAAAAGTAAATGTGATTTACTTTGACGTGTGATAAAGACAAACAATTCACAATGGAGATACCCATCTTACAGAAAGAAAGCAATGGATAAAAAAAAAACCAACAAAACCAAGGCCTAAGTTTATGCTGCAATATTCAACTTTCTTCTGCACTTCTGATTTCTCAATAATCTTCTGCTCTTTTTCCTGCTGGAACAGGCTACTAAGAGTTGTCCAAGCAGAAGCAAACAGTGCATAAGTGAGTGGCAGAGTACCAGAGTAGCTGGTATGTGAAAGCTCATATTAATTTAGGGATGGCACTTAACTGCCTGTCTATTTTGTGATTTACACTTTAGTTTAAACTTCATATCTTGACTCCTGATGGTATCAATATTAGTCTATGGCAAAAAAAGGATTGGTTCAGATATATTTAACATATTGGAGATGGATTTGGGTTGTATGACTGACGAAGCAAGTGTTTTCCATATTGTGAAATATCATACGTTTTATTTTTTATTTTTGGAATATCATATGTTTTAAACAATTTATTGTGGGACTCTGTATGGAAATCTTTTCTGGAATAGCATGAAGGCTGCTTTTTTCTATTACATTAGTAAAACACAAGAAACTGAAAACACAATAAACCCCAGAACATTTCATATCATTCACCAGAAGAAATTTTTAAGTTGTTTCATCATGTTCTAGAACAAAAAATGTACCTTGCATCAGCTCAAATTTTTGTGTGTTTTACAGAATATCTACAGTCAGATGAATGAGTATAAGCACATTGTATTGTCCCTCAATCAGTATGTAGTAAATGCAAAGAGGAAAAAGGGGGAATTTTTTCTTTTGGTTGTGTCTAAATAGCAGTAAGAGAACATGGAAGTCCTGTGGGCTCCCAAAAACTAGTAAGACAGCTAGCATCAGGAGCCCACCAAATATCTTACAAAAAGTCCCCTGCTCCTGCCATTGCTCTGGGAAGCATGTTCTTGTCTCCCTACTCAGCCATTCCTGAGAGGCAGAGACCTTCCCCATTTGAATCACAGGCTATCTGAGATCTCTTTAGAGACACTGCATCCACACTGCATTTCATTCCCAGGAAGTCTTTGCAGATATCTCGAGTGTGTCAGATTATCACAGAGCTCATCATTACTAGCGCCTCAACAGATGATATCTTTCCCTATACATAGATATCAGTCCTTAATCATCTTTGTGTGTATTTCACCATCAGCACAGCAATACACTCCTATGGATGGCACTGTAAAAGCAAGTCACTTCTTAGCTGGGATACGACAGACTCTTTGAATCCTGGAAAATTATCCAGCAGTGATAAACTGTTAGACCTAGAGATTGTCTTCCCACTACACACTTCATTGCTCATACTGACTCCTTCCAAACTACTTAAATCAGTGGGGCAGCCACCAAACAGGCACCATGTCAGAACTGCAGGCTCAACACATCAAACAACACTTGCCTTCGGAGATGCCCCTGCTAAACTGTAAGGCCGTGCTCAATGAATACCTCTAAACAGCATTAAATGAGAATTAAACACCATGCAGTTCCTTTGAACAGTAAAGTGAACTAGAGGTTCTCTCCAGTGTTTTTTAAATTTTATGTCAGTGGAAAAGCTTTTCTATAAGGTTTTTAATGAGCTGTGCTCTCTGCAGGGAAAAACTTTGACCAAATCTGTATTTACGCTATTAATAAGTACTACATACAATGAGAGTAGTAATTCCTGCAATAATTAGTCTATAGTATATAGCTTTAATAAATATAACCACAAACATTTTTAGTCTGTTCATGTTGGGTTTTTAAAATAAATATTTTGAACAGAAAAGTAGTTATTTAAGGCAAAATACTATGGAAGAATTTTGGGAAGGGGTGAAAAATGTAGGATGATATCAAGCGCATGAAAAATTATGACTCATACTTGTGGTTTTATTACCTAATAATATGGTATTACAAAGTTGCTTCACATTTACAAAATGCTCTCTGAAGTTACAGGTTGACAGAGTCCCTGTCACAAGACAGAGATACTTTGATCAGGTGAAATGGAGAGAGATGTGAAAAGGGAAAACAGAATTATTACCAGTAAACTTATGAAAGCAATTAGCCATCTATCAGCATGTAAATCGATTATTCCTATGTATCAAATAACCATGCCACAGATCGTTATTTGGTTTTGTGCTCAAAGTAGAAGTGGATAATTACTCTCAACAGTATTTCATGCACCCACTGTCTGTTCAGAGGCAACATTAAAAAGAGAGGAGGCAATGGCAGTGAGCAGTCAATAGGATACAGTGTGGGCAATGCAAAAAAAGCAGGAGGGAGAATTGAGAAGGCATTGGTTATGCTCTGACAGCAAAGACTCGAGCAAATGGACCTTGTTATTCGGGAGGAGGACTTTGGTGAAGACATTTAAAACAAAGACCAAAATGTGAGAAGAATTTGCTATGTGAAGATTGGCTTGTGATGAAGAAGCAGTGATCTGAATGTCAGGGGAACCAAAGAGGAGGACAGTGGGGTGCAGTGGGTGTCAAAGCAGGTGATGGTTCAGAGTTTTTGATCACAGGATCACAGAATGATTAAGGCTGAAAGGACCCACCAGTGGGGTCATTCAATCCAGCCTCCATGCTCAAGTGGGGTTGTCCTAGGGTCATCACCTTGTGCAGGATTGTGTCCAGACAGATCTTGAATACCTCCAGCAAGAGAAACTCCACAGCCTCTCTGGACAATCTGTTCCAGTCCCCAGTAACCTGCACAGTAAAGAAATTTCTCCTCATGTTCAGATGGAACTTCCTGTGCATTGGTTTCTGCCCACTGCCTCTTGTCCTACTGCACAGCACCATGGAGCAGAGCCTGACTCCTCTTGACACCCCTGCTTCAGATACTGACAGACTTTGATGAGGTCCCCTCTGAGCCATCTCGACTTGAGACTGAACAGGCCCAGCTCCCTCAGATGTGAGATTTTGTCCGAAATGAAGAGATTTTAGACATGATCTGGAGACAGATGTGGCAGAAGTGTAATGCAGGCTGGATATGTGGTTGGAGAGGAAGTCAAAGACTATCCTCAATTATAAGCCTCAATAGAATAGAGAAATAGAGAAAACAGTGGCACAAGTAGTGTGGAAGAGATCGAAAAAGGAAATGTGAGCACTTGTTTTTTTGTTGTAGACTGGCTAAGGTACAGGTTGTGTGGATGAAGATAAGCTAGGACTGCACCTTGTAGAGATAAATTTCTGAGCCACCGCCACTGAAGTGAGATTTGTTACACATATGGCTGAATGAAAAAGATTGTGCTAAAGAGAGACATAAGGAAAGACCTATAAAAACAAAGAGAAATATGGCTTTGGGGTGGGGCGGTTATCTGAAGCTCTCCAAGGATACATGAAGAGCATGATGAGAAAAGCTCAGCAAAGGGTTTATTGAGACCAGTTCTGTGAGATTAAGGAAGTCATAAACATCTCAGTATGGGATCAGCGGGGATGAGCTAAAGCAGAAGTTGATGCAGTAGTTTAATACTCTGAGACAAAATTTTGTCATGCAGTAAGAACACAAACTTAGAGTTGGAAACTCTCTTGAAGACATGGATCTATGGATAGGAAGCATGCAAATCAACAGAAAACTGGGGAAATTAAGGAGAGAGCAAGTATGGCTGAGAAGGGGGGGTAAACAACATGAGCAGAAGAAATCCAGAAGTAGAAAAGAAGTAAGAATAAAGGAAAGTAGAAAACCAGAATTGCATTCTTCATTGCAGATTAGCCAAGGTTGTAGCCATCAGTTTCAATCTGTAATAGAGTAAAAACTTCCATCTGTGGAAGTCCCTGGGATGGGGGAAGCCTAATATCCTTTCCAAATCAGCAGAATTTCCCTGATTGAGAAGATAGTGACAGTGTTTTACATAAGTGGATTGTTTCACTGTTGCCTTCACTGCTGTCTTGAGCAAGGATTCCTGACATTTTGTTCAGAAATCAATTTGTTTCAATTAGAAGATTCATGAAACATGTTTTTTTACTAAAGGAAAGAAAAAACCACAGCCAGTGTTAGAAGGAGCCTTCTCATTGAAAATGGGCACACGTATTAAAAGCTAAAGCTGAGATGCTTCTAAAACCTCACACCTTCTACAAATACATTGAAGACAATGTATGCAAGGCACAAAATCAGGAATCCACAGATTTTTAATAATTGATTCAGATATTCAGAAAGGAAACACTGTTTCACTGGCTGTCAGATGCAACTGAGAAGCACCACATTTTTAATACCGTGGCCCACTGCCCAAGGTGTTAAGAGAGAAGAATAGCATATCCAACTGAAATTACAGGAAGGACTACAGGCAAAATGTAATGAGATGATCAGTGAATGCAAATGAACCCTCTCACTTAAAAATGTGATAGAATGACTTCTCTGAATAGTACAAAAATTTCACATAGGTTTTTAGGCCAATAGATAAGAGCATATCGTTAATTTTAAAAGACAAATTACTTGAATAATTATCCTCCTCTTTAAACATTTTCTTAATTATTCTCAGCCATATCTTCAGTTTTAAAGCAGAAAGTTAAGTGTGACACTGACAAGCTGGAACATGTTAAAACTTTGCAGGTATCCAAATCATAGTTGCTGATCACTGGGCTTAATCTGAAGAACTGGTATGTAGGAAAACTCCCATTTACTTCCTAAATAGAAAAAATAAAGACTGAAGATTCAGACCTTACCTATTAATTATTCACACCTTACAGTTTTGTACTGAAGAATCAACTAACTGAGGGTGTGCATGTACGTGTAAATATACAGATAGCCAGGCAGAGAGATAGAATTAAAATGCACTTTTTTTTACTGGCCTAAGCAGAGCCTTTTGTGTCACTGATCACCAGTAGGTTTGTTTTTGATCGTACAGCACCAACACCAGTTGTTAGCTGTCTTTGACAGTGGGCTGAAAGGCACCAGCAAGGCAGGGACTGGGGACGGGTGGCACTGAGCAGAACAGCTTTGCCACGCAATGATACACTCGAGCTCTGACAGAAGACTAACCCTCTGTCAATCATCCTGTCTTTGCCAATCAAATGCACATCCTTCCAGAGGCACCTGCAGCTGACACTGGCACCCCAAACAGAGCAAAAGGTTAATGCAATGACATTTCAGTGCTGACACGTTGTCAAAGGCCCAGCAAAAATAGCAGATCCAGACCATGTTTCAGAAAAACTAGTGTGTTTTACAGGACACACACATGACGATGACATTCCCACAGGGGATAGGTTGGGTGTAAATGCCCTTGAAAGACCTTGTTCAAGGAAATCAGGAGTCAGGAATGGATAACAGCATAATAAGGTCTGTCCAAGACCCTGAGATTCTTTCTTTTCCCATCTGAGGAAAAACAAAAGTCCTTTTGCCAGAGCTCTGGCTAACCTTTGCCAGAGAAAAGGGTAGGAGCTAGAATGACAAAGCTTTTGGAATCTACAAAGCAAGCCCTCCATTTAATTACAGGGATTTGTGGGGCAGCTTATGACTATAAAATGTATAATAACTTATTTTTCTTCTTAGGTAAAGATCCGTGACACTCCCAGCCGTTTTCAAAAGGGGTAATTGACAATTAAAATAATTCTGGTAAGGCAAAAGCTGCATATTTAGAAAGTCATATTCCAGTATGAATCCGTGCCCAAATAAATGCTCTGTACATATTTTAATATTCCATTTCATTTGCTCCTTCCCTATCCCCATAAATTTTCCATTTGTTTCCATTTTTCCTCTAGCTTGCTTGTTTTCTCATCTGTCTCATGTAGAAGGCCCCCTCTCCTGGCATCTTCTTCTAATCTCACCTCAGTGAAATGCAATGTGAACATTCATATTTGACTCGTTACTCTGAAGAGCAAGTGTGTTGGAAAGAAGGTAAAATTATTTTCTTTGTCCCTGACCATCAACAAAAGACCAATTGGAGCAGGGACTCTTCTATCATGACACTTCCCATTGACTGCAACTAAGCTCTGTTGGCATATTGCTGTTACAGATAAAGTCAGTATTTCTTATTTGTTTGTTATTTCTGTGGTTTTGTTTTTTTATTTATTGGAATTTAAATGCTGTTTGAAGACAAAGTAAAGTGCATAAGCAATCCCTAGGGCTAATGGTAAAAGAGGAAACCATTTCAGAAAAATCTGGGGGGAGAGGGAAATAGAAATCAAAATATCCAGTGATCAAGGCAAATGAATTTTCAAAAAAGAGCAAGGTTAGAAGGCAACTGTCTCTTCCCTTGAGACAATGGCAAGGACTTGATGGCTGCCATTATCTGGGCCTGAGCTTCTTTTCCTTGGAGTCTGTAGTAAAACTTTCAGTGACCTCAATAAGAGTAAGACTGGAGAATATATAAGCTCTTAATGTTGTCTGCTGCAAAGCTAAGTGCCACAGACTGGCCTTGCATTATGCACAGATCATCAGCTACTTTATCCTATAAATGT
Organism: Erpornis zantholeuca; assembly: GCA_013400515.1. Lineage (NCBI taxonomy): Eukaryota > Metazoa > Chordata > Aves > Passeriformes > Timaliidae > Erpornis > Erpornis zantholeuca. The sequence goes on from VZTN01017591.1 coordinate 16,393, forward strand.
ACTTTAAAAATGCAGATATTAAGAAGTATCATTTCCATTCTAGTGAGTGGTCTTGCTTTAAGAATTAGAGATAAGCCCAAATCAGATGTCCAGATACAAAATTTGCCCTTGAAATACAGGGTAATATTTTGTACTGACAGCTTACAACATTCTCCGTGGTCAAAGGAGACAAATAGTCAATTCCTGTGAGGGAATCCCTTCCTCTGATCTAGGATAATTCTCATTCTAGAAGGTGTTTTGCCCTTTGGGGTTGCCTATCCCTCTGGACTATTAGGAGGCAGTCTGGGCAGTACACAGTCCAAACACCAAACATTTAGGCACTAATATTCAGGTGAATTAAATCTTAACCTGAACTTCCGTTGAACTTTTGTGTCCCATATTCATCATCTCCCACATCTTAATCACTGTCCTGAAATATGATTTTTGCTTCTTTTGTCACAGAAGCATCTACAGGGGAAACTTCTGACTCTTCCAACAGTTTTTTTCTTCCTCTTTGGGAAAATTTCAGAAAGGGAGATCATCATTTACAAGCCGAGCATCTGTTGATTTATTTACTTAATTAGACATGAAGACCTGGGAGTCAGACAGCACATCTAAAGCTGGGTGATGTGTGCTCAAACCAGGGGGTTAGTTTAGACTGGTGGCTGGGTTTGAGACGTGTGGAACAGTGTACCTTGACAACTGCAGGTGGTATAAGCATGTTTAGAGTCCTACTGGCAAGAAAAGTGAAGAAGCTCTTATTTCTCCGTCTTGCTCCAGGGCTAGAGATGCAAGGCACTGACTGTGGCCTTGTGCTTACCCATCTTTCTGGTGAAAATATTGACGTTGTAGGTGACAAGGAACTGTAGAGGCAAGTTTCAGTTGAGTATTACTTTTAAGGATAATATTAACACAAAAATATACAACATCTAAAAAAGTAGATGTCTATCCCCAGAAAAACCAGAATGTTTCAGCTAAAATCAACCCTGCTGTCAGATCCAAGCAGGAGAGATCTAGAGGTGTTCTTGGACCTATTTAAATTTAAGAATTTGGAAATGATGCTCTAGTCTAAAGAATACATTCATTGCTCTCTCTTCATGCTTGCTTATGTACTGAGAGATCTACACAATTAAATTATTGTTCCACAGGAGAAGACTTTCAGAAGATGATTCATAATCTCTATAGTCAATTAAAGTTTTACATAGTTTCAGTCTGAAGGCTGTACACTAGCACTAAATGTTTTCTCTCTGAATTATCAAATGTTCTATAACTCAACTCAAGATAACTGAGGTGTTAAACCTTTTCTTCTTTTATGTTTGTCTTTGTCTACTCTGCAATAGCCATGAAAGTTTGGTAAAGGGCAGGTTGCCTATCCTTGTGCATAAAAGGATTTATGACTTACCATTTGTTTCTTGGAGAGAAATGGTTCTGGCTGCTGGACAGTTCTTCAGGGCCAGAAGAGGACATTTCTGAGCTTCATGGGCTTAGCTTGCTGAACCTACAGGTCACAGATGCTCTTATTTCAGCGTTTCATTGTCATGAGAAAAGTGACAGAGTTAAAGGTCTAAGTAGTTTGCTCTGTTCAAAGTGTTTCCACTGGTTCTTCCTGTTTGTGTTTTATTAGGCAGTGCATTTACATTTGGAAGCAAGAATTCATCATCTCAACTGTCACAAAGTGGTTTTAGAAAACCAAAAAATCCCTTGTAGGACTATTCAGTCAAATAGTGATTTTTTAGTGAAAGGTGAAATCAACCAAATAAATAAGCAAGGTGCAAAAAGAAGTTTATTGCTGCTCTTCTCATTAACAGGAGAAGCCAAAAGTTACAATGTAATTATAACTTTATGTTCCTTTTACTGGGGCCCTTGCAGCCAGTTACAGTCTTCTGTTTCGGTTCTCACATGTCATTACACAGTCTCCATGTCTTCCAGACCTGCATTGCCAGCACCAGGATTACCCCTAAATGAAGGAAACATGACTGTGTGTGCCATAGAGAGTCAGTTTCCTCCAGGCTACTTATTCAGTACAGATATATTTATCATTATTAACCAGAAAAACTGTTGCTGAAGGAATGTGTACCTTATGTGTCAGGTTTTGGTACTGTAAGCTTCTCTTAAAGGGTTGTGAAGCAGTTGTATGCTGCCTAAGAAGACTCTTTGGACCTTACCAGGCCCTGAAGTTCTTGGAAGAATTCCTTGGCAATGGCTGAAAAACTGGGTACTTGTGCATGTTCAGTCTTCCAGGTGGTGGTCTATAGACAAACCCTTCACTGTGCCTTGTTTATGCAGTGTTTTGGTCTGCAGCATACCAGGAATCTTTTTGACTTAGCAATGAATTTTAACTTTGAGCCCCACTGCAAGGAAGTGAATGCAACTGCCTTTATTAATACAAATTGTGCAGTTGGACAAATGTAATGGCATGAAAATAACATGCTGCTAACTTGCTTTTGAAAAGAAACTTGAAAGAGTTTGTATACAGTGTGACTATTACATTGTAGAAAATTTTCCTTTGAAGAGATGAAAAATATTGTTATGCTTAGTATTTTCGTCTGTCTGTTAACCATTCCAAATATAGTCCTCGTTAAGTATATGGGATGGCAAAATTTTTAAACAAGGAGCTTCTTTTAAAGTTGCTCAGGAACATAACATGTTGCCTTATTCTAGAGACTAGAAGTTAGCTAACTCAGAACATGCTTTTTCATTTGTATTCATTAATATTATTTTTTCTACAGCCTGTATAGCAATTACTTCCTGTGTATACAAAGAAAACATATGCATAATAAAGACACTAACATAGGGGAATGTGAAGTGCATTACAAGGTCAAATCCAGCCCAAACTTCCTTTTTCCTTTTCATTAATACTTTTAGAAGGAGTCTTCAAACTTGTGGGTGGTGACTCAATGGGATTTGATATGAAGATGTGACACCTCATCTTAAATTCCTTAACCACATTTCTGAAGTTGACAGGAATGTCAGGAAGTGTGCCTGATAAGGCTTGCTGTCCTCTCCAAGCTGACTAATCATACATGAAGTCTTGGCAAGAGATAACCAGGTTACAGTAGAGCCAAAATGACATCACATCAACTCAATTTCATATCCTGTAGACACCAGTGCCTATCACCACTCCAGGTTGCTAACATCCTTGACACACAAATGGTATTTTCAGTCTCCAATGTCCCCCTTTTACCCTGTGTCTGTCACTCTGGGGTAAATCAGGAACAAATTTGTCACTAAATGTAAAGAACCATTAAGTCACGGGCACTTTGTCATCTGAAGCATAATTTTCTGTGCATAGCTCGCCAATCCCTGAACTCAAGCTATTTGCATAACTGTTTGCTGTACGAATTTATGACGGAGCATAGTGCTGAACTTGTTAAAATTCCATGTGAATCTCAGCACAGAAAATGGACTGGTGCTTTAAATCTTGGAGGGTTGTTCACATCAATAATGAATTTCAAATAATTTATTCACTTCAAGTGTAAGTGGTTGGCATACAGTCCTTACAGCTGGTTTGTTGAGATAATTGATTTCCATATAGTTTAAAGATGGGGAAAAGAAACATATGACAACTACAGCAGGTTTCGAGGCAATTGTGAATGCCATATCAGTTTAATTATAGCTCCATCTTTAGCTGACATGGGTTCTGTCCTATTGGAATGAAAATATCCCAGCAACTTGAAATGTAACAGTGATGAATTTTTTATGTTCTTCTACCTACCTTGTATGCTCGCTTAGGGCACTGTTACAAGTATACTTCTAGCTTTTTTCAGTGGATAGTTAACATGACATGCAAGACTGGTCTGCATGACACAGATAACTCAAGGGAATAGCAACAAAGTAAATGAGATGCATTAGTATCTGGATGTGAACTGGGGGATATAAGTTCTCAGAACTTCTTGTTTAATTTATAGAATTGGTTTTTTTCCCCTGTGCATAAGATTTCAAAATGGTAATCGTATTCAGGAAATGAGCTGTTCCCACTTGAGGTACTAATATCAATATGTAAAAGGTAATCATTAACCAGATGTACTACTCAGCAGTACTTATTATAGGTAAGCAAGCTAGGTGAGGTGATAAAAGAAGCTTTTATCTAAAATGTAGTTATATTGACCATGGAGACACTGGGAAAACTGTGAGGTTTTTTGTTTTGGGGGGGATTTTTTATTGACCCCTTATGCATGAAGCAAGGGCTTAGAGAAACAAAGAGTGCAATAAAAATTTGCTTTGCAGCTAACCACACATATGAAAAACCCCCTTTGCTGAGGTCCAGTCTGGCTGCCCCTGCATGGGGCCATTTAAAAGGAGATGGGCTGCACCTCCATGTTCTCACATATAAGATGTGCAGAGGAGCAGAGAACCAGAATGTCTAGAAACCCCAAACTTCACTCCATTTTTGCCTTTCCACTAAAAATTGATTCACATAAATTGCAAACAGAAGAGCTTTATTTCATTCTTACTCCACTCATTCCTAAGTTTCACAGTGTAGTAAGAAAAGTAACACACAAGTCCAGTAAACTTTTCAGTAGTCAGAAATTCCCTTACTGTGTTTTTGCTGCACTTGATGTAACATTTAATTTTATGTAAATTTATGTAAATAATAATATTATTATT
>VZTN01017591.1:21015-34452 GCA_013400515.1 Erpornis zantholeuca
TTTTATTTTATGATGTAAATTTTAATTACAGTCAGGGTGTTATACTTAAGTTCCAGTGTTAAGTTGAAGTAATTCCTGTGGACTGATAGTTTTGTTTCAGTTTAATAGAAAAAATCTGAGTATATCTCAAATACTCTTCTGGAATTTGAGTATGTTGGAATAAATGAGAAAGAATGCTCATCTGAAATAAATTATAAACTGTAGTGGTGAAATAAGGGTTTCAGTGGTCTGGCTGGACATAGATGGCACAGCATTCACTGCCATTAACTTCTTTTTTTACAGATATAGATACAAACTTTTCTTTTGACATTGCTCAAGAGCAAAAAGTTTCCCTCCCAGCTTCCAAGATTTCTCTAGGAGTAACTGTTGAGGATCTGCAATTTAAGGCAAAATACTTGGCAAAAATAAAGCTCAAGTCTTCTGGTATCTACTTCCAGCTCCAATTCCAGAGTACAAGATTTCATTTAAAATTAAGCACAACAGTAAGATGATGGAAAGGATCCTGCAGGTCCCTGACCATCACATAAATATTTTGGGATACATAATCCCATCACAACTTTGCTCCCTGCTTGTGGCTCAAATATGTAGCTTTGATTCTGTAAGTGCACTATGAACACATGTTCATAATTTGGGGTTGGAGCTTGGACTGAGTCTTGTATCAAGAAATCCCCGTGGGGAGTCACACCGAAATCATCTTAGCTGTCTTAAAGACAGTAAAGACAGTCCTGGAATGATGACCAAGAGCTCTGGGGACTTAAAAAGCCTTATTGGCACACATTAACACTGGAAAGAGTTGAGATGAATAAAGAACTCATGAGTAAAGTGGGGGGTCTATGCAGAAGCAACACTCTCTAGCAGCTGTTTTTAAAATATAATGGAAAATTTTGGTTGCATAAGGAATGTTGGTGGTTGATTTTGTTTGCAAGTTATTGCTGAAATGTATCAATGTGGAAGTGAACTGGAAATTGTAATAGAGAAATCACCAGTCAAAGTACCACCAAGATTTCCTGCGGGAGAACAAAGATGCAAAAATACCTTTTTACTGTTAAATATAGGCTCAGGTCTTGTTGATATGCCTGAAGTGGCTTGTTATGGGCAAGCAGGAATTCTGCCAATGGAGATAAGGTAGCCAAGTGTGAAATCTGCTATAAATAAAGGAAGTGTTCTGCAAAAGCACTACGCCATGGGATTTAACCTCCTGCAACTCTGAATCTAGTCAGGTGAGTGGCGCACGCTAGTAAATAGATGCCAACAATTTTTTGTGTGTTTCACACTTTCATTATACATTTCAGGTTGCATTACTGCCTCCCAAAGTGGTAAGTTAACTTGAATACTAAATAGATAGTGGGGACTGACACTTTTCTTTTTAGTCACTGACAGTAATTTGTAACACCCTGCTTCCTCCCCTCAGCCTCCACAGGGAGAGAAGGGAAGGGCGGGAGAATAGAATCTCTCAATCACCAATGATGGATGCTTCCAAAACTATCTTTGACTTCAGGGGACACATGGCCTGTCCAAGCATTAGTAACTTTGTTAGCTTTTAGGACAAATGTTTGTTAGGTCTCAGACTATCTGATTTACTTGCCATCCTCAGCCACTGAACAGCCATTTTCAGTTTCAAAGAGAGCTATATAATGTTTTCAAATATCATAAAACAACATTTCTTGTGTGCTATTTTTGTGTAAATGTTGTTCCTATATCTAAGAAGAAAAGATTATTAAGTCTGTATTTTAAAGTCTATATGGAATACAAGGAATTGCACATACATTTTATAAGATATGACATAAAGTGAGTCATCAACAGGACTTTGTCCCTTTTGGAGTTAGTGAAAAAGGCCCTTGAATAGTTTGAATCAGACTGCAGACTTCTAACTCTTATTTGTGGTGATGAAAAGTATTTCTCAATATCCCAGACCTGCAACTACATGGTAGAACCTGTCTTTTCAGCTTTTAGAATATGCTGTGTACTGTGGCAAGTTGTTAGTCATGCAACAGGGTTAATCTTTTGGAAAGTCGTTGGATAACTGTATCTGCAATTATGAAAACTGCATTCAGTAAAGAACACTGACAACTTGGGTTGCTTTCCTTGCTGAGGGCTACCCTGGTGGTATATGCCTTGAGAAGTTCTGCAGTAGCAGCAGAGCTGCTGGCAAAAAGAATGGCAAAGTTTGCAGGGGCTAAGTTGAAAAGCATGGATGTTGATGGGAGCATAACATTTTAGACACTTTAGCTGCACCCGGCATTGCCCCTAGCTTTGGCTGAGACTTTTTTGACTTCCATGTCCAACTTGAGCACTTGATTCAGACCCATTGTCCCAGCCAGGTGACATCTTGCTGCCTACTGTCTTTCATTCAAGTGTTTCTATATACAAATGGATGTCATCTGCTGGCTCAAAGTATTAATATTTCCTTTCAGTTTCTGGCCAAGAAGTGGCATTTGACTTTCCTAAGTTGCTGAGAGAGTAGGCATGATTGGATCAGTATGTTGCAGAAAGGATGCCAAGACAAATTCATATGAATGAGAATTTATTAGCAGGCTCCACATGGCACATACGTTTATGGCACATATCAACAATGACAAAGACAAAAAACAAAGAGGGGGGAAGGATGGGTGCAGAGAGAAAGCTCTCCCCAGTGGCAAGCTGGAAGGAGAAGCTGTGATTGGCATCCTGAGACAAAAATCTTCCTCAGGCATCCGATCCAAGGCAATAGGCAGTTCCAACAAAATACTTCCCCTACAACTACATTGTTTTGTTCAGGACTCACTCAAACTCCCTACTGATTGTTCCCATTTCCAGTGCAAATCTTGAGCAGGGGAAGGTGCTGTGTGGCTGGTTAGTTGGTGAGCTCTGTGCAGGCATATTTTTGAGTCTCTTGGTTTAAACCAAAGCTACAACCAAAAGAAAGACAGCAGAAAAGGAGTGGGTGATTCTTGCTCTGGCGACAGCCACTTCCACTGGAACATGTCATGCCAACTGTTGGAGTATGCAGGCGGTATCCCACCTATCTCCAGGAAGACCCTGTGGTCTTAGGAAATCCTGGTGCTACTGCACAACTTCCATGTTGCCAAGAGCATCATCCATCCCTTCCAGTGCCATGCAGCAGAAGACAAGGAATGCTATGTGTCCCTTCGTGATATAAACCATCCAAAGTTTCAAACTGAGCAGGACACACCAGTCACTGTCCATGGGGAGGACAGGCTGCTGTAGGGAGTTTTGTTCACCTAAAAGGAGGTGGTACTTGGAGGTAGGCAGTAAACTTTTGCTTCTTTTTTGCACAAATGTACATACAGTTAAAAAACAGCAGTAAATTTATCACCAAATGAACTGGTACTCCTGAAGTGCTCAGCTAGCTGGTGTGAAAAATACATTAATAAATCCGACACATTATTCAATTGGCTGTTGCCTAATGCTTTAAATTACAGAACAAAAATGGAAAGCCTTGTGTCACACTAATAATTTACCTCCATTTGCCCAGATTGTGTGCAACAATTCCTAAGACTTCTCTGCAGCAGAGTGTGAGATGCTGTTTGTAGAGTGTGGGACCCAGTGGTATGGTAAACTACTTGTGTTTGGATCATATTGTACACATACTGATATTTGTGGCAATGTAAAGAGCCTCAAGATGTAAAAGAATAGTATCATATTTAAATAGAAACTGGATAGCCAATTTTAGTGGTTTCCATTACAGAAATTCCTGGAAATAAAAGAAAGAATTATCAGATAAGTGCATTTCACTTATCCATATACTAAAATAACCATTTTACAATTAGTCTGTTGGCATCAAACCAGTAGCAATGCTGGAAAGGATAACACAAGGAAGCAGGAATTTGACATGTAATCCCTGATTCCTCTTTTCATATGAAATTCTGCTTATGCAGACAATCACACATACAAAAAAAAATGCACATTATACTTGTCTTCTCCTTCCTAATGCATCACACATAGCAATACAAAAAATGGTTTTTATCCACACATTTCATTTGAGAAAAAATAAACATCTTAATGCCTCATCATGAACAAAAAAATAAACTACGTAGACCTTTTCACTTTTGCTCTTTAATCTCCTTTGTTTCCAACACTTTGTGTTAGTAGTCACACATGATTTTTGTCTGGGCTCTGCTTTGTGCCAGCTGCAGAGCTGCATTGATGCAATCTGCATGGCAGTGCACCTATGCAAGGTGCAACCTGCTGGCCCCAAGTGACTGTGGGTATCAAGACCGTGATGAAGGGTCAGAGACACTTTGTGGCCTTTCTCCAAATAATTTTTAACTTTAAAATTTTTTGTTGATTAAATTTTTGTCTGCTGTTTAAGTGAAACAAATCAACCAACCAACCAACCAAAAACCACCCAAAATGAGCCAAACAAAGAAAAAATATGCAGAATTGCTGTTTTTGTATCTATGCATGAGCAGGAGGCCTTGATTTATTTGATGTTTACTTGCATAGCACTAACTAATGTTATTCATCTAGATTATTTATTATTCATAGACCTCTGTAAATGCTGGCCACACACACCATTGGTATGTTTTCACTTCTGCATCTGAGTGATGGACTCGGACCAGCCTTTCAGAAACAATTCATAGTCACTTCATTCTAGAAACAGCATCTCGCTGTTTAAGGAATAAATTTGAGATCTTGACCCCATATCCAGTCATTCCTTTGTATTAACTGAGTTCAGAGTAGTCATTAGAAATTTTCATCTCATAAGCTTACAGCTTGTAACAAAGGATATTGTGCAGAATTAACTTCTCACAACTGAACCTTTGACATTCATGTTAGGTGTACAAAACCTAAAAGCATACATAAAGTAATAAAATAAATGTTTTGTTGTCTTTTTTTTACTTGTTCTGGTCATAAAATATCAATATAATGCAGTAGTTCTCATTCAGTATAAAATACATTTTGCTTATCAATGAATATTCTTTTTTGCTGGTTCATTTATAATGAAAAAAGCAGCAACTAAGTATAGAAAGATTTATTTTCATTTTTATCATTCACTTGCAAGAAATTATTCTCCCATTACTTATTACCTGTGGAATAATACTGAAATTAAAATAAGAAACCCAGTCAACATTGCATGCATCAAAAATGCTGAAAATCTTCACTTACTGAGAACTGTGAAATGTTTATTGGTTTTTAGACACAGAGTCCTCCAGGGAGTGCTACGAATCCACCCAAACTCATTGCACCTTCAATGTTCCATTTGGAGTGTTGATTTAGATGAAATACGTGTAAATACTCTTGTCAGCAGACAGCTCTCTAGTGACTCTACATCTGCAAAGTCTCAAGAACATAAATTATTACAGCATGAGTCTGGAATAAATTATGCTCACCTCACAAATTCTAGATCTGCTTGGTCCACAATAACAAAGGAAAAACTGTTGTGTTTTAGAGTTAAGGAACAAGAGTTTATTTAATCGTCCTCTGTGTGTAATTTTAGACTGAAATTTTTCTAAGTAGCAGAACGTTAATGAAATCAGTGAAGGAAAGAGCACTGGTAAAAGTAGGACACGAAGTGATGTGAGACTGGTACAGCAAGTTCCCTGAGCTGCCTCAGAGCTGAAGGTAAAGATGTTGCCTTCTCTTCAGGAAAAAAATGAATCAAGCTTTTCATCCCACAGCATCCTACTAGGCTCAGATCCCTTAGAGCTACTCTATATCCCTTGCAAAGATAAAAATGCTTCTCCTCTAGTTTGTGTCTCATGGACTATCAAAAAGATCATTCAGTTTGGAACAAAACAAAAAAAACTCAAAAAACTTTTCCCAGTATTCTGTCTCCAGAAAACCAAAGTCACTACACAGTGGTTCATCACTTGCTACTATTATAAACCCAGATTTTGTATTCAATGAGTATTTCAGTATTTGCCTTCCATGAATTTACTGAGTCTTTATTGAGTTCATTTGTCTTTAAGGCTTTGCAACAATTTGAGGACATGAATGAGTCTCACACATCAGCTACCTAATCTGCAGGAAAAAAAAAGCTGTGTTTCATTTGGTTTGTTCCCCAGTAATGTCTTGTATCCCAGTTGTTCCTGTGTTGTGATAAATAGTCAGTTAATATTTCATATTTACCTTCTCTGTGTCTCCTGAAGAAATAACACTCTATGTTAACCCTCAGTCAATTCCTGTCCACACAGAAGTCCTGTACTCTTTAAGACATCCTCATTCAGAAGCTAGTCAATGCAGCTGGCCACTCTCTCTGTCTTTCAGTGTATTTTTCTAGGTTTACCATATTATTTTTGAGATGAGGTGACTGTACACCACAGGCTATATATCAGCAGAATAGTTTCTGATCTGTTCTCCAGTATTTTCCTAATGTTCTTAATAGAGTTTGCTGCTGATGAACACAGGGCTGACATATTCATCAGGCTGTCCAACATGTCCTTCCTGAGATGAAATTGATAATTTAGTGATTGTGACCATGTAGATGTGTTTGTTTTTCCTACATGCATTGTCATTATTGAAATAAGATGTATTGACTATTTTTTTACCCAGACACTCATTGAGTAATAGAATCACAGAATCATTTCGGTTGGAAAAGACCATTAAAATCATCAAGTTCAATCTTTAACCCAGCACTGCCAAGTCCACCATTAAATCATGTCCCCAGGAGCCACATCTAAAGTAATCTAAATACCTCTAGGCATGGTGACTCAACCACTTCCTTGAGGCAGCCTTTCACTGCTTCACAACCCTTTCCATGAGGAAATTTTTCCTAATATCCGATCTAGACCTCCCCTTGCCCAACATTTCCTCTTGACCTATCACTTGTTACTTGGGGAAAGGGACTGACCCCCACATGGATACAGCCTCCTTTCAGGTATTTGTAGAGACTGATAAGATCCCCTCTTATGCCTCATTTTCTCCAGGCTANTGTCCCCAGGAGCCACATCTAAAGTAATCTAAATACCTCTAGGCATGGTGACTCAACCACTTCCTTGAGGCAGCCTTTCACTGCTTCACAACCCTTTCCATGAGGAAATTTTTCCTAATATCCGATCTAGACCTCCCCTTGCCCAACATTTCCTCTTGACCTATCACTTGTTACTTGGGGAAAGGGACTGACCCCCACATGGATACAGCCTCCTTTCAGGTATTTGTAGAGACTGATAAGATCCCCTCTTATGCCTCATTTTCTCCAGGCTAAACACCCCCAACTGCCTCAGCCACTTCTCATCAGACTTGTGCTCCAGACCTTTCCTCAGCTCCCTTGCCCTTGTTTGGACATGCTCCAGCACCTCAATGTCTGTCAAGAGGTGTGTATCAAGGGGGTTTCTTCTTTAATTCTTCATGTAAATTTTAGTTTTTCTATCCTGAGTAATTCTAAGTTAATACAGATCTCCACCCAGGTTCCAGTGGGTCTCCAGCAGTACCCTGCTTTCACTGAGAGAACCAACTATTTATTCTTTCTTCCTTATTTGGCTTTCTCACACTTTTTCCCCATGGTGAACATGCTGTGTTTACCTATGAAACAAGTCTGATTTGTCATATTCCAGCTACTAACACTGTTTCAGGCAATGAAATATACAATTAGTCTTCCTTGACATTTGCCTTTTTAGTTTCTATACACATTCTTTCTTGATACAGTTCTTACATTCATTCTGCTTCTGTTTTCATCTCTATCACTTCTTCTGCCTGTGACTTTCTGTTCATTTACCCATCCATCCATTTTCCCATACAACATCTTCTCCTAATCTTCTTTTCTAAATGGTCTCAACCCTTTCCCCACTACTCATACTTTTTTATGCAGGTTTACTTGAGACACAATATGTGTATCATTTCTCTCATTACTCTGTCCATCTCTCTTTCACATAAATAGAGGTAAGCAGATGTAACCTGTGCATGAGTTAAGTCACTGAGTCTAGAGGAAGTCTCTTCACTGCATTAAGCAGAGTTGGAGTCAAGCTTTCTGCAAAATCAGTCTGACATATGTATGAGGCTGGTTTACAGACACTGCACTGCTATTCCTAGCAGATTTAGGGAACAGGAAATATGCCACTTCCCCTCTTGGGCTGTTTGACCAGGTGACTTGGATACCGTGATAAGGGGGGGAGATCTGCCCCGATGTGTTGAACAAGCACCTCTCAGATTCGTCTGCCTCTCCAGTGAATTGCCTGCAAGGGGTGAGTAGCTCTAGGAGGAACATTGCAAAAGCTCAGGAATCTATGTCTTTCCTAGTATTTTGGCAACTGCAGGATAATGGATCTGCCAGCAGATATAGAGAAGAATGAACAAAGCTGTGCACCAGGCAGGAAGTTGATTAACTCACCTGGGCTCGCTGCAGGTGCCTGAGGCAGCAACAAACCCAGGACACCAAGCATTGTAGCCAGCAGCCTGGAGAGCTGTGCTGAATTTTGCTCTTTAGTCCCATGGTTCCTTCAAAGAGGTAGCAACCACAGCACTTAGGTATCTTAGCATGAGCATAGCAGAGACAGAGCAGCCATCCTATCTCCTGTCTGTCACCCATGACATGGAGCAACAGAACTGGAACACCATAGTGGAATTTCTTTAGAACAGGACAGTGCCTTCTGACACAATGGGATTTCTTTCATCATACCTCAAGCTTTGATTCTCTAACTGCCCTTTTTGATGCCAGCAATTTCTTTTCTTCTTTATATATCCAACATCCTTGTTATATCTAGTCATCACCAGGGAGTGTGGGATTCAAGATTTTCAGTGTAAGGAAAATTTTGTGCGATATATCTGGTGATGGGTAAAAAAGTGGAAAAGATAATTTCTGTGATGTAGCTTGTCACCTTTCCCACTCTCACAGCCATTTGTTGAGCACTAAGTCAAATAACCATCCGTCTTTACTGGACTCTGGTCTTACACTCACAAATACCTAACTCCTCCAATGGCACTCAGACTAGCAGGGACATCTTGTAGAGTGACATATTCTTCCCACCAAATAAATAGTCTCCATGAGAAAGAGTGATGACTGAACCTCTTTGGCACAGAGAGGCGATCTGAGGACAGCATGGGGGAGTGAAGGTGCCACAATCAAGCATTTCAGTGAAATAACTCAGTGAGTCAGCTGTAATGTGCTAGAAGTGATAATGGCCTTAATGACCACACCTTGTGGCCACTGCTCTGCTTTTGCCAAGGGTTGTTTTCTGTTGGGTGACCTCCTCTTCAGTGTAGGCAGAACACTTCTGCTGCTTGTTTTGAACACACGTTCTTTGTGCCAAATAATATAGTATTTTTCTTGGAGGTAATTCATGGTTATTTTTTCTTCAATGAGTCTAACTATTTGGCCAAAGCCACCCATCCTTTGCCATCTGTCAGGTGGCAAGAAGAAAGAATGTGGCTTCCGCTATGCTGAAGGACAGGAGAACATGTGGTGAGATGAGAAGGATATGGAGACAAATCCACATCATCACCTCACAACAGCTTCTTTTATGCAATAGGTTATGAATCATAATGGACTATTGTAACTACAGAGTAGAAACTATAGAGTTAAAACCCCACAGATTAAGAAATTGCAGCAGTGTTATGAAGCAAAAGGTGCTAAAGCCCTTTGTGGTCTAATATATCAATGACCACAATAATACAGTTTTTGCAGTGATTCTTTTTAACCAGTAAGCTGAGTCCTTATGGACAATGCCCACAGTTTATACTTCTCATAAGAACAAACGTGTTTTATCTTTTATCTTAGCTGTTTCCACATTTCCGTATGCTTCCAGTTATTTATCTTAATTGTGGAAACAAAACCAAATACACTACATGTAAAGAAATGACTTGACCTTCCTTCCATAGGCCACATCCTATATTCTTTGTGTGCTCCAAAGCTACCTTGCACTCTGATTAACTTGACTAGGAGCTGTGTTTGTGTATATTCTCACACAAAATGTATATATAACCTGCCCTCACACGGCTCCACAGGGCTGAACTGAAATCCCAGAACTTCAGCTGTGGTATTAATCATGTATACATGATGGAACGTGGGTTGCAGGAAATATATATAAGAGTCCATAGAAACTTTTCTTTAAAGTATGCAGTCCCTAAATACTTGGGTTCATTATAGTCCTTTAGCTAGGATTTATTAGACTGTTTCATATCTGCCTTTCTGTTTATTTTGTAAAAGTATACTTGTCTAACACACATTTTTATGCCAGCCTTGCTTTGCATTTTTACAGTCTGCTAATTAGACCATTTTAACTAATTTGTTTGCATTTTGTATGAGCAAGTTGGGCTTTTGGATTGACTAATGTAATTGCAGCCAGTTTCTGCCAAATACAAATTACTCTTTCTAGTGTGAGCTAGAGAGAAAAGTAAATATTTAATAACCATCAATACCCTTGCAGCATTCTAGAGTGTGCTTTTTTCCTATGGAAAGTTTAAATAATTTCTTCAGTGCTTGATTGCACTTTAATGTTAAATTATTTTTTAATCTTTTTTGAAATAATAATGAATTAGACATTTTAGCATGTCCGCAAGGGTTTTATTTTTGTGCACTTTGCAGTTTTAAATTTCAAGCTTTAAGATCTGGTACTTTCATGCTTGAAGTTTATTTGCACAGCTTTTTATATACTGAGTACCATCTCCTGAAAATGTTTTACTGGGATGTACTTGGATTTTAATGTTTCTAAGGGGATGAAGTCAAGTCTTACAGCAAAGTTAAATTGTGGTAGTTTTGCTTGCTTTCTCTCTTTTTTTTCTTTATTTCCCAAAGGAACATAGCAGAAGACAGGAACTGGTTACCAAACATCAGTGTTAATTGAATCTGTATCTTGAACTGCAAGTCTTACGTTCTTCTTTGCACAAGAGTACATAAATGTGTCAGAGGCCCAGGGCCTTAAGCAGGTTAAAGCTCCTCAATTTCCAGCCTTAATATTCCTGGGGTGCTTGCTTTGCTATAAGAAGAGCAGAGCATCTGCTCGCCAGGGCAGGGCAACCCTCTTCNTTTGGTGATAGTGCTCCACATCCTGCTGTGCTCTCCGGTGTGGTAGCTGTGCATTTTCCCTAGGGTGTGAGTGCTTCAGTCCCTACTTCCTTTTCCCACATGAAGCTTTCAAATGCATGAGTCCCACAGGTCTTAGCCAATAGACTGAGGAGTGGGGCAGTTGTTGTTCTCTGCCACCCTCTGAATGTGGGAATAACTCAAGGAAAGCAGGAGGGTTTGAGCAGGAGTGGTGGGTACTGGTTAGTTGGTATCTGAGTTGCCTTGGTGTCTTTCTAACCTTGCCTTACCTCTTATGCAGCTGGTACCAGTCCCAGGATGCTGTGGGAAGCAGAACCTGCCTTTGCCCATCTTACTGTTTCATCTGATAAAGCTAAAATGATTAACAGATCAACAGTGAGATCCAGCACTAATGAGNTCCTGGGGTGCTTGCTTTGCTATAAGAAGAGCAGAGCATCTGCTCGCCAGGGCAGGGCAACCCTCTTCCTTTTCCTCTTCTTCAGGTCTCACTGCCCCTGTGACCTATGCAGAGAACAGGGGTATGTCTGCCTCACCCGAGGGACTGCCTCTGAAATGCTACACACAGACCACAGTTCTCAGTTTAGAGACATCATAAAAGTCCAAGAGGGGTTGCTCTCTGGCAAAATNTGGTTAGTTGGTATCTGAGTTGCCTTGGTGTCTTTCTAACCTTGCCTTACCTCTTATGCAGCTGGTACCAGTCCCAGGATGCTGTGGGAAGCAGAACCTGCCTTTGCCCATCTTACTGTTTCATCTGATAAAGCTAAAATGATTAACAGATCAACAGTGAGATCCAGCACTAATGAGACAGAACTCAAAACACCTTTTAGCCAAGTCCTCGAGACATGGCAGTACTCATTTCATTTTCAGATAGGGTGTTAACACTATGTCGTGCAACATCCATGATTATTAGTTAAGACGGTGAGTATGTTATCACTGCCAAATGACAACAAAAGTCCATGTCATCAGCAGGTTATAGAACCAGGTTCTGGATTTCATGACCACAACAACCAAATTCCTTCTCTCTGTTTCACTCCTAGTACAGCAAATGTATCACAAAGCATGAAGGAGCAGGTTTTTGACGGATGCTCCATCACTGTCTTCACAATCCTCTCATCATGTGCTAAGAACAGGTGCATTGCAAAAAGTAATAATCTTTTTTTTTGTTTCTGGTATTTGCCTGGCCTAGATGGATGAGCAGGTGATTTGATCAATGAACTAATCATGCTGTTCTGAGAATGTTATTGTTAACAGGCAGCCTTCCTTCCTGGATAAGTTTAATTGTGACATTTGGGTTAATAAACCCAAAGCTGCTATTCTTGGATTTCTGCAAGTCTTACAAATATGAGTGGCAAATTTAAGCATAACTCTGTAGTAGGAATTGTCTACTTGGATTAATTTTTTAAACAGAAAATATTATGTTAATACATATACTCTTAATACTAATAATTGATATTGAGAAGCTGTAATTAATTTAACTATATTTAATAGAAGTAGATTTAATACTAAATTTCTGGTGTATATTTTCCATTATGGACATGGTTGCTCTTTGGGAACAATGCTCTCTGGTCCTAATATACTGAATTTCTTGAGTGTGTTTTCATCAAAGACAGAGAAAAGTACCTCCCTGTACATCCCTGTGTTTTCTGTTTCCATACCAGTATTTTGGAAATGAAGAGGACAGATTATTGAAAGGATTTTCTTGTGTACTTTTCTAAATGTGCCTATCTGAATACATACTGAAGAGCTGGTGTGATTTTGGTGCCCCTGAGAGGAGAGAAAAAGATGGAGGCTTTGAAGATATTGGTAACATCACGCAAGAGGTCTGTCCAAAATAACTGCACAGGTCATCTTTAGAAAAGAGAAGGAAGTCAGGTTATTTTCTCACTTCTGACCATTCTACAATTTATCCATGCCTATGTTCCCTTGCTGCTAATAGGATTACTCACATAAGGAACACAATAGCACTTCAGCCTTAAGCAGTTGGCCTCCACACTGATATGCAAGTGAGCATGTCAGCTGGTGCTTGCTGTGATGCACAGAACAAACTAACCAAGAACTGGACTGGCTCTGTTAGAAGTCATAGATAACTGAAATTTATTTTAATCATTTCTGTCAAAGGAAAGTATTTTCTAAGTGTGTTATGTCAAAACATCCCAAGAAGTGACATGTAATCCGAGGCACACATTTTATTCTTGGTTACATTTGCAAATTCAATCTCAGTCCTTTCAAGGCATTTTGAATTTAAAGTAATATTGTTAAATGCTTGTGTTCTTGATACTTAACTAAAGCAGTGACACAGGAATATTCAATAAAGGACTTCAGTACAATACTTCATTTATTCACTGAATACCTTGTCTTAACAACTGACAACTTTTACAGATCTGATCCCTCTCCAGAGATTTAGTCATTCTCCAGCACGCAACAGCAAGAGATGAGGAGATGATAAAAAAATTTTTCAGTACTTTTCATATTCAAATAAATATCCAAAAAAAAAAAAAAAAAAAAAAATACTTTTC
>VZTN01017591.1:34487-54691 GCA_013400515.1 Erpornis zantholeuca
CAGCTACATCACAAGACCTTCCAGTGTTTGCTCTCTTCTTATCGACTATTTCTTTAGAAGCCGATGTCATTCAATGTCTTTACAATGTCAGGTCCTGGTAAAACTTTACATGGAAACAAATCCCATACATTTAGCTTTCTAAACCTACAGTGATGTTGTTTCTCACACTGACTCAGCCTGAAGGTTTTCTCAGCAAATTTCAGCATTTCATATGTCAATGCAAAATAACTTGCTTGAAATGTTGTCAAATTCTAAGCCCAGGATTTCTGCACTTAAAGAGTAGCTTGAACATAAGGGGCAGTGCATCAGGTCCTCTGTTACTGTAACATTCCAGCAGGAAAATTCTCGACTCAAATGATGGACACAGAATACGGTATAGCAGCTATTTCTTAAACATATACATCCTCTCACAAATTTGTGCTCTGCCCATTACATTTTTCCACTAAAGACAGACGTACTTAGAAGAAAAATTTCCATGTGAATGGCAAGACGTTTTGCAATAATTGTGTAAATGAAAAGGGGAAATGACAATCACCAATTTTAGACTATTTTATTTATATCAAGCAATAGATGTTTCTAGTGTTAATTAAAAGTTGTTTAGATTGTGAGAACAGTGAGATCTTGTCCAAGATAAATTCATAGTTCATTTTACGGAAGTTGTACCTGTAGTTTGGATTTAATAGAACAAAATGAAGATATGTATGGGGAAGGTATGTGAGAGAAAGGTGCATGCAAAGCAGTGATGTGAATAGTGTGAAAGAAAGAAAAGCCAAAGAAGAAAAAATAATGGTCTGACTAGATGTTGTAGAAGTTTCTACTCACCTGTGGTGGAAAGAGGTGTTGACAAAGCTGGTCCTCATAGACTTCTACAATTATACAGGAATTTTGCAAAATTTGATGTCTTGATCAACACATGGGTTTGCACCTCCCAGAGTATAGATCTATGCTAGTCCATCATTTAAATAGTGCACTTCAACACAAAGCATTTCTCATGTTGCTGCTAACTATAAAATTTTGTTTGCAAAGATAAGCATCACTTTAAAAGGTGATAAAGATGTAACAAACAGGAGCAAAACTTCTGAATT
Organism: Erpornis zantholeuca; assembly: GCA_013400515.1. Classification (NCBI taxonomy): domain Eukaryota; kingdom Metazoa; phylum Chordata; class Aves; order Passeriformes; family Timaliidae; genus Erpornis; species Erpornis zantholeuca. Next base: position 35,573 of record VZTN01017591.1, read on the forward strand.
CCTAACCCATTCTATAATGTATGTAAGGTACACTTAAAAAACAGGAATGCCAGTTATGTTTGCAAGTGGCTTCAGGTTAACAAGGGCAGATATAATCCAAAGTACTGCTTAAAGGTCAGTGAAAGTTTTAAAGGTTAAACCCTGCTCCTTTTTTTTTCACTTCAGACTCCAAGGGTTTCAAAAACAAAAGCCATTTCTACTCTCAGCTACACTAGTGTGAATTTAATATTCACAAGTGCTTGGTCTTAGTTGAATTGGTGTGGATTTACAGCACAAGGACTTCCAGCTCTGGCCCTATACTGCTGCTTTGCTGCTTGGTTGAAAGAACAGGTTTGTTCAGCTGCCACTTTCCCCTAAAAGTAAAAGAGATATAACTATATCTACATCTAACTATCTCCATGGACATTTGTTCATGGATATTTCAGAGCAGAGAAGTTACAAAATATACGCTGAATACATTGTAGAGGTTGAAAATAAGTATATTGGGAAAAGTGAATTTCCATATTAAATCATCTTTTTTGATGCTCATTATCTAGAAGCAACAATACCATACTTCCATCAGCAATTATACAGCATTTTTAAAATGTGGTGGAAATATTTTACTGCTTGTTTACAGTAAAATCATAATATCCTTAATTCTATAATAACCTAACAAGCTATACTGATGAAAAGAAGAATGTCTTATCTCAAATGAGGTTTCCAACTAATAATCTGAGGAAATACATAACAACACTGTGATCCTAGGGCAACTTTATGTTTTCTATCTGTTTTTCTACTATTAGAAGTTATAAAACCATACTATTCAGCAAAATCTTTAAACACCGTCAGCCACTATACAAGAACATTTACATCTTTTCTTCCTGGAGAAATACTTCAAGCCTCTCCCTTTGTCTCCATGCTACCTCACATTCCCTGAGGACAGAAAATCTTCCAGGGGCTGGAAGTTTCAGGGTCACCCCTGAAACAAATTACAAACATGATACTCTTGAGCTCAGGGGCATTGCCTTCCCCTCCTCTGCCAGCCACACTACCCACCAAAAGTCCATCCACAAATGTTCTGTCCTGGCTGGGTCCACAAGCAGTCACTACTGGAGAAAGTTGCTTAAAGAAAAGGTAGGGAGTTTAGTGATAAATATATAGAAAGATTACAAACCTACAAATTCCCTTTGGGAACCTTGCCACAAGGTTATCCAGAGAGGAAGCTGGGTTAACCGCAGCAAGGAGCCTCATAGGATCCCTTAACTCCCTCTCGGTCTTCCAGGCTCTTTTCACTTCCCTGTTCTGCTCCTGTGCCCTCAAGATCATTCTTCCTCAGCTCCTTCCATTTTATATCCCACTTCTGTGTTGTCTCTTCAAGTGTCCCCTCAGAATTTCCACTGCTTCCCAAAGCTCCTGTTCCTGTTCATACCACGCTATCCTGCCATTTTCCCATGCCTGCACAATACCAGTTCATGGGCAGTTCTCACCTCAGGGTTCCCTGCTTGGTTTCTAAACTAGACAACACTATGGATAGGCTTTTTACCAATTCATATTTTTTAAGTGTTTTTCTCTTTTGGAACTCTGAAGGAACTATACAAGCTTTAAGTCATCATCTCATGCAGAAGGAAATATGGAATGTTGCATGAGAGACAAAAAAGAGAAATAGCAGTCTTTTTATAATACATCCAAAAATACAGGATGGTTTTGGAAATTGCAGCTGGTTTTATGACCCATCTTACAGCCCATGGCTTGAAATTCTGCAAGATGTTTCCCTCGCTTGATCACATACTGTAAAAACACTTCAGCAAGAAGTGTTGCCAATGTGACCTTGTGGGGTTTTTTCCCTTTTCAGCCATTGTAAACAGTCATACAAATAAATTCAATTGCTTGGATATGGATAGAAAATGGATCCACAAGAATGACAATTTGGGCAATGTATATTCATTTCAAAAGTCAAGGAAATATTGACGGAAAACACTTCTGCATTTTCCACTGGAATTACTGAATATATTTGATTAAACATATAAACTTCACTTTGCTATTCAAGTTCACTAAGCATGTTTGGAATAACAATTATTCTATTAACATACTGACATGATCTAGTCAAACAAAATTAAACGTGTTTTGGGGTAATAAGATGTAAATCCTTATTTAAGTATTGCTGCTTTTCTAGAACAATGGAGAGACAGATATCTGCAGAATCAAAACAATATTCCCACAAAAACTGTAAATTAAAATCATTAACCTCAGCCTCGACATAAGCATCTTTTTCCTCAGGGGCATGGACCAGCTGTCCTCAAAGAGAAATTTTAGTTTCAGAAAGCTACTAGGAAAATAGAAACAAAATTCAGTGGTATGCTATTTATAATATACAACAAGTTGTCTCTAATTCTGCTCCTAATCAGTGTAAGGCCAGAAGAAAAAACGGAATTACTTTAAAACTAAAAATTCTTATAGTCTTAGAGGCTTAGGGGAGCATCAGAAAAAGTTTAATTTTAAGTAAGGTATCACATTCTAACCATGACATTGGCTTTACAGCCTGTACAGCCTCAGATGCCTCTTATGCCAGATTTTCCAAACTGTGAAATTCAAATAATATTTTTTACCTTGTTCAGAGCAGCTGACAGACTTAAGTTGGAACAATACTTGATTTTCTTTGTCCTCCTGCCTACTCTGGTGCAATAAGATCTGGCTTTTAAGCATTTTACTGTGACATCTTTTTTATCTGTTGCCTGAAATTTTTTGATGGTGCCATATAGATGTACACAATGCCTTGTAAAAGGTAGTGTTCAAAACTGCTAAACTTGTGCACCCAAGTGTTAACCTACATGCAAGAATAATCTAGTTAATGAAAAGATGACTGGGGAAAGCCAAGTCTGTCTGTAAGCTCAGGATGTGAAAGGTAGCATGGGCTGTGGCTGGCACTAAGAGCTAAAACTGCCACTGACCCATTGCATGATTCTGAGGAAGCCATTTCACCTTTCTATTGTGCTTTTCTTCTCAGCCTTCATCTCTCCAACCTGCCAGCCCTTCACAGCAAGATCTGTCTCTTATGATATGTGTCTCACAGCAGGAGCTCAGCTGGGGCTTCCAAATTAGAGCTGATTGGGAATTTTGCAATGAAATGAATTTTCATTAGAAAGTGCAGCTCAGTTTCAGTGCAGTTCTGCAGTGCTGTTGTGGGGATGCTCACCCAATATCTGAGGAAGCAAATTCAGATAATGACTCTGAGGAATGCTTTGTTATAGGAAGCAGATCATCTCCAGGAGGAACTGTGGAGTGCACCTTGCCCGAGGATAACTATCAGGCTCTGGGTGAGTTGACAGAGTCACCTGCAGTTAGAGAGACAACAGGTCAGGAATTTGAACCTGAGTATGCATGGGGAGATCACACATTCTTTTGGTGGGGACTGTGTTTGTTTGTTTGCATAAAAACAAACCTTCTACAAGCCCTTATGTTTGCTACAAGAAAGAACTGGAGCATCAGTGGGATGCTGGGAAGTTTCATGGGTAGATTTACTCAGCCTGACTTAGTTCTGCTCTGGACCCGGGCTGCTGTTAACAGTGAGATTGGATGTATTTTAACTTGTAAAATACTTACAGTGTAAAGGAGATGCACAGCTTCAGAATAAATCATGATCAAATATTTGAGGAGCCTTAATCACAAAGAGAAAGGGAATTTATTTTTTTTAAATTCCAAAGAGAAATAGGAAGACCATCTAGTAATTAGAAAAAAACAAGTTGTCCCTAGCATGAGGAAGGAGACCACAGTAGGCAGGTGTGGGCAAAGCGAATAATCAGATCAGTAAACTCAAGGGAATAGTGTAAAAAAAACCAAAAAAAAAGTAAATAAAACAGGAAATGAAAGCACTAGGAGGAAGTGATACAGGGCTCTAGTCAGTTTAGATTTGATTCCCTAATAAGAAAAGGGAAATAACCAGGAACTGGCTAAAGTGATACTGCGAGAGTTTCTGGAATATTTCCTTGGTAGCTTCTGAGTATTCTGGTGAAATATGCTAAAGAGAGAAAAGCCCGAGAAAGACTTTGGTTTTTATAAAAAAGTTCTGTTTTTACGAAGCAGATCTCCACCACGCACCAGTGTAAGCTGCTACCTGTGTAGAACATTGCAGCAACACCACAATGGCAGCGCTGAAGGGGAGATGTCTTCTCTCCCTTTTCTAGCCCCACTTCAGCTCGTCTTACTGTCTGCTGGCATAAAATACCCTGTGTGTGTAATCCAGAGAGCCGCTGAGTCATGTTCAATTCACACACAAAAGTCACTTTGGGCTTAGTATGGTTGCATTACCTGGGTGGCATCTCCGAAGAATATGCAGAATGTCATTTGCTGAAATGGCGACTCTGTAAACGTGTCTCCAGGGAGCATTTTGAACAAAAATTAAGAATATTGGGAGGACCATGTCACTCAGGCTACAGACTTGCACTGGGCCATGCACTGTTCTCTTTCCAGCTTCTGCCTGCCCAGCGCCAATGCTGTGCACACAGCTGTGAACCTGGGATGAGAGTTCAGGCTCCAGGGTAACTGCAGTCAGGACACAGTCTGCTGCCTGGCATTGGCATTGCCACTCTGCTCATCTTCAAAGAAAATTAAGGCCTTGAACATAAGCTCACTTTGCGAGTTTCCGTTCTCTAATTGCTCATTTTAGACTCAGCCAGAACAAATCATTTTTCCAACTTGCAGAACAATATTTCAAGAGAATATAGGGACAGACAAATCCAGTCCTGGAGGAAAGCCCAAGTATTGCATCAATAGTACAGATTACTAACAAACTTCTATATTAGACCCCTTCATGATGGAGACAGCAACTCTTCCAGTGCAGGGTGATGACCTGCATTACTTCCTCAGCAACAAACAAAAAACCTGTGTCATTTTAAATGATATTGCTAAAACAAACAAACAAAAAAAAAAAGTATGGAGTTTTAGGGAAAAAGGTTTGTCCATGAACCTTCTGATACATAAATTCAGATTAAAATGAGAAAAATTTGAGACATCCAAACACTGACCCGTGAGTGAGAGTTAAACAAACATACAGATGAATTCAGAGATGCAGTCCTGTGATGGGAAAATATCCAGGGTAATAAATGTTTACAGAAGAAAGTTCTGAGGATTTTCAGGCAGGGGAATAGCAGTGGTTACCTCCTGCTGAAATATCATAGCCGCAATGAAGTGGCAAAGACGACAACTGACATGTCAGAGACACACAAATCTATCCTTACAGGGCTGACAACTTGGTATGATTGCTCTCCAAAGATAACTTCATAACTTGCTGAAGTGTGACTTAAGGATGCCCTGGAGCAGCACTAACCTGTGTACCTTTCTTGTGGGTAACTTTTTATAAGCTATAGCTTTAGTTAATAGCTTATGCAATTTTTCATTTGACCTACGGGTGTCCCATGTGGGTGGGATTTTCAAAAACACTCAGGCCCAAATCCACAAAGGGATTTACACAGAGATGATTGCACCCATAATATGTATTAGGGAGCAGAGCAGAAACCTGGCCACAGTTTATCCTGTAATCTAACAAGGATAAGAGAAAGGGTCTGGAACACCCTAAAAGTTCGACAGAAAATCTACTCATGCTTATAGGTGTGAAATTGTTCTGGGCTGTGGTCATGCCTTAGCTCTGCTCTTACTAAAATGGAGTAAAATTGGGCATCAGACAAATGCTTTTGAAAAGGCCAGTATGAATATTTTCTTTTCCTTACTGTAATTTCCATGCTCTCTTAAATATCTTTTTGAAAGAAGTACTTAAATTTTATTGTCAGGTAGACCACTTCAGCAGGAAAAACGTGTGTGGTTTTTATTTCAGTGTTTTGTTTTTCAAGTGAACTATTGAGCACACACACACAAGAATAAAAAGGATGATAAAAAGGACAGTAATACAATATCCAGTTTGGTCCCAGTGATGTTGGCTGTGTTTAATCTGAAGCTGTTGATAGTCTCTGCATGCAACTTGAGATCTTTGAGTACATCCTACCTCTCGATGCTGGCAAAGAACAGGGGTGGTATCTTCATATATGTCAAACACTAGAATAAATTTTGTCCTCCATAGGAAACAAGTCACAAGCAGCAGTGTGTCTTATGAATAAGCCCTTAGGGAAGCTGCTTTACTTCTATTTTTTCACAAAGCCAAACCATCCCCTGTGCCATTTGGGCACACAGGAGACAGTTGCATTTGAAATGACATAAACAGTCAAACTAAATAAGTAGATGCGAAAAGCTGAGTCCCTTGCAATGCCATGCTGAAAATATAGGTGCCAAACTGGCAACTCCTGCATGAAAGCTCAATGCTGGTTTGCTTCCTCAGCCCCGGAGAGTTCCTGTTGAATGTCTCTGAAGAAGAGCAAAGAGCAGGTTGTTCTCACCTCATCTCTGTGGAGCAGGCAGCTGTGTTTCTGGAGGATGGTGCAGCGTCAGAACATTGCAAGCTAAGCTCTCAGAGACCTATTCTGACCCCAGTCAGTGGCTGAATTTACCCTCCTCTGAGGGGGGAGAAAGTGCCTTTGAAGCAGTAGGAAACTCCAAGGCTCTTTAGAGGTCCTCAGATATTTGAGTGTAGTGGTAGCAGAACATATGCACCTGGCTTTCACTAGGACAGGTGGTCAATGCAGTAAACCTTTTTCAGGGTAAGCTGAGGGCTGCAGAGTGAACTGGAGAAAAGCCTTCGCTTGTCCTCTAGGAACCATGTTAGGAAAAAGCCCATAAATTTCAGAATCTCTAAACCCAAGCACAGAGCCTCTGCTGGCTTCCAGGGAAGTGTCAACTGCAGATAATTAGCAGAGGCCTTAAAAGCATGATAGTGCTTCATTTTGAAAGCAATTTAAGTTTATTTTGTTAACCCCTACAGGACAAAGCATGGTAATACTGTAGCTCTTTTAGTAGTATGCTCTAAGAATATGATAAAAATGCTGAAAGATGAAGTATTTTCTCTTAGACCAACTGTTTTAACTAGGGGAAAAAATATTTCAGACACAAGTTCTCCTCAGTATACGAAAACTTTCCTCCAGAAGTTGTTTTCTGCTATTCTAGTAGAAGATGGGTTTTTTCCCTTAAACCTTGCCTTGGAAACAAAGTGAGGTCTAAACTCTCTTGTAAAGCAAAATACTGGGTGGTCTATGTCTACACAGTAAATAAGCACTAAAAATGTTAATTGGGAAAGCTGATGGACTCATGACACTTTCTAAGACTGAAAGGACGTGAGACACTTCCTAAGACGTGATTTTAAAGTTAGTCAGAAAAGTTTTTCTCCACTAGGTGTATTTTGTGGGCATAGGGATTTAAAGTCACATCCTTGCAGGAAGGATGATCCTCTGCATCACAGAGTACATGAATACTTAATTCCTAAGAGTGAAATACAGACCCTCTGGAACTGGATATAAGAGTGCACAGGCCCTGTAATAGCATGTCTGTAATAAGGTGGAAGTTGGTGTAGGGAATGATAGAAGCAGAAGGTAGATTTTACTCTAAAACATTTCCACCCTGGCTTCTTATCAAAAGGATTTTATGCAGCACATCACTTCAAGATTTACAACCTTTTGTCCTCGCTGATAAAGAAAATATCACTTAAATGAAAGTAATAGAAAAATCACATTAAAATAATTTCAGCTACTTCCTACTTCATGGCATGACCTAAAGTGGTGCTGTTGTCCCTCAATGTCAAAATTGCCCTCTTTGTCAGATAAAAATGCACCATTGACCATTTGCTGCAAACAAGTGTCCTTGTTGGTTCTGGCATTTTGTTCCTTTTATGCTTTCTAGCTCTTCAATGAGAGGAAATCTGGGCATGATGCTTTAATATCATAGAACAGGGAAGTAGGTTTCATTTTAAAGGTCTCTTGTTCCAAGGAACTAAGTATTCATTTTAAGTATTCATTGCAAAGGGAGGGAAAACTACAGAAAAGTGACACCAAAGTACCATCTGCAGTCAGATTTAGGGTGAATGCTCTCAAAAACTGTTTTGTCTCACACTAACATATTGTGGACTTGAGCATTATGTCCAAAAAGTTGATCAAGAACTGCTGAAAAAGGAATAGAAAACCTAAAGCAGGATAGTGTTCTAGATCCCTGAGTCCAGGGCAGGTACATTGGATTTCTGAGGCTGCTTTAAAGTCTAAGTCAGCCATTCTTAACCTATTTTGGTACCCCAACTAAAAGAGAATAGTAACACCTATGTCCTCTAACACATTAATTTCCAGTTAGAGTTCATTTTAATCACGGGTGCCACCAGAGACTCTTTCTTAATGCATTTCATTACTTTGGCCAGCCTGAAGAGTTTCCCTTGGCACCCCCAGATGTAGGAGCAGTATAAATATACCCAGTGCTACAGTGATAAGTGAATTCTTTGAAATAACCTGGATCTCAGCATACGTGCATGTTCATACATAAGCAGTAAGGCACATTCAGCAGAGCCTGAAGAGAGGACATCAGGTAACACAGCACAAGTGCAGAAAGCAAGTATAAAATGAGCCTTGATCAAACAGTTTCTACTTCATTTAGTTTTGTCCTGCTCTGACTGGTGTAACTTATAATTAGTCTCTGCCTGCAGTGCTCTGGTTCCAAAGAATGGTGGATTAGGGAGAAACTCTAGAATTTCTCCGTAACTTGACAAGTTATAACGTGAAAAGCTACACTTAGTCCATTAAAGATTTTTCACAGTGACATTTTAGTGCAGCTAGGGAAATATGCCATTTATCATTTTCAGGCCACAGACAGTGGAAAGGAAGGAGGTTGCTGTGAAGAACTGAATAAAATAGATTACACGTATAGAAGTGAGGTGAAGAACACTGATAAATATACACCACTGAATGTCAGCAAATGTCACTTGAGAAGCCATTTGCAGCTACCAGAACAGCCTTGCAAACCAGCAAAAGTAGCAAAACCAGGCAAAACAAGTTGGGTGTACTCACTTCCACATGAATAAGCAATAAACCTCTCTGAAGTTACACCAGAAAGTTGTTAAACTTGATAGATGAATCTTTTCCAAATTGTTCTGTCGCATACTGTATATGGCTACAAATGACTCTAGATGGTTTAAAGTGAGAAAGAGAAAGAACTGCTGAGAAAGAAACAATTGAAGCATTTTTGTTCAAACATTTGTATTCTGCTTTGTATTAAAGGGACAGTATGAACAAAGAAGTGATTCATCACACCTCTTTTTCTTCCATAGGGCTGCATTTTTTTTTTGTCTGAACTTCACTGTCAGAACTATTGCATTACCACTATTTCTCATTTAAATACACTTGCCACTCTAGCAACAGGACTTAGAGTTAAATCAGTTTGGGTTTGGTAGGCAGAAACATTGCAAATTAAATCTTTTCTGCTTAAAAATTTCCAGTAGTAGCTATCTAGAATGCCACCTAAGTGTAAGTGAAAGACCTGCAAGACATCTATCCTTCCAGCAGAATCTGAGTCGTAGATCTATGGATCAGCTCCATTTTGGGTTACAGACACCCTGACCTAGAAAAAGTCCTCCCTGTGAAAGTTACAATACTTGGGAGACAATATAAAGTTTCCTTCAGACTTATTTTAATCTGGGCTGTCTGCAGCCTCTTGAATCGCTGCTCATCCTTGATAATAAATTGAAGATCTTTGACTGAGAAGAAATCTCCCAGGAAAAAATAGGCATTCTTAAAATTTCAGAAACTGTGTCTGCTTCTATATTTAATTTTCCATGAGATTCTTCCTCCCAAATTCTAATTTATCTCAGCAAAATCGGAGACAGCCTGCATCATTTAGACTGTTATCCCCAGACATCACACTCATGCAAATTTCAGATCAGTTTTGTTTTCATTAGTGAAAAGTAGCAACATGGATCACATAAATGGGGTCATACAGGAACTCTTTTATTCAAAATATTTCATACATGCTAAGATATGCTGATTGTAGAACTATTTCAGTCAAATTTCTCACCATATGTTCATGTAAAACCCTATAAACAACCAGCCCTACAATGGCATCCTAAAGCCAGGGAGTTTAAATCTTTGAAGAGAAGAAATTTCTTGTACTTACAGATCCTGCAGATGGAGTAAGGGCGAACCTTCCTTTCTTTGGCAGGATGTTTATACAGTGAATATTCTTTGTCTTCACTCTATTCTCACAAAATCAAAATCAAAAGTGATCCTTATTAGTCAAACCAAACCCTCTATTAAATTAAGTGTAAAGCCTGGTTTAGAAATTAACAATGAAAATCAGAAAACAAAGATTAAACAGATGGGTTGAACTTTCCTGAACCGCTCCCCACCCCCCTTCCCCCCAATTCTTTGAAAACTGAAGCAATCTTTGAGGGAACACAGACATTTGACAGCATCTGTCATCCAGAAGTTCTGTAGATGCTGTGCTGCTTCTTTGGTCTTGTTTTGAGTTTCTCTGTCTATGTGAATAGACACAACAGAGTCTCTAGGACTGGTGCTCACAAACTGAGAAGGCAAGGACTGTGTGGGATACAACAAAAGTGAAAAGATCTATCAGTTTTTTACCTCATCATCGATACCAGTGTCTCCAAATGCTTCTCTTTTTTCACAAAAGAGTACAGTTTGGTGAAAAGCACAAGAAAGCTTATTTATCATTTATAGTTGAAATGTAATATGTTACATAATAATGTGCCTAATGGTTTTTTTTCGAAATTCTGAGATGTAGTATATTTGCACACACTTGTCTTCAAAAGAGACAAAACCTCAATTTCTTAAAGGGTATTTGAAAAGTAGAAATGCTCGGCCAGGGGGTTTTAACCAAATTCTTGAACAAATAGGCAGCACATGAATAAATATGCTTATTTTGTGACAAGCACTGAAAAGAAACTTCTGGTTATCAGCCTGCTTAACCTCATGAATGGTTTAGTCCTTCCTTCCTCCATCCTAAGCATGGAAGCTGCTCTCCACATCCCAGACTTGATCTAAACTACTGAATGTAATAGAGAAGTGCCTACTGAAGTAGGATCAGGCCTGGCAGCCTCCAGGCTTGACCCTGTAGGCCTGAATCAGCCCAAAGCCAACCTGTGCTTCCCCATGGCCAGAAGTCCTTCCAATGCAGATGTTAAGGTATGTGCAAAATATTTGAATTGCTTAATCAGACAGCCCTGGTCCTTTGAAAAAAGAACCTTTGCCTGAATAAAAGAGCACAGGTTTTGCTTTGGTACAGATGGTAATAATGAAGAATCACCATTTCTGTTATCAGTTTTTTTGATTGAAGACATTTGTCTTCCTCAGTGAAACGACCATATCGTTCTAAAGGGCAGGGGGAGAAGATTGTAATTTTTTGCCCTTTTTTATTTTAATGGCTAAACATTGTAATGCTAGCTAAATACAAATTCTTGTCTGTTAATAGGTTCCTCTAGTTTGTAATAAATAGGAATGCTAATGACTAAAATTTGGTATTTGGTATGCATTAGCTTTTGTAAGTCTTTTCTTTACAGGCTTCATTGACATTCAATATGGCAAGCTTCCTTTGAAACATATTTATAAAATAACTACAGTATAATTAAACCAACAAAGCCATCTTTTAAGTAAGCTTAATAGCTCAGTTTTTCACTCTATAAATTTTTTATTTTAAGGAGGAAAAATAGTTATATTCAATTCTACTGTATATTTCATTTTGCATATAATATTTTCCTTTCATTTGCAATCTGTGCATATCTAATTCTTGACAACTGTGATTATTAATAAATGTGCATGAAAAACATGCTTCAGAGATTCTTCCACAAGAACATTTTTTTGTTAATGAGAATTAAAACACATCTTGACAAAGACAATATAGGTAATATATATGTGTATATATACATATTTTAATAGCTAATGGTGGTATAGTTAATACACAAAAATGGATTAATACATGTGGCAGGTAATACTTGAAGTGGATGCTGTTTGATAAATGTAACTAAAAATATTTTAATTATATAAAAGCAATACGTAAATGAAAGCAATTATATTTAATTTTGCTTTCAGCTTGTGAGCATTTTCTGTAAGCTTTAATAGAGGGGAGAGCCTTTGCAGAAGGCTAATGGTATAGCCACTGCTAACATTACTCATTACAGTTTCTAAGCAGTACTTATTGCTGAGATATTTCTCTGGAAGACTACAGTGTTCTTCATAAGGGTACTTAGAGCCTGATAAGTCTAATTCATAATAATATCTATCTCATTCAGAAAATTAAAGTTTACAGAGTCCTCAGCAGTTTGAAAATCTTTATACTATTTAGAACCACGATCATGTTTACTTAAGGACAAGGTAAAAAGTGATAACTCGCATTATAACAAGTAAAGTGGAACCTCGTAACTGTTTCTTAAACACTGTCCTCTACAGGCACAATAATATTGAGACCCCATTTACAGTATGATGAATAAAAACAGTTGACATCATTGTTATAATCTTAATTCTAAACTGTTACCAAGGTTACTAATTACCATCACTGTGTGCAACAGGTCCCTCTGAAGCAGTATCTTTACAGATGAACTATAATGTGTAGGACTGTAATAAAAGGCATAAGGGATTATGCACGGCAAAAATGCTGAAAATGACACAAACACATCTACATTATACGGTGCATCACTTTGCAAAACCTCGGGTTTTGATGCTGAAGTACACAATGCAGCTTTTTGTTTCATTCGAGCGTTTACAGAGATGTTAACTGCGCCCAGAAGTGGCTTCACAAACGTCGGGGAGCAGAGGAGGTAGGGGCTACAGTGACAAACAAAACCTGCTGCTGCTGTCGGAAAATGTTCTCACGTCTTCTTCACTCTTAGTGGGGTACCTGGCTTACGGGAAAATCTGCTTCCATTGTGTAAAGCAGGACTGCAGGCAGAGAACACGGAGCTGGCGGGGCACGGCCCGCATGCCCGGGCTGAGGCCAGGGGTGACAGGGTGGCCAAAGGGAAAGCGGGGCGGCAGGTGACGTCCCGCTCGCCCACCGGCCACCACCTCCGTCCCCCGCTAAGTCACTCCACCCCGCCCTCAACTTAATGACACAAATCCGGGCTCTTAAAGTCTTTGCGACTGATCGTACTCGCTCATTTATAAATAATGATCTCCATATAGATGCATAACAACAACATACCAGAAGTGTTTGGGGAGAAATCCGATTAAAGTCTATAGCTTTTTTCCCCTTTCTCCCGGAGCAAAAGTCTTGCCACAGGTCAGCTGCCGCGGACGGCCCAAACTGCGGGGTTAAAGGGAAGAAAAGGCTCCGGGAGGGCAGCTTCCCCCGGGCGGAGGGAGGGGGCTACCCCCGGCCCGCTCGCCCTGCCGCCCCTTCTCTCGCCCGGCCGGGGATGGAGGGAGGGAGGGAAGGAGGCTCGGCCGGGCATTTTGGGGGAAGGAGCTGCCGCCCTGGCTGGAGCGTGAACTCTGCGCCAGGGACAGATTTCCCCCCGGCGCCAGCATCCCCGGGCGGGGGCATGGGGCCGCTCCGCTCCGCCTGGACCGGCCCGGCCTGGGGTGGTGGTGACGCAGGACCGTGCTTTCCTTTCCTCTTTCGGGCGATTTAGGGGAACTAGAAAAACAAACATCGGGCCGTTTCATGAAACGGTGGAGAAAACTCCGAAGGGAATGAGAGCGGGGCACATCCTTTTAGAGGAAGGACAAGGGTTCTCAGAGGAGGGAAAACAAAAGATGACAGTGGTGGCTGTAACCCCACCATGAACCAGGGACCTTCTGGCCACGCTCGGAGAGCTAACCTCCCCGGACTTCCCATTACCTCTCCATGACACTTCACTAATGCTCACACAATGGCCAACTAAGCAGTTTAAGTAAAGATATTTTAACCTGAACTAAACATTGTCTCCAGACAATAGGATGCAAAGCAACATCTGGTACCACACATAAACAATGCTCTGCAACAGCATATGCTCGACGTCTGGAAGTTTATGTCAACGCTAAGCAGTCGAGGAGGCTGTCGCTGCTCGGCATGAAATCTTAATAAATGGCTGTTTGCTGTGTTTCCGAGATGAGCATCTAGGATCCTTCCTCTCAGGGCATCCTCTTCAGGTTGAGATTGCCCGGCAAGACATCTTCGGACCCCATCCGCGCCTCTTCCCTCCCGCCCTAAGAGCAGACCACCAGTGAGAAATGTCACGGGGAGAGCCCGTGGACCGGCCTAGGGACAACACCGAGTTACTCCTTCCCTGCTGTGGCTCCGGCGGGCACGGCTCTGCCGCCGGCGCCGGTGGAAGTGGCGGACGCTGAATGGGAAACTTCAGGGAAGCGCTTCTTTAAAGAGGAGGCTCTAGGCTAATGAAACAACGGGAGGTGACTATTGCAAACAGCTGTTCCTCATACATATTTCATTATACAATCAGATAATGCGTCTTACCACCTTCTCAATTATTCACAGATAAACATTTTCAAGACGTTTTGACATCTGTCTTAGGGCCTGCTATTAATTTAGTAATCACTATGGTTAAAAATGTATGGGGACTGCACCTCACAATAAGTCGGATTTTTCTTACGGGAACAGCTACCGTAAGAGCTCGCCCTAAGCAGCTCATCAGGTCAAAGAGAGCCTCGAGATGGAGGGAGCACAAAGTCTCGCCCTGCAGCCCTCGGGCTGCCTCTCCGGGGGGGCTGCGCCGGCCCCGCGCACCGTCCCTGTGTGCCGGGGCTGTGCAGCGCCGGGCCCCTCCCGGCGCCCTCCGGAGCTCTCGGGGAGAAGCGAGGGGCGGAAGAAGCCGAGTGGGGAAAGAGACGGCACCTTCCCTCCCTGGCAAGCCATAAAAACACCCAGAAAAGTCGCTTCTATCTCTTCCGCCGGGCTCTNTCGGGCCGGCCCGGAACAGGACACCTGCCCGCCCAGCCGGGCGAGCGCTCTGCCAGCCCTCCACCCAGTGTCCCTGCCGGCCGGGGACAGCGGGGCGCCGGTGGCAGCTCCGTGGCTTCTTTGCCCGCGGAACAAAGCCCGCGGGTCCCCGGCCGGGCAGCGAGATGCGCTCCTCCTTCCTGAGCGTCGGAAACTTCTGACAGCAAGTTTGTTTCACTGCTGCTGAGCTGGTTGTAAACCCGCAATTCTTTACGAAGCCGCACCATCTTAAAACTGCCTCTTCTGTGTCTCTTCCTTGGCAGTTATCTCTTCTCTCAAAACAAAGCGCACACCACCCCCAAAACGCATCTACACGAGCAGTTGTTACACATGAGCATTAAAGGGCAAGTTAAACGAGCAAAGGGGAGAATCAAATCTCGACAACTCTTTCAGACATTTTATTGGTTAAATTAAGCCACTCGGCGACTTTCCTCCCCCCCACTTCCCCAGATTACCTCTTTTTAATCTCAAAATTCACACACAATTGGCGCCTTTCACGACCACCTCCTCCCCTCCCGTGCCCAGGTAAGTAGAAGGAAGCGCTTGCGTACTTTCCCTTCCTGCTACATAAGATCTTGATCGCAACTAGTTTCTAGACCTGCGGTCTCGACAGTGATAAGGGGAATCTGTTTTGCAGAAGGAGCAGGACCCATGCGTGAGCCAGCCCGAGGCAGAAATGGTATTTTTCGCCGGACTCCTCTCCCCGTCCCGCGGGGGCATGGCCACCCCGAGCTGTCCCCGCATGGGGAGAGCCGCTGCCCCCAGTTCCACCATTTCCCAAATTGCTGGCCGTCACCGCTCGGCGCATCCCGGCGGGTACCCGGCTGCAAGTGGGTTTGCTCTAAAGCCTTAGCCGGAGTCCCGGCCATGAATTTAATTTTAATCGCACTGCCAAGAAAAGTGCCGGCACCCAGGACTGTACACTCCCAGGCTGGAAGTGTAAAGGCCTTTCTGCCTCGCAGGTGGCGAAAGACGGGGGAGCATTTGGGAACAGCCAGAAGAGGGGTTCCTCCATGAAAAAGAAACAAGAACTCAGTGCTCCCTTCAAAGTACTACCCGCATTTGAAGACCTTGCCTTCTCCTGAATGCTCTGTGAACAGCAAAAGTGTTAGTGGTGAGCTCTGAGCCTCTGGTTCAGACCTACCCGAAACCCATGATTAAAAGTCAGAAATAAAGGAAATCGGGCTGTGAATGTGCAGAGGGAAGACCCTTCCACCTCAGCATCATTCATTATATTTTAATGTGAAGTGTCAAAAGCCCGCTGGAATCTTTCCTCCCGCCGCTCTTGAATTGGTCCTGCACTCGCTCAGAGCCGGTCTGTGCCGACCTGGCTCTTGACTTCGGCTCTCTAAGTCCTTGTATAGTTTCAACACTGTACTTGCGACTGTGCCCCCGCAGGGCCGTCCTGCTCCCTGTCCCTACCCCAGCCTCAAGACGTCCTTCGCCCTATTGATGTGTGCTACAGCCTAAACAGGGCAAAAAGACGAGAATTGTATTCGACAGATGCTGCTCACTCGTGAATAACAGGTTCAGCGCATACGGTATCTCTCGCCATTATCCTGTAAGTTAATATCGAGTAGCAATAGCTGTCTAAATATCAAAATCTATTTATAGGGGATGCAGAGCTGTGACCTCTCCATCTGACCTTCAGGAACCGTAGGCTGGAAAACAGGGCAGATGAAGAAAGGCGGGGGAAAAAAGGATAAACCCAGGATTACAATGGAGATTCGTGCGTGGCGGATCTGGGCTGGGCTGTCTTTGTTCCGAAATCCTGAGAGGACTTGAACCTTTAGGACGGCACCGGCCCTGCGGCCCAGGGGAGAAGCGGATCTGTCCGGCTTCTCTGTGTCCCTGCCGAGATCACAGTGTTGCTTCCTCCACGTCTGCACAGCTACAGAAGTTGTTGTTGTCTGGTTTTGGGTGGGGTTGGTTAGTTTTTTTCACAAAAAAGGGGGGTGGGGAACAGACAAAAGAGCGCCGTTGACTGAGGAGCAGGTCTCTGTGAGAACTGAGGGAGACAAGAGCTCAGCAAAGTGCAGACCTACACCTTAGGAAATCATGTTACACCGGGGAAAGGCATGTTGGGGGTATTTTATTTTGAGCCTCATAACCTTTCCAGCACAAAAGGGGTGTGCGCCGGGGGAGCGAGGCTTAGGCTGTTTTCGCAGTCCTTCCTCGGCAAGCAGCAGGATGGGGGAAGCCGGGCGCTCTCGGGCACTGACCGGGGGTGCCTGGGGCCCCCGGCAAGGCGAGTGTCGGGACCTTGGGCCGGGACCCCGTGACATCCCGTGCTCTCGGGGATCGCCCCCCGCGCACCCCCTTCCCCATCGGGCTGGGAGGGGGAGGATGCTCCGTAGGGTCCCAGCGCAGGCATCAGTGTTACAAAACTCATCCGCTCGGGGGGAGTTGGAAAAGGGGGGATAGCAGGGGGGCTAAGAAGAAAAGAATAACCCCAAAGTACTAATTGTTTTTGTTCGGGGCGTTTTTGGTGGGTTTTTTTTTTGGTTGTTCTTTTATTTTTTATTTTTTTTTAATGGAGCCATCGAGTGCTCGTCCAGTCTGAATTAACAACTGCGTAAAACTAGACTAACTGCGCACTCGCCCTCCCCCCGCCCCAATCCCGGCTCCCGGCGGTAATATGGCGCCTGCGAGCGAGAGAAGCACTTTTCTCGGTGTTTAGCAGTTGAAATGTGCTCCCTGAAGGTCACACCAGGAGACGCGCCCGTNCATCCCGCCGGGGACAACAGAGCGGCTCGGGGAGGTTCCCTACAGCCAAATATGCCCCGGCTCGGCTTTTTCCTGCCTTTATGTTTCTGTACCTACAAGGGAATCGTACCCAGCTTCCCTCTGTATCTTATTAGAAAAAAAAAAATTAAAATCCCCGAACAAAACACCCAACGACGGACCACTTAAGCCAACCCCGGGCTCCGAGGGAGTTATTCCTTGTGTCTGGAAATTAAAAGGCTCAAATCTACGTGACCGTGTTGAGTCACAGGAGCACCGTTCGCAGCTACTTTAAAGCGCCAGTCCCTGTTGGTTTGGAGGTCGGAGCTACTGCTCTTCAGTAAGAGAAGTGTAGTTCAGGAGGCAAACTCTGTCCCCGGGGGGTGTGCAGGCTCTCTTGCCGCCGTCTAAATGCACCTACCAAGGGAAAAGAGAGGCAGGGCTGCTCACCGTGCTGCTTAAATGTTCTCTTCTTTCTGCTACTGGAGGCTAAGGAAGGAGCAAGCTTCTCTAGCTATCCGAATAAAATTAGAAAGATGATTAAAAAAAAAAAAAAAAAAGCTATTCTTGACATTTGCGTCCCACTTGAGAAAAGTGTCTGGGAAAAAAAAGGGTCTCCCAAACTCTTCCCAACATGCTTGGCAATAATCTCCTTTTAAATCTTGAGTCCTGCTACCACATTAGTCTCCGTGATATTGCATTCCAAAGAAAATAGACTGGGTATTAGAAGAGGAATCCCCTCTTCCTAATGAATATTTACCCTGAGGTCATTACATCCGTAATGGTCCTTGCTAACTTACCTTGCTCCCCTCTTTCTCTGCTAGAGACTGGGATTTCAATCACAATGCCCTCGATTTTAAAGTGCCGTGTACCATTTAATGGCGGGGTGCAGGAGAGGTTAGAATATTATTGACTTCATGCAATATATAAGATGGATACCTTTAAGACTTTTAACTTTTTGTTGCAATGACACGCTGTATTTTTATGAGATACCTATTATGCAGACAGAACCATTGTGCTGTAGCTGCCTCACAGTTGCTGGATCGTTTCTATCAGATGAAAGATTTTGAATAGTTTTCTTTCAACAATGCATCCTTTTGGTCTTGATACAAAGAATGTAGGCATGGTATACACTTAAACAGCTCTGTCACAGAGCAAGATTAAATAGAGTATGTATCGAATCCTGTCTGCAGTATAATACGTACAGGGAACAGAATGGAGCTCCCTCCGCCGCTGAAGGAGCACATTAAGGTCTGATGTCCTGGGAGCATCTTCCAGATTTCCCTTATCTCTGATATTTCGTTAAGCTGTTAAAAATCTTTGCAGACGGGCTGTAAAATCGGCTGTTTCTCGCAGAAACACCGAGTTTGATAACAGTCTTTTAACAAAACCCACTGCTGGCGCTCCAGTAAAGGGACAAGTTGACCTCTATCTAGTCTCCCAACTCGGACCCCGCTCCTGTCCCGGGCGGGCGGCTTTTTCCTGCCCCGTCGCAGAGGCGAAAGAGAGACACCGGTTTAGCACAACCCCTGGCGTGCGTGTGCCCACCCCCCCGTCCCCACCCGCGGCGGCAGCCCCGGGCCGGGATGCGGGAAGGCGGTGCCCGCGGCCGCC
>VZTN01017591.1:78990-113545 GCA_013400515.1 Erpornis zantholeuca
CTCCCCAGGCCGGGCGCGCCCCTCTCCCGCCGCCGCAGGGACCGCCTGCCCTGGAGCATCCCCGCTGCCTTCCCGCCGGCCTCCCGCAGAGACCCGCGCCCGCGGGGCCGGGAGGCAGGGGGTGAGCGTGGCCCTCCCACCGTCTCTCCCCTTCTGGCATAACACCCTTTCCCAGCTTCCTCCGAATTGTTTATTTTGCCCGGAACAAAAGGTGTGTGTGGCGGGGTCGGGGAAGGCGGCCCATTTCCAGCAAAGTCCAGGCACGGCGGTGACATATGTCTGTCATTTTCGGATATGAAAAGCAGGGATGTGCGGTGCCGAGCCTTCTCCTCCTTATTCCCTGGTGAAGGTACTCGGAGGAAGCTGTCAGAGGGCTTTGAGAGGATAAGACAGAGCAGCCTTAAAGAGGAGCTTTGCAGCTGAGTGGCTGACTGAATCCGTCTTACCTATGTACGTAAGGTTTCATATTCATAGCCGTTGTCTGTACGTTGATACATAATCTCTCGCCCTTGTTAATTCTCAATAGATGCAGAGATAACTAATCCTCCCAGATAGATAGACACGGGCAGATTACGTGAGTGCAGTCTATCTACCTATCTGTCTGTTTAGCCCCACGCGCATATATATAAGCACGTAAAGCGATTTCACTGTGTTTTCTTCTGCGGGAGTACACAGAAGTGAGCAGATACAGAGTCCGACGCCTTGCCTAACACATGTAGAAGTATTCGGCGAGAATAGACATACATGTATCACTCATATATTCGGGGCTACTTGTTGTGAGAGTTTTTACGTCCTCACCCACTTTCTCTCTCCCTCCTTCTACACAGTATACTCGAGTTTTATACAAACGCGTACAAGCTTTCTTAGTGACGAAAATTACGGAGAGAGGGAGGCTAAAGATTGGGTAGATCGGGAGTCTTTCAAAAACCAAACCAAACACTACTCTCCCCCTCCGCCCAGCCAGCTCTTGAAGACTGCACTTGAAATTATTTATCTGCTGGACAAAGAGACTTATCTGAAGTGAACGGAGATATTATTTTGATTGCCCAAAAGTGTCCCCGTCCTTAAGGCCAGCCAGCATCAAGAGCGAGAGTTACCTGGGCTCTGCTTTGTTCTGATTTTTAGCACACATGTTTTATGGATGCCAATCGCAAAAAACAGAGATCTTAGAATGCCTGCTGAATGTCGCCCCGAGTGTGCCTAGCTTCTGCCCTCCCCAGTTCGAGGGTATTCGACCCCCTCCCCAGGAAAGCCGGGCACGATGGCTCCGGTGGGGCAGCGCCCGTCCTCTCCGGCTGCGCAAACACCGTGGTCTGAACTCGGCTGAGTTTGTAGATGTCGTTTAGTACCTGTCCGCCTCGACGGATGGGATGGCTTTGCAGCCGCACGGGAAGGAGCCCGGTTCCGGCCCGGCGGGAGCAATCCCACGGCTGCCGTCGAGTCTCGGTCATCGCGGCTCGGCCCGGCCCGGCCCGACCCGGCGACCCTGCCGGGAGAGGTCCCTGCGGGCGCAGCGTAGCCTGCCAGCCACAGCTCTGTGCAACGGGAACCCTGCCCCCGGCACGGGGCTGGGGGTGGGGGTGTTCAAATGCCACCTCACTACTCCTCGGTGAATATTAAACATCATTGTCTTACAAATGAGGAGAAACCGCTCCCGTCAGAATAATAATAAACTACCTCTTGAAACCCCAAGTCTCTTACAGCGGGGCGTTAGAGACGGCGAAGCTCTTAGCGCTAAAATCGGATTCCTCCCACCTGCGACTTCCCCGTGTTCTGATGTCCTGAAACTGTCCGTCTTGTTTGTCATCTTTGCTCTGCTATTAGCGATACGATACACACCGGTCCCCACCGGAAGAATGATGGCATGATATCATCCAGGCTGAATTCCTGCAACAACCCTTCTCTGGCAAGGGCTACTTTCACTCCGGTCCTGCCCTTCCGATGATCAAGTTGCCTCCTTGACTGGAAACACGGGGGGGACTTTGTCACTGAATCTGGGTCAGAAAAAGAAGGCAGCTTATGTTCCCTGGCCAAGGTTTTTCCCTTCGGTTAATGACTTTGTCTTATGTCAGTGAAGTCACTAAGACTTGTTTGTGTCTGCAGGTCCAGAGCAAACGTTGAAGAATTTTACACCTCTCTGCTGTGGCTGTGAATGAGTGAGTCACTTACTCGAGAATAACCGTGCATCGGGGGGGAAACAGCTCCCTGCAAACAGGGATCATGTATTAGGATGTAGCTTCCCGAGCTGTATTGTTCAGACTGTTGATTGCTTGTGTCATTACTAAATCAAGATACTCCTCTGTCTCATGCAACATCCTACTGTTACATCTCTAGAAGGGAGAGGAAAGTCCAAAGAAGTGAAGGTGACAGGTGGAAAAATTGAGACAGGAAACAAGCCCCACCACCCTTCCAAAATAAAAACATCTTCGCCCAAATATAGCACCAAATAAACCACAAATCTATACGTAATCAATACTGATCTGGAACCAATCTGTTCCTCCCCAGCTTCGTGCAGATCTGGGGCTGTAAGTGCTTGTGATTACAGAGAGTAGGAGGGTCATTTTCTAACAAGGGTGCTCACTGTATCTGAGCTCCAAATTATCCAGAGAGGACAGATGGCCCTTCTGATCTTATAATGAGAGCAGGGAGTGATTATCAGCCTGAACCAAAAAATGATGCTCTGCTGACATATTTTCACAGTTCTGAAATCTGTGCTTGCACTTATGCCTCGCTTCATATCCCTCTTCGTTTAATTTAGGCATCGTTTGGGATTTCGGAGGGCTGTGTGAAATCCGTTCATTTATCTCTGTCTGTGCGTCTGTGTGTCTCTCCCCATGTATCTATCTAGGACATGTGTACAGACACAAAACAAAAGGAAAGCAAAAGGTCACTTCACAGGAACTCTTAACCCAAATCACGCTTGGCAAAATATTTATATATAAATATATTTGCCAATAATTAAGAAGCCCAGCTGCCTCCTGGATGCCTAGATTTTATGCCTGCTCCCTGGCAGTTTTCTGGATCTGTTGCATTCCATCTTTGCAATTACTACAATACATGGTGAGTCAGCCCAGACCCCAGGTCCCTTTAGAAAAAAAAAAAACCTCATATTTGTGTATGTGCATATTTGGGGCTTGTGTTCATGCTTTAACTGGTTTGTTTTGTTTTTTGTTTTTTGGTTTTTGGTTTTGTTTTTTTTTTTTACCATGAAGGATTTTAGCAGAGAGCAGAATCCCCCCTGAAGGAAAAAAAAAAACCATGATGGCTGAGTGTAAAGGGAGATATTTCTTTCATTTGCAGATTTCTGTGACTTCTTAAGCTAACATCAGTGTTAATCACCTATACCCTGCACAGAAAGTGTAACACAGAAGGAGGGCCGGGGAAGCTCTTGGTGACTGGCAGTATTCAGATCTCCATCCCTCTTTCCAAGTCCCTCAGAGGCGAACTTGCAATTGCAGAGAAGTTAGGTCAGTACAAACAAATTAAATCAGAGAGCCATTCCGTGGTTACACAGTCATTCCATTCTCCTATTTGCACTGTAATATTGCATTACCCTCTAATTGTCACATATACTTTTCACTCTCCAAATATGGAAGGCAAATACTGAATCCGTTTAAAGTTGCACCGCTCTCCCGGCGGCCCGGCTGGGCGAGGAAAGCCTTTTCTGCGTGTTCTTGCTGCCATCTACTGGTCCCACGGCTCTGAGCCAGCCCTGCGCCTGTGAAACTTCCCTCTGTTTTCACAGCCGAGAAGAGAAAGGTCTATGGCAAACAGTGGGAAACGCACCTCATGGGAAAAGGCGTGATAATGTCGCCAGTGGCACTGAGAGGTCACCACGAAGTTGGAAAAGCGACGCTTTTAGTTGCTGGAGCTGTATTTCCTACTTGGAACTAAGCATGTGCATGTACCTTTGCAGACTCCAGCTCTAGGTCTAAGCTGATTTTGCACAAATAAGGAAGTTATTTCATATTTTTGGTGCTAAGATATTTTAATAATATATTTTTTGAAGAACGATCATTCATTTTGCAGGAAAAACCAAGTTTAGATATCCTGTATCATTACCAGTGTCTGATTTGAAGGCAGCCAGTGCCAGTTTTCCCTACTGCCTTTTCCCTCTTCAGTACCTATCTGAAATCCAATCCAAAACCTTGGCAGGAGAGGTGTGCCATACCACATAAGTAAGACCAGTTTGGCTTTGTCTGTGTTTTGTAAACGTTTTCTCTAGAAAGTACTTCGTTTTCATAACAGCAGCATTTTTCTCCTGAAGTATCACCTCATGTTATTGTCTGTTTATTCCAAATGACTTCTGATTTGAAATAATGACACCGTCTAGTAATTTTATCCCATGAAAATCATACCATATGCATAAAAAACTTCTTGAATGAATGTGTACTTGGGAGAAATTTATAGAGCAATATGCTTCATTTCCACCTGTAGATTGTCTGGGCCAGATCCATTGAGGGCTTGATTGCCGCTCAACAATGGAGGCTTGAGTTAAGTCTCCCAGGTTCCTATGATCCCTCCAGTAAAGCTTCCACAATGCCCACACTTCAGAGACATACTGGATAGGAATTTTCTGAAGGCATCAAGAAGCTTTGGGGCATTCTGAGGGCAAACAGAAATTTTAGGCCTTGGACCCACAAGCTATCTCAGGTCAAACATCCCTTTCCAGAGACCACCTGCAGGGCCTCACTCAAGGGTCAGTGATTTACCATCTTTAAAGTACTGCTGCCCCTGTGGTCCCTTGCAATGTGAGAAACTTCAGTATTGATTTTTACTCCAAACAAGGCCAGGTATAGCCACAGTTAACCATAGAAAACCTTCCTACTTCCATGTGACAGAAATTCAGCTTAAGGAAAGGAGTTCTAACTGGATGGGCCACATCCCTCTAAGGCAGTGATTATGCTAAGTCCTAATTCCTTTAATGCCTCAGGTTTAATTTTTAGGAGATAGGTTTCTGAGGTAGTCGTTCTGAGTTGCATTTCTTGATTCATAAATCTGCCTGACTATTCTGATCATCCCCTGGCTCCATATTGCAGCTTCTGGGATACCTGACCTTTGGCAGCAGGGATCTTCACCCAAATGAAGTTAAGAATACAGAGTTTAATACTCCAGGAGAACATCAAAAATGCAAGTGATGCAATGCAGATTCCTTAAGATTTTTGTGCCTCATTCTGAAAAGCCAGCTAAACACCATGGTCTGTACACAAGGAAAGAGACTCAGGACACACCATGCTTTCCTTCATACAGCTAATCAATGAAAGCACAACCCACAGATTCCCATCTGGCCTCTACTTCGGTGTCAAACAAAGCATACAGGTTTTTTTAAGGATATGCAAAGAGTTATAATATGTCTTTTGAAACTGTAGATTTTTAAAGTAAGACCAAAAACATTTACAATGTGTCATGAAACAGGCATGCCCTGGTGATCCCCTCCCACCCCCCCTAGATACTTGCCCATTTTGACAGTTTCCATGAGATCTGAGAAGAGGGGCAGTCTGGTATGAGGTACCTGAGGTATTGGTCAGCAGAATAAGGCCTTCACACAATGGCAGAATGTCACATCCATCTCCGTGAGATCTCTGGGGGTCACTCCATCCATAATTGTGGCAATAATTAATTAATTAATTAATTATGGCAGAATTAATTAAACAATACCGTGACAGTCACACCTGTAGAAAGCAGATGTGACAGCTTTTGGCTTCTGAGTGACAAACTAGCCATCCTGGGAAGTTACCAGCTACCTGCTTTTCTTTTACTGCTGTTTGTCTGGGTTTGCCTGTTCAAAGAGATTCTGCTTCAGCATATATGAACATCAAACCAATGCTTCTTTAGAAGCATTCAGGGTTTTTTCAGCAGGACATGTGCATTGTACATTCTGCTTTGCTGGTGTGACATCCACATGACAGCTATGGTCCATGATCACCCTGTTTTTGATCTGCTAGCCACTTTCTCTCCCATTGCACAGCATATCAATCAGCTGGGCTGTACAGAGGCACATCCTGGCTGTGCACATTTAACCTGTGTGCTGCTCTAAAATACCTGTGCTTCCGAGGCTGAACAGATGGCCATGGAAGACGTTACACGATATCTCTGGTTAAATGCCTCTCTGCACATGAGAAAATTATTTTTTGGGCAGTATAGCATATGATCATATGGGTCCTCTGTGACTGAGATGCAAGCATACTGAGGACACAGCTGAGGCATGTTCTCAGCTTGAGTTGCGGGGCAGGAGAAAGATTTGTGTCATTTTGCACATTCCGAATTATTCAAGGATCATGGCAATGGGCTTTGAGTTGAGACTCTTGACTAGCTTTTATTAAACCAGAGATTCATTTTATTCAAGGGAATGGCCCAGAATCTTGTGCAAAGGGACATCAAGAAGGGTTCTGCAAAGCCCAGTGGAAAAATTATGTTATTGTTGTTTTAAATAGTGTTCAACATATGACACTGTGAAACATAATGAGTAGCCTGAACATCTTGCTGCATCACTAATTCATAGTAATACAATTCTTTTTTCTGAGATGGTTTGTAGCACTTCTTGTACCACTTGTAAGTGGTACTTTGAAGTCAATGGATGCCTGTTGTTCAGTGTCTTGAGCAGATTTCAAAAATGAGGGAATTTATTCCATGCAAAGATTAACATTTCACACTTTTCTGTTAAGAAAACAAAGAGGCAAAATTTTGAAATTTTTAGATGTTCATGAATATCTACATGAGCTACCAGAATCTTCTGTTTCAGTAAGCTTGCAACACTTCACACTAGTATGGATTTCTTTTGACTTAATAATATCAGTTTTTCTATTCTCTTAATATAAATTATAAACCCAAAGGGAAACACTTCAGCAACTTAGAAATTAAGTGTTCCAGTATTCTTTGCAAAGAACATGCACAGAATTTTCCAACCAGTATTGAAACTGACAACTTAGAACTTTTATACCCAGTTCTAATTATCAGATAATAAAGTGACTAGAAGGACAGGAGATGGACTGCTCTGCAAAATAATAATTTACATTGAAACTGGAAACTTTTATTACTATGATTTTTGTGCTAAAATATGTGTATGTATTAGGAAACAAGGAAACTTACATTCAACTTCAGTAGTATTCAGTAGTATTCAGAGGACAACTATTAAGATATGAAGGCCTTAAGCAATACTCCACATAATCTGATATTCCTACAGTCAGACAAAGCACAATAGGATAAATCGGATTTATTTTTCTTATTTTGTTTCAAGAAGAGGAAAACAATATTATTTTTACAATCTAACAGTGTAATCAATCATCTGAATAATTCTGGTCCTCAAAATTACCATGAAATGAAGGGGAGAGGAGAAAATTTGCCATGCACCTTTACACATGAGTTGCAAACTCTGCTCCTGGTACTGAACATTCATTTGGGAATTGCTCAGGCTTCCTGTGTGGATCTGGCCTGCTCAGTATTCACATGAGGCAAGGTGGTTAAAGAGTACATCCTAAGAATTACCTGTTTAAGAGTCAAGTTTCAAAATTCCTTGCAGATTTTTGTACCCCAATGAATGGTTGCTCCAGTACTTGAAAACTTTTCTTTTTCCTCCAAATTGCATTCAGAGAACATTAAGTCATTTCCAGTCTGTTCACCTGAACTGTATGTGGTGAACAGCCTTCCTCTTTGGTTTTTTTCCTTGCTTGTGCCAATGGCAAGTATAAAATGAAGCCTTGCTTTCATAGGGGACCAAAGCATGTCAGTGCTAAATCTGATGCTGCAGCCTGGACAGATGAATTCTGAATGAATGAAGGTCTTACCCCTGTGATATGCACTTTCAGAAAATGCTTCATGGCTCATCTTCCCTTCAAATATATTGAAGTGACATCTTTTCTGGCCTCTGCTGACTTCTGGCTGGACTAATTTGGTCTTAGTAATCATAAGTGGTGTAGGAAGCACTGTGCATTTTAGAACTGAAGCTTTGACATGATACAAGTTAGACCTTGTTGAGCAATTTGGATGATAATGTGTTTTATGGCTTTCAAATGTTCTTGCTGCAGCGTAAAGGTCCATAAATATTTAGAACAAGGAGTCTATGGTCCTTTTATGCCTATTTTATGTAGCATTGTTTTTCTTTATTGAAGCTTGTTATTTTGTGTATGACAGCAACATTGTAGTTTTCAAATAGGAATTATTTTTATTTTTTTCTGAAGAGTTTCTTGTAAGACAGAAGCATTGAGGTGATCAGAAGATGAATTCTATTTTAACCCAGAAACTGGAAGATATAAACAAAGATTAGCTGAAGAAAAATAAAGAAATAATCTACGACAGTGTTGAGAATGATTCTCAGAATTTTAAATACTTGTTAAAGGCTTTGCTGTATTTCACTTCAATAAACATCATGCTCCAGTTACTACTTGAAACCATAGGGGCATTATCCTGTGCAGCACTTATCAATATTTTAACACGTGAAAGTCAAATGATGTTGAAACATTGAACTATATTTCCATCTGTGCAAGCTAAAATGGTACAAATGCATCCTGTGTAATGGAATACTACATCCCCAGTTACTTTTTTACAAGTGATACCTGATTCCTCTGTATTTTCTGTGGTTGTTTCCATTGCTCTGATGGTGCCCAAAGGAAGACTGTATTTTAAAATTAATGTTTGTAGCGTTTAAGGAGTTTTAATCCAATCTGCCTTAAATCCAGAGAACACAAATGCCTGGAAATTGCTTCAAAAATTAGTAGCTAATTTTCTGTTGCCCTTGCCTCAGTGTTAAATCTTTCTGTGCATGTGCATTTTGCCTGAAAATGGGTATTAGTACCAAAACAAAGACCCTGAGATTGGCTAGAGCAAAACTATACTGCTCCTGTGAGAGATTCTGGGAGCTTGTGTCCAGTGGGAAAATGTACTGCTTAGTGGGCAGTAAAAAGAAGAGATGGAAGTTGCTGTCAAAGGTTGAATATTTCAGTGGGATTTCTCTGAAACCTCTGGGAAGACATTTCCAGTCACAGACCTGCAATGTGACCTCCCCACGCCATGGTCCCAGAGCTCCTCACAGCAGGAACAGAGGGATGGCTTGTCAAATAGCAGACCAACCACCTGGCTTCACCCTGTAAATCCATGGAGAAGGACTATTGCACTCCAGACAGGTATGACACAGGTATGAGGGCATGAGACTGCAAGACACATGTCAAATGTTCAGTGTTGCTCAGTGTCACTTGAGAGTCTCTACCCCCACAAGAAGCTCTTCTACCAGCAACACATCACAAAATAAATGGTTGATACCCCTCTTGTGAACCCCCTTCCAGGAGCTTATCTCCCGTTGCTTATGTAATATCTGACCTTGTGAGCCTTCCATCTGGTCACTGAATTCCTTTTCTTGGCTTACATCATTTTGGTTTGATTTGTTTCACAATCTCCTTATTTCTCCTGGCTTTTCAACACAAGGCCTTGGCTTCTACACTCATGTCAACCAGCCACTTCTTTACTTCTTGGACATATCTGAAGCTTTCTCTCTCCATGGTTGTGTGTCTGTGTTTCTTGTATGATGTCTTTCTTAGTGAAGCTTTGACTGCTGCCTTTTGTTATTGCTTAAGAAAACAATTTGAAGACTTTGAAACCTGCTTAGTAGTGGGGCTGCTTCAGTCATTCAGGGCTGCTCATTTGGCTGCTGTGTTTTCTGTCTAGTTACCAAGCTGTAACATCAAGTGAAGCAGACTTTGTCTTCTCCTGCCCACCTTGTCTGTGCTATTGAAAGGATGAATTTTTATATTGCAACATCACAGGTCTGGACTTTATTCCCACCCGATCTGGTGGGATCCTGTAGGTGTTCAGGTAGGTCGACGAGCCAAAAGGAGAGCTGAGGTAAACAGAAAACTGGCGACTGTCTTTGCTTGGCCATGTCTCTTCATGTGGCAATCAGGTCTGTGCTTTGCAGTGCCCTGTTCACCAGCGATGGCCAGGACTTCAAAGTGCCAGTTACGCCCACGCTCAGTGAGAAATCTTCTCTGTTTTCACAGGTTTCCCATTTTCTCATATTGGCCTTAAATTTGTTTCACTTAATATAACCAATCACTGCACACATTTTCCCCAAGGCTTCACTGACTCTGCTTTATATTTTTAATTCTCCATGTGAGGATAGCTACAGACAGCTTGTTACTGTTGCTTAGCAGTGTTTCTTGGAATGGATTTCAGAGGGCTTCCCATCCACCTAGAAGCGACTTGATCCATTAGCCTGTAAGTGGCTCTAAGTGCATCCAGTAGAAGGGCTGCAATCTTTTAGTCAATATGTTTCTTCTACAGTGCCTGCATCTAGAGTACCTTCAGAGCAAGTAAAATTATACAGCAGATACTGCTGCTTTGTCAGAAGACCAATCCTAGGGCAGATCCCCACTACCATGGGACAATCACGGTGCTGGAATGTAATGTGAGTCTTTTTGTAATGCTGCACTGTACCCATGATTGATTATAGGCTGAATATTTTCCTTTCTTTTTTTTCCATTGGACCGTGACATCTGCATTTTCCATTTGTCTGTCTGCCTGGCTTCCTATTTGTTTTGAACTAGAGTGCTTGGGCAGTGCTGCTGTCTGTCAGTACTGAAACTCTTTCCCCAGCAGTTCAGCTGCTCTCACCGTTTGGATTAGTTGCTTCAGGCTGGTGTCTCTTTGTATTCTTTTCTCTGAGTTGGAATGGAGAGTCCCAGGCAACACAGTCATAGTGGTAGGAAATGACAGCAGGGACTGGACATGAGACAACATCTTTGGGAGCTCTGCAAAGGGTCATGTGGCTACCATCAGCCAGGGAAAATTGTTCTATATCCAGCAGTTCGATAGGCAGTTCTAGACTGGAGACATTGCATCTTTGTGAAAGATTTTGATTTTTCAAACTCTTGCACAGATCACCAGTACATAAATCTCAGAAGGCTGGATCAAGCATTTGAGTTCCAAGAGGATTGAAATTAAGTATGGAGATCATAGGGCCTTCTCAAAAAGAAATGGGGCCTAGGATTTGTGATGTAGATGATCAGGCAACTGTAGCTCAAGAGTAAAGTCAGTTTCTAATCAGCTTTGGATTGTAGTACCAATGCCAAGTGTTCCATGTTTGAGACCCAGGTGACCCTGGCTTCTGTTTGTTGTGTGCCCCATACCTGATTGTTGGTTCCAAATTTACTTGCAGATGCCACTTATCATCTCTGTTAGGTGAGTAAGTGCTAAATGTTAGCACTTACCTGCTAGACATTATAAACAACCCAATTGCCATGCAGTATTTTAGATGGGCTTTTGAAACTTTTCCTCCCAAAGAGAGTATAAAAAATTATTCACATTCCTGTATAATTATACATGATGCTCACTATATGGGATGCATTCCTACTTTCATCCTCTTACTAAATTTTTGATCTGGAAATCCTACATCTTCAGAAGTGTGAGTCCTCCCATACAGATTTTTTTTTAAGTGTATTTTGTGTGACAGGTATGCTACATTTTCTTTCTCAGGACATTATTTTCTTTGATGTGAGCCTCTGTAAACTGATTCATGTCATGCTCTGTAATGTACTCCAGGTGAAGTAATTCTGCCCTGAGAAGGCAGATGAGATTCAATGTAAATAAATGCAAATGCATATGGAGAAAAAGTGACCCATATAAAATGATGGTTTAAATCTACAGCATACCCTTTTCATGTGTATTGTTTTTATGTTGTTCTGAGCCCCTCATCTCTAAGAGAATGCAGCAAAGCTGGAAAAGGTTCAGAGAAAGGTGACAAGGTGGCCAAGTATGTGAAATAATACTTTGTGAGAAGAAAAGGGGAATATTCAAAACAAACAGAAGGAAGTATTTCTTTACACAAGATATCTGGACACGTTAAGAATGCTTTGCTGTGGGATATTGTGAATGGTGATAGCTGACCTTGATTCAGGGAGAGATAGGGAAAACTAGCAGAAGAGAAAGCCATCAATCAAGGCCCACTAAATAAAATTATTTTGGATCTGAAAGTCCCTGAACAGCAAGCAATTGTAATGTGGTTATGTGACTTTTCTGTCTCTTAGAGATGTGTCACTGTGCTGGATGGAACTTTGCTTTGATTCACTATGGCCACTCTTAGCATTTATGTTAGAACACTCCATATTTCTAAACAAAATGACCACGAACCAGTGGCTAGTCTTCCATGTTAGATCCTGGCCAAAAGTGGATAACCATATTTGAGCTCCTTCCCTTTGAAACTGGCAGCTGGACCAGGCTTTTCCATTTGTGCCTGGAGTTATGAGCAGCGAAACACATATTTAATCTACAGCACAGACTGCTCTAAAAGATTTGGGTTTGTGCCAACAAGGAGCAAAAACACATTCTGAAATTTTTAGTATTGCTGCGAAGAGTACAGTGGTGCATGGTGGGTGTTGCTTCCTTATCCTTCTCTAACAATCTCTCCTGCAAATGTGTTTTTCTCCAAGTTCAGATGCAGGAAAGAGCCAAAGCCTTACCTTCTTCATTGCCCTCTATGCTTAAAGACACTGCCTTTGAAGGAGTAGGTGTTTGCTTTGGTCAACCATTTTGGAGAAATTAGGATGGGCTTTGAGACCCAGAGTAAACCAGATGTTTATGGAGTTTCTATACAACTGAGTGTCACTTAGTTTGGCAAGATTATTATCCTGTACCTGAAAAGGTAGGCAATAAAACTGCAACTTGTTTTCTACCTAACATATGGTATCTAGCCCCACTGGAGGCTTGTGCTTGGCAAGCAGAGGAAAAACACTGCAAATTTGATTTAGGCACATATTCAATAGTAGTCATATGGTTTCCACACGCTCTGCTTTGGACATGGGCCAGTGTGCATAAACAAGGGAATATATAATACCAGTAGTATGGAATTTTCTTCCTCTTTTCAGCTTTCACTAAAAATTAGGTGTCTTTGTTCAGGAACACAAACCATTCCTTTGGCAAAATAACCCCCAAGCCCCTGGCCTTCCATTCATCTTCCTTGGACGTATTAAAAAGTTATGAGGTCTAAAGGATCACAAAAAGGACAGGAAAATACATTAATACTCTGTCATCTTTATTTATGTTTTGTTCACTTCGTTATTCACTTCCTTATTTATTTCAAGAAATGTTATCTGAAGTTCGGAAATATGTAGGAATCCTAAAGCAATAGCAGCTGTAAGGAGCTGGTGTCTTTGAAAAGTAATCATATTGGACAGACATGTTTGGGTTTTCTCTGCCTCAGTTTACCTACCTAAAAAGAGGAAAGCTCTATCTGCCAGCTGACTTGGCTTGTGCATTGAGGGATTAAATTGGAGTTTGAAAAAATGCTTTGAAGTCTCTGAAAGACATTGTGCATTTGTGAGGTGTTATGGTGTTTAAACAATGAGTGATAACGTACAAGTTCAGCTTATTCACAGTACCATGTAAAAGCAATGCATTAACCTTTTAGATTGAATCACACTTTCAACTTGGGATGGATTAGAGATGTCTCTAAATGAATTAATACCTGAGAACATAACGAGACTGAAGAACCAATTTGCTCAAGAGACAAGCTGCCATTGTCAGCAGGAGCCAGAAAGTGAGGAGGCTGCACCAGGGTGTGGGTCGAGACAGTGGCTGCAGCTACTGTTTAACAATTCAACAGCGCAGTAATCCTCCTGCCTCCTCCTCTGCGCTCTGAAGGCAAATGGTTACCTGAGACATGAACTGGAGCATTCAGGCAATGTCAAAATTCATGCTATTTCATGCTTGCCTTACTGCCAAAAGCTCCAAAGACTGAATTTTTCTGCTATCCTTGCGTCTGGGAGTTCCATTCATTTAATTATTGTAGTTGAATCTGAATTCTGAATTAATATTTTGAAGAATATTTGTGAGATATTTGGAAAAAAGAAAGTTCCTGTGAATTCATACACTGAAAATCTTTACTTTATTTGAGAACCGTGCTTATGGACACAATAAGAAGTATATCCCCAGCAGTGAAAAAGCTTCAGAGAAACCTAGCTGAGTGCAGCCATGTGACTACTGAGCATTCAGGTAGAGCAATTTTTCTGGGGTCTGTGGGTTGCAGGAACTGCAATATATTGATATAAGCACTCACTAATAGCAAACCCAATCCATTTACTGTCACTGGACCTCTTCTCAGTCACACCACAGCACTGAAGTTGGATAGAGATACCAACATTCAGGAAATTTTGTTCAAATAAGGGGTTGGTGTGGATGCTGGCATGAGGCATCAAGGTACTGAGGATTTGTTTGAGTTCAGATGAGGCCCTGTCACTGCCCAAGCTGAGTATTTGTTACTGAACCTCCTTAAGGCAATATCTGTGTTGTCACCTAGTTGAAGTGGAAGAACACGCAAAGACCATAAAGCAAAATTTAGAATTTTGGATTACGAAGCAAGGTTGTTAAATCGCATTTGGGAACTGATGTTAAGCTTGGTTTACAGGGCAGTCTAGTCACCTCTTGGACATCTGATGTTGTGTACCCACACATTTTATGACAGTTTGGCTCCAGTGACAAGGCAAGAGATTAAAAGAAATCCTAAAGAGACTCTGAAATGTATATTCTTTCTTGTTATAAGATGGAAGGAGGAAAGAGATGGAGACAGGCAGCCCCTTGCCTTCAGAAACTGTCCTGTCTGAGAGCACTCAAGCTTGAGGCTGTTCCCAGTGTAGCAGTGAGGCTACCACCAACAAACTGAGTAGATCTGAACATGTCACTGCAGGGTTTCAAGGTATGTGGGTGGTTCCAGAGCAGCCACTGTGTCCTGTTATTGATGCCTTAGGTTTTAACTTCTATATTTTTCAAATCCTGTACTGCTAGTGTAACTCTGAAGTTTCCTGTAGCTTGTTAAGTGCTGTTCTCTCATGCTAAGACAGACATAACAAAGCCTCTCTAGCTTGCTCTCCAAGAACACCCAGACTGTCCTAGGCCCAAGAACTGTAATAACCATCATCCCGGGGAGAGGGGGGCAAGCTTAGGGAAATTACATTAAAGTTCTAATTGGTGAATTTATGCTGATATCAAAGTGTGGAGAACTCATGACCTGTTGTCCATCTTGAGATCCACTAAGGCAGGACCCTCTAGACCCCAGAGTGTACCTCTGAAGGTCTCTGAAATAAATACCTCCTTTATTCCCTTATTCCTGTCTAGTTTGTCTTTCTAGGTAGACTTTTAAGGCATCATTTTGTTAACAGACCTATTAAGGAAACAAGGTGTGCAGGCATTGTGTAATCTGCAGGGCTCAGGAGAACAGGAAAGAATGATTTGGCTTTCTGATGGAAAGCAGGTCCAGGGACTGATGGTACTTCCTTGGCTCACATGATAGGGGAATTTTCTCCAAAAGCCATATCCATGGCTCTTCAAAAACACATTATATTGATTCTGGTCACTTTACCTAGCCTGCAGGTTCAGAGAGGAGGAGGAGAAACTCTTTGCACAGCACTGAAGACTTTGACTCATTGACACATTCCTCTCTCTCTTGCTGTTTGGAAGGTGACAGTACAGGTTCTGTTGATGAATGAGCATTGCTAAATACACTGTACAAAACTGTGCATCTGGAACAAGGCATTTCAACTCTCTCCCCTGGAGAGTCAAGCAGAAGTCAGAGTTGTGCATGTTTGTGTGAAACACAAAGGCTCAAGGTGGCAGCATGAAATGAGGAAAGGATCTTCCACAGCTGTCCTTGCCAACAAGTATGACATTAATTTTGGCACTTTCAGATGCGTGTATTAGAGAACTGTACAAACACAAAGTCTTTCTGAAAGGGCTATAGGGAGAAACAAAAGATTAGCTGGGCAGGTGAGGCTTGCAGACAACCCTTAAGCATTTTCTGGGGCAGGATGTTTGTGTATATGCATCACAGTCCCAAGGCATTTAACAAAGTACTTTCCAAATCCTAAGTATTCCCCAATATCTGTTTCTCACTGGACAGAAAAAATCAGCCCAAAATACCTACATGCACACTCATGATAGCTAAAATTTCAAAGGGCATGAGTGCAGTTGAAGTATAAATCTCCATATTTTTGCTCTTGAGGAGATCCTTGCATATATCAAGATCCCTCTACTTCATATGTAAATATGGGTACAGATTTTCTACTGAGAGAGGGCAGTTATCAGCAGAGAACTGGACCAGGGAAACTCCATCCCTCCATTGCTGACATATCCCATTGCAGTACACCTCTCTTGGCCATGCAAGTACAGAGGCACCTGCCTGTAAAACTTCAGTGTTACTTAAAGATTTTCAGTGATTTTTCATCTCTCTTTCCTGACAATTGGGAATACAAGCCGCAAATGACAGATTAAAATCTTAATGATCTGAAGACAGGTCTCCCCATCCTTGCCCCTGCAAAGAGTAGCAATGCTGGTGACAAGGACTGCAGAGAGGTGTGGTGGGGCATGAGGAGGCTGCACAGGCACACAGGGCAGGCAGTGTCCCCAAGGCACAGCTTGCTAAGGCAGCCCCATCACCAGCTGGCTCAGTCACTTCACATCATACCTGTGCAGAGTCCTCTGCATTTCAGCATTTGCTTGTCCCCCTCCTGGGAACTGTGGAGTGATTTCGAGGCTTGACACAGGACTAGCACCAAAGTGCCCATGGCTGTTCAGGAAGACAAAATAGAAATCAGCAGTCCTGGTTTAGTCACCAGAACTGCCTCTTTTGCTCACAATAGCTGATTCCT
This sequence comes from Erpornis zantholeuca, assembly GCA_013400515.1. Lineage (NCBI taxonomy): Eukaryota > Metazoa > Chordata > Aves > Passeriformes > Timaliidae > Erpornis > Erpornis zantholeuca. Next base: position 95,616 of record VZTN01017591.1, read on the forward strand.
CCTTCAATACTATCTACAAGGTGTTTAAAATCTCTTTAAATGTAATTTCATGGAGCTTTCATTAACTTTCCAGACAACTCACCTAGCTGGCTACCTTTGCTCATCCATGGTGAGAAACTACATTTCAGTTGTCAGTTCTCTCAGTGTTTCTGCTCATTTGCTGCCATCCTTTCTCACAGCAAAAATATTCTTTATACCACTTTCCAGAACAGCTTTCTCCTTAAAAAAATGTTTTTGCTGATTCCTCCAGAACTTTCCCTTGTGGTCAGTGCTATTCTTATGCTCATATTCTTAATAAATATATAGCAGGTTCATGGTCTGCTATACTCTCTTAGACTATCCTGATGGCAATGTTGACATTTCTTGGCAGTTCTAGAACTCAGCTTCAGGTGTAAGTGCTTTTTGATAAATCAAGTTCCAAGCACATTCATAAGCATACCCTAAATGTACATCTGAATTGTGGGATTATATTCCCTATTGACCAACAATTCACATTTTAAGTATCTTGTTGAAGACATTAGTTCTCACTTTACTTTCACAAAACTTCATGTGAGTGGTTGTGAGTTGAAATCTTCACTGATAGAGGGGGTGCACAAAGGCAGTGTCAGAAGCCCAAGCTCTCTGAGCTTTCACAGGACCACAATTTAATCTAGGTGAGTTAAAGGTGCTAGCACAATGAGACTCTCAGGCGTGGCATGAAATTTATCCTTGGTGACTGGGGAAACCCTATCATTTGGGCTATTTTGGCACATTAGGCACTTTTTAAAGCTAAATGAATCCCTTATCACCATATAGCTCCACTCTGTCTGTGAATCTGTTCTGGCCAGCTGCTTGTGCTTACTGTCATCCAGTCTGTCCTATTTATGCTTCAGTGTGCTCTGTTCTGCTTTGGAGATTATTTCTCTTCCATGTTAAAGAGTTTTTTGCTCTTGAGGTCTCACTAATGTATTTGTTCCTGACACAAACACACACAACATCCCAGCAAAGAATGCAAACCCAATTCTGTCTATGACAAAGACAAAAATTATTATGAAAGCAGCTTTATTTTTGTTAGAAAATGTAGAGGGATGTAATACAACTGATTAGGTGGTGACATATGAGACAAATGGCCTAATTAATAGCTCATCTTTCCAGAGATTTTGTCATTTATTTTCTGTGGCATTTATTAAGGAATTTGCTGATGTCATCCACAAAAACATCTTGAACAACAAACTTTCTACTTTTTAACTGAACTCTTGCCCAGATACCAAAGGGAGAGACCTAGACTTAGCAGAAATTACTTTCAGAGGAGTGCAATTGCAACCCTGAAAATCAGGCCATTTCCTAATGGACGACAATATGAAACAGGGCCCTTAAAACTCAGGATTTCTGGAAGAAAGAGTTGCTGGCTCTGCCTGCCCCCCCAAAAGGAAGTATGATCATGCCAAATCACTCTTCAGCATGAGAGGAATTTAGGGTATATTCTCTCTATTCTTCTATTAACAAGAAACTCCTGCTTCTTGCTGTGGGATGTAGGCTATAGCTGGACAACTGTCCAGCCAGGGTGAAAGAATTGTCATTTGGGAATGTACAGGGTTCTTAATGAAGACGAGCTTAATACAGGGTCAACAAGTAATTTCTGGGATATCCCGTAAGGGTCATACCCAGCTCCCATTATATTTTAAAGGTTAGTGTGTGCTGAATCCTTCTAGCCTCCTTTAATAACCCTGCCAAACCCAGTGAAGTCTGAGTATATCCCACCACAAATAATTCCTATTCCTACTCCTTATAAGGACAGAGGGTGCATAGGCATGAGGAGGGATTGAGTTTCTTTGAACTTAGAGATGCTGATGCAATTTCTCATGTGAAATTAAAGGCAACTAGGTGCATCAGCATTTTTTGAAATCTTTCTGTGGGCCCAAATCTCAAGAACACACAGGTTTCTAATTCCATCTAAAGTCAATGGGAGTTGAGCACCAGTCTGAAGACCTAAATGTTAGAGAGAATTTTCAAAAGCACCCACGGTACCAATTTCCTGTCAATACTGCATATAACCTGTCTGACTTCCAAAGAAGGGTTTGCCATGTACTGCAGTGAAACACTGGGGGTGATTCATTTATTACAGGCTGAACACATCTATTAAACCTCCATTCTCAATCTGTTTCTCCACCTGGTTGTCATTGTGCCTAATTCAGTGCTCACAAATTCTTCCCTGCAGTTACCAAACGTGCTTGTATCTGTGCATGAAAGTGCTCATGGAAATGGGAGAGATCTATCACAAGTTTTTCCAGGAATTACCATTCCACCTTCAAAAAGCTGGTAGCAGTGTCAGTCATGAGATTATGCAGCATCTGGGTTCTTCTTAAGGTACTGGTACCTTAAAGGTCTTGGTCAACAGTGAACTCAGAAAACCTATTTCTGACATGAATTCTAGCGCAGGGAGATAAAGATCGGTTCATCAGCAGCCTTAAATAAAGAAACATGACTAAACAGGAGTACATTCTTATTAGCAACCAGTTGTCTGTCCTACAGAAAGCAGAACATGCTAATATATGTAACCATAAAGACAGACTCCAAAATATTTAAGTTCGTGAGCAGAGGTGTTGACAGTTAAATTGAACTTCTGGCATGCATTTACAGCTTGTGAGGGAGCAAACAGCAACTCTTCAGCTTTCAAAACATTTACCAAAGATAATAATTACAAAGCCACATAGTTTCAGAATGACTTTCATTTGTCAGGACAGTTAACAGCAGTGGGAAGCAAAGCCAAGAGAAAAGCCAAATGCTAGCAGGAAAATACTGACAAATCACTTGATGTAAAGTTGAGCCTTGTAGTAAGACAGGAGGGCACTGGGGCTGCCATCTAGTCCCAGCAGGCCCACACTGAATCTATTATGGTTTTCTGACCTGGGGAGGAACCAGGCTGTGCTGGGATTGCACCCAAGGGTCTGGAGCAGTCCTGGGGCAGGACATGCAGTCTGAGAGTGTCCCTTTCCTCCTTCACCCCTTTCCAAGTCTGAGTGGGTATGGGTGGGGCTGCATCATGTCATAGCCAACAGACTGACAACTTGTGCTTCTTGGTGACAGGGAACAGGGGAGAGAGGAAGGAGGTTTCTAGGAGTAGACAACAGGGATAACCACCACTGTGGGAAGGGAAGCATCTGGGATATTATGCTTTTCTACTTGATGGGAGGAGGAAGTGTATCACTCAGTGGATTTGTTCCACCTTGTGCCTTGGCATCCATCTCCAACTTTCTTCTCCTGCTGCCTTCCCTCTGTGCCCTCTGACCATGCCTCTAGCCTTATTTCTTCCATTCCCTCACAAAAGTGGCTGTTGGCAACCAGCTATCCAGAGCCAGGGCACCTCTTAACTGGCCCTTTATCTGGCTCTTGCTAGAGCCACTTCAGCCTGATGAATTTCACAAGGGCTCCACAAGCTGCCCTGCTCTGCAGGCATTTTTGTGAAAGCTGAACTTACAGTACCAGCTCTGGGAAGTGCAAATTTTGGGAGGTGAGTTCATTTGTAAATGTCTTGCAGAGAGTGATCACTTACTATCTCTATTAATTTCTGTGCAAAATAAACATTGGAATTAAATGAGGGAGGAGATGGATGAACTGATTTAGGTTAAATAACCTCTTGCAAACTAAACTGGTTTCAGGTACAGTTTAGGTTGCTGGAGTTTTGTTTTTCAGGTTGCTGCTTTTAAACTCAGCTAACCCTGAGCAGTCCTGGTGCTCTTCTGCTTTCTGTCCTGGAACAGATCCAGAAATAGCAAAATACATTGCAGAAGAGACTGTTCACAGAGGAGGTCTGGGAGTACAGAAGTAGGAGAGAGAGAAATTTTATGAGTAAATCTGTTCATGTTCATCTTCTGTCCTGATTACACAGATTAAGAATGTTTCAATAAGCCTGTATTATTTGCAGTGCAGAAAGAAGTCAACCAGGAAGCAGACCCTCCTGAGCTCTGTCTGTCCACAAAGGCTAGAGCAAATACAAGGAACAAATGCTACCCATAAGATGTGACTCTCGGGAGCAGCTCACAGCTATAGCAGCTGACACCAACTGCAGTAGCTGCTCAGCTGGGGAGACTATGATAAAACTGACCACTCTAAAACCAAAGGATATTATACCTTTCTTGCTTCACATGCAGCTCAGAAAAGAGAATGTAAAAATCTTCTAATCTTGCAGTCAAGCCACTAGCTACCTTCAGTGAATCTTGGCAGAGGACAAAACTCCCAACAGATACCTTAATCCACTGTTACTCATGTGGATGAGCTGCAAAAAAGATTTCTGAGCATCAATGAACTGTAGCAGCTTGTATAACATACCTCAGCTTTGCCGTGATTTGCCAATATCAGCAGAAAGATGTTGAGGTGCTACCATAGTACTTTTCACACTTCAGCAAGTAGTTAAAAGGAGTGTTTAACCATCCAACCTCCATACTGTCATTTCTTTCTAGCACTTTTGGAGGTGATTCTGCAGATAGATTATACCAGTGTCATGCTCAGATGAAGTAGAAACATTTTTGGTAACTGTGTGTCATTACAAAGAAAACCAACTTCAGATTGCAGAGAATACCCTGCTCTGCAGGCATTCTTGCTCTGCAGAGCAAGAATGAACAAAGTTGGAGGCTTGGTTCATTGAACAGATGTTAAGAAAAAAAAGACAATTACAAATCCTTTAGCTCAGCCTTTTTGTGTTGAAATCATTGTGGCATCTACAGAATTATTTACTATGGACTTCTGGGGGTGCAATGCCCTATGTGGTGTTCTGCTGTGTCTCCTGAGAAATGCCATCCTGAGTACATGGAGGCACACAGAACAACACACTGGATATGGTAAATCAACTGTCCTGGGGTAGATATGAGACATTTTACAAGATAGAACTTTGCCATTCAGGAGTCTGTGTTTCTGAAACACTTCATAGGGCTCATTTGGTGCACAGTTATGAACAGTCAAATCTGCCTTTAGAGAAGAAGAAGAAGAAGAAGAAGAAGAAGAAGAAGAAGGAAAAGAGGAAATCCCATTTCTCCCTCAGTCCTGGATTCCTGGATGTGAACATCAATCCTTGATGATTCTGGGGCTGGTCAAGGGTGATGGTGACAATGATGACAATTTTCTGGAAAAGCAATCATTCACTCATAATGGCACTGTCCTTTCAGAGTCATATTTCTTGTGGCAGAAGAGTGGGTTACAGTCATCAACATCTTTGGCCCATATCAGCAAAGTGAATATTTTTTTGTAGCCTATCATTGACCAGACAAGTTTGGACAAAAGTGTGAAGAGTTTGACTGAAAACATGGATCACTTTTTCAGAGTTTACTCCATGACCATTACTTTAGTTTTACTTCATGCAGACCTTTGGCAAATGGAGGGGAATATATCTGCACAAAAATATGGGGATGCAGGATCTACACACCAAAAAATCCGTGCTTGGCACAGCATGGAAAGATACATTTTAGGTACTGTACCCAGTCACATCTCCCACTTATTCATAACATTTTCTGCACCATTCTGTGCGCCCTCACAGTGGCTGCTCCCCCTCCTTAAAACAACAACACCAAACCCTTATCTTTGGGGCTAATCCTGCTGTCTTCACTCACCCAGCACTCTATTATCAGCCATCTCCAGGCCTTACTCAGGGAGGCCCTGTGGCTTTCTCTTCCACACTAAGAAACTACAGGGCTTAGGGCAGCCAAGTGACCATCCAGGCAACTTCCACGCAGGCGGCGCCCAGGGAGCCAAGCCCCCCTGTGCACATGTGCTGGGAGGACCAATGTCAGACGAGCTCCACAGGGCACATTTGAGCTACATCTGAGCATCCTTTCACGAGTTTGTTGCCTGCGTGACTGATGCCCCCGGTATCAAGGCAGCTTTGGGGCACACAGTGGGGGTCCACCCTCAGGGCTTGGTGATCCTTCTCTTCTAATTATTTCTAGAGAATTACACAGATGAAGTGTGGAGGCATGATAAGACTTACCATGGATTTAAGGAGTACTTATGTGTGTCATGGGGAAGCTGTGGGAAACTACATACTGCTCAAAATATGTGCAGCAGGAATGGATCCTTTGCTTGAAAGGATCTAAAAATGCACCCTGCCACTATACTCTAGTTGTTTAAACCCTCTCCATATGGCATTAGAGGACTGTATATATGGAAGGCTCAGGACTGGGGTTAACATAATTATAATATAGGGCATATACATTTTCTTTTTGTCTCACATCACTGCAGCAGTGCATTAAAAGTATTTTGTCCCTTTCTATCTTTGTTTTTCTCCCTTAATTCTCACATCGCTCTGGTGTCTTCATACATGAAGACTAGAAGAGTTTTTCTTTTCATCTTCATGTCATGATGACATCAGGATTGGGACTCCACAAGCTTACACTGAAATAATTGATGCTATTTGCATTTCACATTCTAACAGCTTCATAACAAGATCTCTGTAGACTTGCACTGAAATTGTTTTCCCACTGAAGTCTTACAACACAGCAGCAATATAATGACATTTTAATGGGATCCCTATAGACTTGCCATGAAATTGTCAAGAGAAAATAGTGGTGATGTTAACTGAATTGGGAACTAACATTGTTAAAATCAAATGTGAAAAGTAATTGCTCTGTTAGAAGAATCACAGGAATTTAGGTGTTGATCCTCTGAAGATGTATGCATTTGCTCTTCAAACCAATCCCCCTGAAATCTACTTCTCTGGGGAATAAAGTTAGGATCTAGAAGAAACCAATCCATCATTTCTTCTGCCTTTGTAAAAAAAATCGTTAACCCAAAGGCAACAATCAAAGGTTGTGCCTTAATTGTGACATTTTCTATGCACATCTGTGCAGAAGCTAAGCAGAAATTACCTGAGAAGCTTGGCACTTGACATCATGCATCTTCTAAGTGTACATAAATAGAGTAACAGTTGCTTAGCTGGTAAAGCCCTTGGGTAAAACCATATTCACAATGAAGTTACTGGGAACTGTGTCACTGACAGTAGCAGAGCTAGCTTGCCCTTCCCAGGATCACCTTCCTGCAGATCCCAAAAGCTCAACGGACACCTGCTTTGGAGGCTAAACCTACCAAGAGGAAAGCTGTTCATTTTAATCCTTGTGTTTTTCTGAGACATGAGACTGTGTTTGAAAGAAGAATTTCTTTATAATTTCTGGTGTGATGAGAAAGAGAAAGTTGCTTTAAAAATGAACCCTGTGATTCTCATGATGTCATGTGAGTGTCAGGCTTTGGAGTGTGTTATTGCAAATTTCAAGAGACTGCTGGAGTGGGCAATGGCACCTGACTGTGGAAGACAGGGTAGGTGTTCTGACCTTACTCCCTTGCCTATAGTATTGTCTGTAAGAATTACACTAACATCAACTGATAGGTTTTTTTTTGGTCATAAAAAAGTCAGGGCATAGCCAAAAATAATTCCACCTGACTAGAAGGACCTGAAACTGTTTTGTCCAACACACTGAGCTCTATCCAAAAATGAAGTTTTTATTGGGGATATTTCTGAGACCAGCTCCTCATAAGCAGAGCCACAAGTCAGGAGGAGGTAAGAAAATCAATACACAAACCAAACCATTAGCAATGCTGAATTATTCCCTTTCTCTCAAGAGAAGCCTAGAATCATTGATCTGTCATGGAATCCACACAGACCTACTCCTCAGATCATCAAAAGCCTGAACAACAGAGTACTGATAGGTGGCCTGATAACTCAGGAGATTAGTGCAGGGCTGCTGGGGGAGCTCTGGGCTAGAGTTTCAACACATCCTCATGGAAATCAGATCAGAATTTTCACTATCGACTTCAACAGAAGCAAGAGACATTCTTATGTCTGGTAAAGGCAAAGCTAGGAACTGAGATATTAAGGAAAGAACACAGGCAGAAGAAAGCAGAAGATATAATTATATGTGTTCAAATTCACCTCAAATATCATACGCATTTCTGGCATTTCATACCAAGAAACCTAATGTAGTTTAGGAAAAAAAATGGATGTAGAGAGGGTGAAAAGTTTGATGAGAAATAGGAAATGGTTTCTGTTGAAGGAGAAATTGAAAAAAACTTTTAGGTTGCACTAAGGACTCTAAAAGGATGGAGGTCATAAAGAAGGTGAAAAGTGCAGATATAGTCATTATTTCTAACATCACAGAGACACAGAGACCCCCAATGAAAATTATTGCCAAATATAAGAGCAATAAAGGAAGCCCTTTTTTTCGGGCAACAGAGAATGAAATTGAGGAGTTTACTGATGCAGATATGGTATATGGCAAAACCCTAAAGGAAGTCTGAAAAGGGTTATATGTCCTCGTAGATGATAGGTCCACTGGTAGGTTTTAAAAATTATGATCTGGATGCAAGTTTGAGCTCATTTCGTCATACAGAGTTGGGTAGATAAACAAGGGAGGAGGGCAATATGTACCCTCTGGAATTCCTACACTGAAGTACTTGAGTTCCTGTCTTGGGATTTAACAAGACACACTCAGCTGTGGTGGGATGGAGTTCAGCTGAACTGAAGCACTGCTGTGTTGTGTGATAGAAGTTAGCAGTCTTTCAGCCCTGGACAAGTTGTCTCCTTGTCAAATTGCTGCTCCATACATCACCTCTGTGCCTGTCGATTCTACCTGAATAATGAGGACTTCAGAAAGCAGAAAGCATGACTGACATCCATCTCCCACCTATGTATTCTTCAGGTGGTCTGGGAGCACTCTGATATGGCAGAGAGAGGCTCCCTGTGATGTTTGCCTTGTGTCCAAAGAGAGAGTTTTAAGTAGAAATTTTCCCAGTCACTATGTTCCTTGCAGACTAAATGTTTGAGTGCATGGTGCCAGCACTTACCTAATGGATTCTGAATTGCCATTTTAATTTTCAGAAATTGTATAATATTATTTAGAAGAACCATCTGCTTTTTGGATTTGTTTTACACCTAGGAACAAAACCAGACAGTGAAGCCAACCATGTCTCCCCTCAGACTGCTCCTGAAATGCCTAAAGATGAGCACATCCGACTAGCTCAGCTGTGCTGGAACTCCTGGCCAAAGAGATCTATCTATTATAGGGTGTGAATGTCGAGTTACTTATTTCAGTGGCTCCACTGCTGCAGTGCAGAAAAACTGGGTGGTCCTCGAGGCCATCGTGAGTGCTCTGCACCTGGGGCTGCAGAAAGTATTAAGAAGTGAAGCATACACACGTCTGGCTTGATGGACTGTGACCAGTTGGTCCAAAGTTGTGGGAACCACTGAACGAGCTGTAATCCTTTAGGGGCCAGAGTCCATTCTCATGTATTCAGAGAGAGACCCGTAATTATAACAGCTGAAACCAGATCAGGCACCAGAGCTGGACAGGGGACAAAACATTAAGTTGTTTCATTTCATTCTGACTTCTTTTTATGGCAATAACTGCTAAAAGGAAAACAAATGTTCGTAGAGATCTGCTTTGTTCTGCCATCACATGTGAAGCACACAAGGGGCCTTTTCATGCAGAAAAATGCATAAATCACTCCCCTAGTTTTACTTATGGGAATGCAGCATTTTCATATTAAAGAAATACAGCCAGTAACGAGATGCACAGACATCCAAACAAGGAAGAGTAAGGATTTCAGAAAAAATAAAGGCGATATAATTTAGATATTAGCCAAAATGAAGAAGGAAGCTCACGAGGAAATGTGATTACAGGAATTATGAAGAGAAACCATTTCATATATGGATACAGGGCCAGATTCTCAGCAGCTATAGCTAGATATAGCTTATTCACTTTCAGAGAAAAGACTACAAGAAGTCAGTTCTGTGATTTTCTTGGGATCATTTAATTAATGGCTACTTCTATACCTCTTCTTCTTTTTTTTTTTTTGTGTGCAGCTTCACTCATCATAAAAGTATTTTATTGCTTTCTACAGGGTCAGTTTCAGTTGCACCAGCGAACCATCAGACATCCTGGGTAATGCAAAAACACTAACGCTGATGCAGGAAGGTAGGTGGAACACCTGGAAACTGTGACAGAGAAGGTGGAAGCAGACCACAGTTAAGCCAATAATATAAGGGTGTTTCAATATTCAGCAGCTGGAGACACAGTGCTATGGATATAGCTGTTCAAGTAAGAAAATGATCACAGGGAAAGATCAAAACAAATGTTCTTAAGGTACAATCAAAGTAGTGTGATTGTGTCACATCATATCTGTATCATCCCAATTAAAAGAACTAGATGTTTGCTTTCAATCAGACATCAGGTATATCAGACATTCTAGGACTGCAGTGAATGACAGCAGAGCAAATCTTCATGTATATGATTTTTATTCCACATACTTTGAAGGCAGTTTTGTTATAGCTGGCCAAAATATGAAACTTACATTAATAGAAGTTAGCTGTGTTTGTTTCAGAGTGGGATTAGAGGTTTTTTCAAAATGAGTAAATACCAGTATGTTAGAAAGAACAATATTTGTAATAAGCTTTCAATTTGTTAAAACAAATACTATAAAATGCAATTATATAGTAAGAAAGTATACATAATATAATGCTGCAGAAAAAATGGATTTAAAACCAGCTCATGTTTCACTAAACAATTGCTAGAAATGCTAGGCTTGCTGGAAATTGTTCAAGCTTCAGTAATCAATGAGGAAGCTAAAAAATTCTAATTTCTGGTAGATTGCACCCACTGTGACTGTTTCACTCGTCTACAGCCTTGTAGACAAGGCCCGTAGCCTTTAAGTACTTCTTGCAAATCTTTTAGGAAGGAATTATAGATTTATTTTATGTTTAATATTTTTCCCTGACTTGACTGGTTCAGTCTAGATCTATGACAAAGTTGCTTAAAAGCTTCTGTGCACCAAAACTGCCACCACGATATCTTCGCAGAGGATTTATATATAAGCATGTTACAGAATCATATCTTTTGTTAATAGGATGTTGTTTTCCCTTACTAAGGTTCATGCAGCACATAGACTGCATAAATAAGAGAGAAACATTCTCAAAAATTATTTCTGCCTCCTAGACAGGTACCAGAGGGGTCTCTTCAGGGAGCACTAACAGTCTTTGTCCGGTGTCTCCTACTTAACATTTTCAAAAGGCCTTGGAGAGGACCAGACCAATCTCTATTGAGTCTGCAGGACAAACTGTACTGCAAATTAGACCATGATTAACCATTCCTTAGGGAAGAAGAGGCTATTAGTTTCAAGAGAAAGGGTTTAAGTTTCACATGAATTGCTCATCAACCCTACCTGCTCCTGAGAATAACCCATGTAGATGTAATAATTTTCTGATTGGAAGTAATGTCAAAGTACCCCTTGGAAAGCTGTGTAAAGATACTCAGGGTAGCTGTTGTGTAAGACAAGGAAAGTGAGGAATAAGACCAAGGTTTGACCTTAATTTTTTGGAAGACAGTCATATCTGACTGCAAAGAACTTACTAGAAAATCTCGTATCCTGAGTAAGCCCTAAAATAAAACAAACATATTCCACATGCACAGAAGAGGAGAGAAAAGCATTGCTATATAAAGGATGATTTGCATCCAGATTCAATTACTATTCCAAGCAGTATGTGGCATCCCACCTCATAATGGCAGTCCTGAAGATTTATAATAATTTTACCATCAAATAATATACCAAAGCTTTCATGCAAACCTGTATTTGAGTCAAATTACTCATGCTGTGGTACTTTAAACATACATCCTTCTTTATATGGGCTTGATCAAAACTGGCAGGCAAAACACAAAGAGCAGTGTCAATTAAACTCTATGGGTGAAGAGGAACGTATGAAACATAAATGAGAAGTAGCAGTATGTCAGGGATTCTTGCCATCTATTGTTTAGCAATTGTTGATGTGTAGTTCAGATGGACACTTCATCCATGAAGTGATCGTGGAAGCAGATTTGCACAGGAAATGCATCATTTTCAGGCATCATGTGTCTGCTCTCCCTCAGGATAAAGCACTCTGGGAAAGCATGGTTTAAATAATGATGGATGTCACTTGCCCAAGCCATTGCTATTTGTAGCTTTCTTCATTCCTAGGAAAGGAAAATCACTGAAGGTGCCACAGCCTCAGTGAGGCAAATGCTGTGATTTTATTGCAATCTACAGGAATGTTTACTTACCACATCCATAGCTCACTTCACTAAAAGCTGCAACTCAGGTTTTTTCTTATTATTACATGGTGGGATGGAAAGAAGTTGTCATCTGGACATCTGAACACATTCACATGTGTCTTCAAACCATCTTTGAGAGTATAGGTAGGGAGCTACTGATCCATTGAATTTGGAACCAAGTGCCTAGTACTTGCAGTAGAAGTAAATCACTGTTGTCCAATAGATATTGTGGCTCTGACTCTCTAGGGACACTCACTCAGGCATTTTGTGCAATAAAAAATGAGTCATTGCTGCAGACTTTTATGCATGGAAAATGTCCATGTACAAATACACAGTTGTGAGGAGACATTTATTTTGTGTGTGTGTATGCACACACACATGTTTTCCTACTATGAAAACAACTGACTGCTTTAATAAACTGCTTTCACTCTGAGATCATAATCACTCTTGCATGCATATGTGCACACGCACAAAGAGATGGAGACAACTAGATCTCTAAATAGAAACGTACACGTTCTGGCTGTTTTTGGCTTTGCTTTTCTCTCCAAGCCTTCCAGGCAAATGGCAGCAAGTCTCAAACTCTTTCCAAGTGATCCTCCTGAGGCTTGTTTGCCTGAGTTCAGGCTTCTCACAGGGAGCACACTGAGCTGAGCTACCTAAAAATATACCCTGGATCCTTTCTGTCATCTGTGCTGGGTATGTGAACAAGATTATGTTCCCTTCTTGAGGTAGGCCGAAGAGTTATGTCATGTATTTAAGGGATATCAATAGTGCATGTGAGGTGTGCACACTCCTGCAAGCAAAAGGATTGCATTGTAACTTGAAAAGTGATAGGAAGCACCAGCCTCAGGTTTCCTCAGCCCCAGTGAGCAGTTTAACAAGGCTTCATGATGCATGTCACCTCTCCTGCCATGCCCCTAGGACACGCTGTGTGTCTTTATTCCTTGTGCATACTATATCGCCTCATCTGTAATTATAAATATATGTTTAGTGTCACTTCAAAGCCTTCCCTTGACAGGCGTGTTCCCTTTTCAGGGATTTGGAATCTCTGACATTCTTTCTTCAGAAACTGTGGAGCAGGGTGTGATAGCCTCCTGCTGACAGTTACCTGTGTTCAAAGGGACTGCCAGAGAAAGCCCATTGCAAAGCAGAGAAAATTGACTTTTGTGTCACCCATTGAACATTCATTGGCTTCTATAACAAGAGGTCATTTTCAATGCTTGGCTTTTTTTTAACCTGGAAGGTATTTAAGGATGGGTACAGAGAGTGGATTTGTAAGACATGAAACGACTAGCAATAGTTTAGATTTTCCATCAGGTATGTCTGATGAACAAAAATCCTCCTTTGGGCTATGCTTTTTCATTACATATATTTTATACAATCCAGATACAGAAACTAGAACTTGGCTGACCCATCTATTCCTTTTGTGGCATTTTCCTGCAAAAATGGTCATGGTTTTTAGAGGTACCCATCTGTCAGTTTACTGTATTATTATATTACAGTTCCATCTAGAGGTCCCAAATGGGATCAGGGTGTGATAGCCTACATGGTGTAGAGTGCTGTTGTCTTCTGGGAGAGAAAATGTACAACCAAAGGAGATCAGAGAAAAATAAATAATTACTGTGCCTATCTCACAAATGACGTATCTGACCCCATTGTGTAAATTATACATACAGTAAGAAGCACACAGTCAGTTGAGGAATACAGACCTGTCAGGTCTGTCATTTTGAATAGGACTATATTGTTCTTAAAGACAACCCACTGCCCTACCTAGATTCCATCAAGAATCTACTGGATTTCTGGCTGGCTGGCAGCCATCAGGAACTCCCAGACAAAATGGCTGCTGTGCAGATCAGCACCTCTCAGACACATCCAGGTACTTCCTTTGGATTGGCCCAGAGGTATGGAAATAAAAGACAGAGCTGGGATACGAACAGGATCTGCTGAGTGTTAATTACAAGGCTCTCCTGCCACCTTACTCTTTGTTGGTCACAGCCACCCAAAAATGAGAAAACCATTGGCTGGCAAATTTTCATCTTCTTTGTAAGGGGCTCATATTTCTGAAAGACTTTTCATCATGTAGGATTTATGAAGATATTTCTGACAGGGTGTGTTTCCAAACCTTTAGCCCCTCACCTATAGTAAGATTTCACAGACATCCTATGAAAATTCCACTGTCTAATGTCATTGAAGACAGCAGTACTAAAAACCTGAAATCGGGGCAAATTTGGACCATGATTTAGAATTAATATATGGAGCTAGAATCCATAAGCAATTTGAAATATCTTTGCTCAGACAGGTTGAACATTATTCTCCCAAAAGGCAGCAAGGCAACAGTTGATCCTAATGAAGGTAAATTAATACAGTAAATTTTTACATATGAACAGATCCAAATTCTAATTTAGGTACAGCAACACTTAACTTCAAGCCCCCTTGGTTCCAGGAAGAAGACCCAGGGCATTTAAAGGAGTCAGACAGACCAAATGCACAGTTAATAGATGGAGTCTTTGAATGGCTGGTGTGCTGTGTGGAAAACTGTGAAGACATAAGACATGTTAGATGCATGGCAGCAGAATATCTGAAAACACTTTCTGCTTCAGAACATCAGATGTTTTCAGTCACCTGAGAATTAAAATATTAGAATATTAAAATATTCGAACATAGGATATTACTGCATTGAAGGGTTGTGACTGCATAACCCCAGAAACATCCTCCAGTCTAACAGGTACTTGTGTCAGTGCCACATTCCTCCCTTTTCCTGAGGTAAGCTTGCTGCATGGCTGGGAATGAAAAATCACAAGGCCAGGAAGGATGGCAAGAGGAAGGAGAGTCCTGCACTAAAGGCAGAATACTCAGGTGGGAGGGCAGAGCCCCAACCTGCCCTTTGCTCCTGCCTGTCCCTTTGTTTCTTGGCCCTTTTTCTGCTCCACTAGCATAAAGAGAGCCAGACAGGGTGCTCTGATGCACAGCGTGGAGATGCCCCAAGGACATACTGGTGCTGAAAACTGGGCAACTTGGGTTTTCTTGTGGGACTTAAATGCATCCCTGAGCTAGGTTGTCAGGATCTAGGTCAGACAATCTAGACTTCATATTTCTTAGTAGTGAAAGTAACAGAAGTATTTATACTGCAGTATGGTTTATCTGTCCTGTGCCTAAGGCTTTCTGAACTTCCTTTCAGTAGCATGTGACTACCCATAGTGTCATCATCTGGTTCCTCCTTGGATTTAGATTGCCCCTGCGTTACAAAGCTCTACCTATTTCCTAGTCAAACGCTTCACTAGTCAATGCATGATGCAATACAGACATCAGCTCTGGAGAGACATCCTCACAGCTACAATGAAATACAAAACTATTGGCCACATGATGGAAGAAAAAAAGGTCGGGTACTGAAAGAAAGAGAGAAAATATTTACTTTGGTCTGCATCCCTGTTCAGGCTTTCACAGTATCCAGGACAAAATATGTCTTGGAGATATTAATTCCACATTAGAGTTTGGTCTGTCTTTTGCTTCTGTAGCAAGAGAAGTTCAAGAGTTTGCAGGCTAGCATTGTGCCTCAGCGTCAGTTGAGACTGCAACAGTTTTGAATTTTCACATTGTGACACCTTGCCTTATGTGGTCTTACCTGAATCTAGGAAGAACTATGAATGTTCAGCTCTTCCGCTACCAGATGCTCCAGTTCTCAACCCTCCTGAACCAACTCTTGACCCATGAACTGTATTATCTGGAGTTTTTGTAAATGTGAGGGGGATTTGGTGACCAAAGAGAAAGCAATCCCTGAAAGTTCCTATGGCCCAACACCACAGATATTCTATTTTGATATATCTGTCTTTAATGAAACAAGGGTGGTGCTAGACACTCATGGCCTTTGTGACTGTGGATCTAAAGTCCTAAGACCTTTGGATGGCCGGGCTTGAGGGCACTCAGCTCTGATTAAATTGCCTGTAAGAGCAAATTCCTGTGGCTGGCGTCTTGCCATCGTACCTGTCCCAGTGGAGGCTAAATACTGTGTTGGATGACTGACCTACATATCATTACAGAAGAGAAATGTTCCCTGCTGTGGTTCCTGCCAAGTGCTGTAGAGCTCTGATTGGACAGATGAATTATGGCAAATGCTCTCCTAATAAAACCAATGCCATTAAGTTAGAAAATGAGGCTGCTGTCATATATGAGTGGTGGCAGAAGCATTTCTAGCTTAACAAGGTCTGACAAGACCTCCTCAACATGCTCAAATGAAATCAATGTCAACACCTAATCAGTTAAGCAGGTAATGGATTATTTAAAAAAATTTAAACTGTAGCTGCATTAGCTCATTTAGAAAGAAGGAACACATGACTCCTCCAGATAATGTAACATATTTTAACAGTTGTCACATTTTCCAGGTTCAAGGAGAAGCTGCTTTAACCTGAGGAGCTGAGATGTGTGCAGCAGCATGGCGGCAGAATGTAGGGCACACCACGAATTTACGGACAAAGGAATTTGCGAGCTTTATCAGTCACTGCCTTGGTTTGCATAACAGGTCGGCTCAATGAAATATACATAAACAGCATCTGTTTCTGCTTTTAAGACCACAGTGAGCAATGTGGACCATCACCCACTGGATAGAATCTGGATGATAGGATGAGAATCCAGTACTCTAATGAGCAACAGAGGGAGTATTTGCTGGTGTGTCTGGGAAGCTGGGGAAAGAGACTGGAAGGAGTGTAGACAAATGACCTAAACCTGAGCATCCTTAGACCCTCATGAGTTATCTAGAGAAGTTAGAACCTTAACTAACAATCTCAGATAGGAACTGGTTAACACTCCTACACATGCATAGTTACAAAAATGGATTAGAACAAACACCTTGCCTTGGGGACTAGTCACTGATTAGGGCACAGAAGTGAGGCAGGTATTTGCAAGGCACTGACACAAGAGGGTTCTCACACCTCTCTCTGCAGCACCTGCAATGAGTCAGCGTCAGACCAGGCCCGTGCATCGGGTGGCTAAACCTGATACACTGTGCCTACTCCTGTGTTCTTAAGAAAAAAGGGCTTTAGAAAACAGCCCTGAAAATCACCACCTAGCTGGAGTGGAGCTGCTGACCCTTCTCACCAGAATAAACTGGCAGTGTTCTGCCCTGAACTGCAACTGGCTCCTGATCCCTCCTTTGCTCCCCATCCCAAGGTTGCCCCCATCTTCCCTGTCCAGTCTCCAGTCCCCACGGTAGCAGTGCCAGCAACAGGTCTTTTTCCTCAGACTCCCTGTTCCCTCTGTTACAACCGTCTCATGCCACACCTCTGGAGCAGAAAACCCGTGGCTTTGCTCTCACCCTGGTTTAAATGATGAGCAAGTCTGCTGGAGTTGATTCAGCTGAGAACCTCAGAACTGGAGGAGGCAAAATGAGAATTGGAGGAGGCAAAATGAGAACTGGAGCCCTCTCAGTTTCTTTTTTTGTTGTTTTGCTTCTTGCTGCTGCTACTGAGGCTCACTGAAGACATGCCGGGCATGTGCAGTGCAGGAGCCTGAGGCCATCACGGGCGAGCTCTCCCGCAGTTATTAATCTGTGGAGTCTAAGTCATACAGGAACCAAGTGTCCGGAATGTGACACCTTTCACTACACTTTAATGGATCCTCACGTGTCATAAAGAATCACTGTATCATAAAGTTTGGGGGTTATTAATGCACCAGGAGAATGGGAATCTCAAAGTTTTTCCTCTTTAAAATACCACTAATAATCAGTTCCCAGCCGCCTGCCTCCAGGAGTGGGAAGCTCTCATTTGCTGATTAGCGCCTCTAATAGCGCTTGCAGAGCAAGCAGAAACACCTCTCCTTCTCCCGCGGGGTCTAAAGCAGCGCGGGGCTGTGCCCGGGGCCGCGCCGGGAGCGTGCGGAGCCTCTGCCGCCGTGCCC
>VZTN01017591.1:113931-130874 GCA_013400515.1 Erpornis zantholeuca
GGAGCCCAGCTGTGCCACCCTGAGCCCTGCCGTGTCACCCTGAGTCCCGCCATGTCACTGTGAGCCCTCCCGTGTCACCGGGAGCCCTGCTGTGTCACCGGGAGCCCAGCCGTGTCACCCTGAGCCCAGCCATGTCACCCTGAGCCCCGCCGTGTCACCCTGAGCCCAGCTGTGTCACCGTGAGCCCTGCCGTGTCAGCGACAGGCCAGCCGTGTCACTCTGAGCCCCCCCACGTCCCGTGAGCACTGGGAGCAGGCCGGTCAGGACACCGGCTGACTCCGCGGGGACAGATGGGTGAGGGACAAACAGGTGACAGACAAAGGTTTGCGTTATGTGTCTCACATGAGTGATCTCCACGCCAGAGGGTGTTATTCTGCCTCAGGTGCAGTGAGCATGGTTGTTAAAGGAACTGAGGAGGAAGAGGAACGCTGTGGCGTGGAGGGGTCTTCTGGAGGAGACAATGCTACTGCTCCAGTCAGCACCGGAATCCTGGGACTGGTTCGCTCTTCCCAAACCTACTGCTGGAAACAGTGGAGCAGCTCCAGGCATGAGGGACACCAGCCGACAGCAGGATGAGCATGAGGCATCTGGGGCAGACAGGAACACTGCTGTAAGGAAATGGTCTGGGGAACAGCTCCACAGCTGCTTGTTCCAAGGCTAAAATAGACTTGGAGACTGATGGGCCCTTGTCAGTGTGCTTGGGGAGGTGGAGAAGGGGGCCAAAATCTAGCAGTGGGTGACAGGCCCCCTGACAGTGTGGTGTGGAAGTCAGACCAGCTGCACAAGAGGCAAACAGAAGAGGCACATAAGAGGGCCTACTGACCAGTCTGACCTGTAACTCTGGCAAGTGGACTCCTGTATTCTATGGCAGTGGAAGAAATTAAATGGTTTTTCTGGCAAATTATAGAAAGTGAAGGTGCTAGAGGAGAATAGATTAGTTTTTGTTACTAGTGAAGACCATGTTTTTGTAAAATGCAGTTCAGAACTGATGTCTCCACTGAGACACAGGCCAAACCAAAGATTTGGTTTACTTTGCTTTTGATGCCTAGATTTCATAGTCCCAGAGGTCCATTCAAATCTTCCGCAGGTAGCTTATCGTCAATACTTCTACCTTCTTTCAAACCTGTGATTTCTGCCTACTCCAGAAAGCTTCTCCCAGCCTACTCTAAATGGGATGTTTAGAGCCACATCATTTTGAAATCAGTACATTGAGAGATAAACCTCTGATGTTGAGAGGAACCAAAAAAAAAATTAGTGCAGATCTCATCAAGAATTTGTTCCCCTTCTTTCCCCAGGAAGTAGGCCCTTCTTGATTAGATGATTCTGCATTTTCAGATAGCAAACTATTTTTATTGTGAATTCCTCTTAGTTTTGACCACAACAAGAGTTTTCCACTTTGAGGTTGCCTTGCTGACTGTATGCAACCTGCCATGGATGTGCATTCAACCCAAACCTTGTCCTGGAAGCTCAAAGAGTCTTCTCCTTAATATCCCATTAGTCATGTGAGGGGAAAATGTTGAAATCCTTTAGGAAAAAAAGGAGTGCCCATGGCAAGACAATTCATTTGGTCAATAAGGCTGCTCCTTCCTTGAGCTCAAACTGTTCCAGGAAGGAAAAAAAAAAAAAAAAGAGAGAAAAATCAATTGTTTGGGAGTGCACCAAATTAATTTTTCCGCATGACAACCTTCCCTCACTGCTTTCATCCTTCCTGGATCCTCCTCACACCTGGGGCTTAAAGTTAGACCTTATTTTATACCACGTGTGCAATAAATTAATGACTTCAGGGAAGCACTGGACCTCTTTTACATGTGCAAACTGATTGCAATAGGTTGTCAAGAAAGAATCCTGACATGGAAAATTAATCATTCATTTTCCTATCTAATCACAAAATTGGATGTTGAAAGAGATACAATAACTATATGTGCATTTTATTAGATACTTTTGTAGTAAAATCTTACCTGGAAATTAATTTTAAATTCCTGAGAGAATGCATGAAGTTGGAAAGGTGCCTGAATGGCTCTAAAAAAAGCATCAGGGTTAATGGTAGTGTATCAAATAAAGAAATGAGTATTTAGTGAGAGCAGTATTTGACATAATCTTTGACACCTTCATTAACAATCAGAGAGAATACAATGCATATCACTGACATTTTGAAATGACACCAGGTTAAGAAATGTTGCTGAATTGAGAATGAAGCAAAGAAACCCAGAAAGGAAAAAATGTGGGTATAAATTAACTATATGAAATTTGTCTGAGAAAAAAAAAATCATAAAAATAATCATAAAAATGTCTATGAGAAGTAATTAGTAGGTAGTAAAAATCAGGCAAGCTAGTGAATGTCAGGGTGGATATGCCCCTTCATTTAATTGCTGTGCCAGTCCAAGCTGTGATAACTGATGTACATGTTTGTTTATCTGACAAAAGAGTTGCAATAGCTCTCATGTGATCCCACTCCACTGCCATGTTATGTTAAATTCAGGACAATATTATTTGAACGTTAGGGACAAACTGGCAAAACTTTGGGCAAGATCAGCAGTATCGGTCAGAGATGCAGCAGGAAAGAGATGAGTATGAATTTGTAGAACACTACATAAAATATAAGATGTATTTAAGGGGTTTTATTCTTTAGCGGGGCCAAATCAGGATGTGTGTCTTTTCCCTAGTAAAGACAGAGAACTGTAAAATATCATCCCATATGCATAGAACAGATACCTAGACAGCTTTCAAGGCTGTGCCAACAAGACTCACAATCCAAACACTGTACACTATTTCTTCTAGAGCTCATTATACCTTATGCTTATGGGTGCCTCCTGTTTAATTTTGGATGTGGACAGTTCCGTCGCTGATGACATTAAAATGTAAGGCATAAGCTTAAACAGGGGACTTTAATCTGTGAAATCCATGCAATAAAATGAGAGTAGCAAAACAGAATTTCTCCTCGAGCCCATATTTATTTCCAGAAGGAACAATTCTATCAATAGATAAAATGATACAAACACCTGTTAGAGACCGTGCACATCAACTGCAAGATTTTTCATCACAGAAACAATGACTTACTGACAGCATGTTGCCAGTGAAACTCTGCCCAAATCACTGTTTCTTTGGTGATGTGATTGGGAATTATGGGAGAATAGGCCCTGATGAAATGCTAACTTTACTCTGTGTTATGCCCTATCAGATCTCAAAACCTGCCCTATTACTGTACTCCGATAGAGAATGCTGATGGTAGTGAAAGGTAAAATACAGGTTTTTGGCTTTGCAGTATGAGAGAACAAAGCTGTGTAATTAATAGCAGCATTCTTCAGAGGTCACAGCAATGCCAGCCCCAGTGGACAAAGCTACACTTGATGGGCAAAAGGCTAACTTGGTGCAGCACATGAGAAAATGTGTCAGTGACATTTCAACCTGTCTTTCTCAGATGCTCAGGGAGTTTATAAAGCTCTCTTGGTTGAGTTTTCATCTACAAATGTGTCTTAAAAGGTGTTTGAGATAACACTGGGCTATCAGTAGTTTGGAATTCCTGGCTTGTTAGCCAGTTCCCTGTCCCAGATTGCTCAGCTGTAAAATGCTTATGCTGCTTTTGCTTACAGGTGCTTGTAGCCGTACCAGTATCCTGAAGCACACAGGTCATGCTGGGTGTTCTTCTTGCTGACCTTCACTCTGTAATGGACAGTCAGAGTAGCACTCTTGTCTGTTTTGAAGAGTTCAGTGTGGGTTCTCATAAATATTTTGTCCTTTTATTTTGTTAAAACATTGTCAATTAGAACTCCACATCTAATTAAAAAAACCAATCCACTGCATTTGCAAATCCACCATTTCAACACAACAATAGAAGAAATGCAGGACTGCCTTCCACCACCTATTTCAATTGGATAAAACTTATTTGTTTATAAATGATAGAAGAAAAACTATGAAATATCAGTGTCACCAACCTGTTTATATGCAGTGATTTTGTTTCTGGCTGAATGCAACAAGAGACTAGATACAGTTGCCACAGAGTTAAAAGGTGAGATTAATTGCTATTATGACATAAATAAATGCCAAGTTCTATAAGCTCTCTCTGGCTTCTGTCCCCACTGCTTCCCCTCCAGCCTTCCCCAGCCAGTACTGCTGCACCAGCTGGAGATGCCAATGGTTTACACCTGAGTGGGAAGCACTGGGTCCAGCAACCACAGGTTTCCAAGTCAGTATTTGGGAAATACACACAAGTGTACAAACTCTTCCAACCTACCCAGCTTTACTGACTCCTTGGACAGCAGAGATTTGCAAGAAATGAGGAAACATTAACTATGACAACATCTCTTCTGGGCATGCACAAACACAAGCAGATTTTGTAGATGAAATGTTGGTGAGGGCTGGTGGCAGTGGGTCCATGAGCTGGCATTGGTGGATAAAACCCAACCACCCATTTGCTCCTCCCTGTTGCCCCCTCTCCTCACCTCCCTGGGCTCTGCTCGCACACTCAGGCTGCTCTGGTTGCTGGGTCGCTGATGGTGCTGCAGCGCTGACTCGCTGACAGCATTTCTGCATGACACAACAAAACAGGCCTTGGAGATTCCTTTATAATGCCACAGATAGACATAAACAGATGCTCCAAACAGATGTAATCGAACACAGATGTGATCTGAAGATTCCCAGGCGGGCTCTAGGGTCCAGCCAAACTATACAGAGCACAAACTGGCGGCAAGCTGGAAATGCAGCAAGGGGCTCACCTTTCCCCCGCTGCTGATGCTGGCTGAGCAGAGAGGGATAGCTATGGCAGATATGAGCATATACCAGCTGCTGGGAGACACCTGGGGGTGGCCAGGCTGCAGGAGAGGCCCGTCACCCTCCAGTAGTGCCTCCCCCTGCCCAGTGCTGAATGCATTGCTGTTGTTGGAGAATCTGGTAGTAGATGATTTCATCAAAGTCAGCTGTTTTCATTACCAGAATTTACCCAAACAGCCTGGTCTTCCAAAGAGACTGCATCCAAAAAGACCCCAACCCCTTCCATTTAGCCAGTGGTGAGTGGCAAGGGGTGGATGAGTTTTCTGTAACTAGCAGAGGGCATTAAAGCCGTTCCTACTAACATAAAATCTCTGTGGCAAATTCATTGAAGGGAGATTGAGAACATTGCAGAGTGAAGAAAGCAGGGGAGTTAATGCCAGAAATGAAGAATGGGGAGAGTGGGTCTTTCTTTTCATGTCGTCCCTGTGTCTGGTGCTGCTGTTGGGGCTCTGGTGACTCCCTGGATCTCCTTGTACATTTGCTAGAGGATTATGGGGAAGACAGATCAGAAGGCAAACAGTGATAAAAATAATGGGTTTGTATAAGAGTGGTGCCACCTAGAGCAAGTCTAAAATGGGAGGTTAGTACTTGGTGGCAGAAAGGGCTGGACTCATCTCAAGGAAATTTTTACCAAAGAATTTCTTCATTTAGGATTCTAGAATATGAGGGTGGAAACCTCATCCTCGAGATGCAGTTATCTAAGCAAAGTCAATGTGCAATGTGAGAGAGAATTTATCACTTCTTAAATTGACTCATGCTATGGGCTTGATCCAAAGTCTATGGAAAAACTCTGACTGACTTCACAACTCCTTGGGGTGTAGGTGGGAATTTTGCCACTGTCTTCAAAAAGAACAGGGCCAGGCTTTAGCCCTTGGCTGAAAAACAAATCAAGGAAAATACACAAATCCATTTCAAATACTTTAGAAAGAATTTATTATTTGAATTTCTGTAGCTATACTCTTACTAATAACACTAAACATCCATTAATCTGTTTTAAAGCATATTGTTCCTAAACACTTATATGTTTGTTGGACATGAGTCATTTAATACAAAAAGTAGTCATAAAGATTGTATAGATTGAAAGTAACATATTAAATAGCACCTTTGAGTCCTTCAGAATTAGTATCAACTATTTTCTGGTTAGTGCAAATGACCACTTTTCAGAATAGCTGTTTTACTTAATTTTTCTTACAGAAATGAGCTGGGTGACAGTAGCTATGATTTCAGCAAATCAGGCAGGTGGGGATTTTTTCAAAAGCTTATACTAATACATTGAAGACAATATGAAAATTATTAATAGAAAATACAGAATACCAATTTGTCAAAGTCCATATCACCTGCAGAAAAAGAAATTAGAAATTAGAATTAACAATCTTTCTATGTAAAAACCTTGTAAGACACTGAAATAGTTGAAAAGTTTTGGAGAGGTCTTTTGAAATGGAGTAGCAATTTTAAATTTAGATTAATATACAGTGCATATATACAGTAATATTTTTAGAAAGAGGCTGAGATTGTGTTCACGATTATGCAAACAAAATAAAAATAGATTGGGATTTGCAACACTTTCTAAGATTTTTTTTTCGGTGTCCCATTTCTTTAACTTCTTTTAGATTTTCCATATCTAAAAATAGGTGACACCAAACCAAACTGGTTTTGACCCGAGCTGCCCTGGTCACCAAAACTGTCCTCGGAAAGCACTGACTTTCACCGGCTCCACATTCATCTAGGGATGATTTGAACATGTGGTTTGCGTTCAAGAATGCCCTGTAAATATAAACAACTATTACTACTGGAGTACATTTAATGACAAAAATGTGCCAATGCCGTGCTGACGACATTCGCCCTTGAATTACATTCCTTATAAGGGCGATGCTGCTCGACCCGGCGGGCCGAGCTGCGGGGCGGCCCCTGCCGCGCTACCGCCGCCACCCTCTCATCTTTGTCCCCAGAAAAGTAACCTAAAGCTAAGGTGTGTGTCCCCATCCTCCCAGGGCACTCCCTCCCAGCCCCCTGCCGGGACGCTCACCGACGGCGCCTCACAGGGACACCGGGAAACGTGACAGCAAACCCACCTCTCACCCTAAAACCCTTGCTCATCCGAGCTGCGAAGAAATAATAAAATGTTTTTGGAAAATAATAATAATAAAAAGGAAATCCCCGGCTCCTCGCCGCCGTAGGACCGAGAAGGGCAACTCGGGCAGCGCCGAGGGATATGCGGGCAGGGGCCACGCGTGTGATGACGACTCGATCCTGTCCTTCCGTGGCCCAGCTTGCAGGGCAGAGCCAAGTGCGGGATGGTCTCCCCGGGGCCGTTTGGGGTTAGAGGTCGTGGTCCCACTTGGCCCCCACCCCGAGGCTCGAGCGGCGACACGGAAGGGCTGGTGAGGGCCCTCCCGGCCAGCTCCCGGGGCCGCTGCAAGGGAAGCACCTGCCTACGGAGGAACTGCTTTTAATTAGGCTCAGTAATGACCTTCTCCTCGGCTAGGGGAAGCGAGTCAAGTGCTTTTGCACTCCCGGCCGCGGTCCTGCTTTCAATGACGGCTTTGCCCGGACTGCTCTTAAAAGATGCGGCAACAGTAGGGTTAAAAAAGCCCCCGGAGCCCCGGTCACCAGCGTCAGCGACCCCCCGGGTCCCACCGGCAGGCTGCGGCAGTGCGGGGCGACGGGCGGGCCTCTGTCCTCCACGACTCACCCTGGCACCCCGGTACCGCTTCAGGGTGCAGATCCCTCTCCTTCTGTCTCTCACACGACCCAAAATGACAGAGAGGGGCGACGGGTTTGTTCTCCTGTTTTCACATTTCGAGGAAAATATTCCACTCTTCCCCGCGTTAACAGTTCCTTCCCCCGCTTCTACGTCTTCTCTGCTGGAAAAAGAAAAACCCCGGCAAGGCCCCTGGGCCGGCCCAAGGCAGACGGGTGGGTTACGGCGAGGCCGCCGCGGCTCGGGGCTGACGGTCCCCTCAAGGAGGAGCCCCGCGGTGTCCCCGCCGATGTCCCCCGCCTCAGACCCGCCTCTGGCCCGGGGACGGCTGCGTTCGCGCGGCCACCGAGCGCCGGAGCTAGAGCTTGTCCCCGCTGCTTGTGCAGCAGACCAGCTGTTTCGGGAGATACTCAGGGCTTGAGGAGCGAGTGGGGAACCCGCACCCAGGCGGGTTAAGCGGGGGCAAGGCAGCTGCCGGGACCTGCCCCCGCCAACATCAAACCGGCATGCGGAGCTTTGTCGGCTCGATTGGCCCCTCTGAGGGGGCATCTTTCGAGAACTGCAAAGAAAATACTGTCTTGCAGTCACTGTAATCCACGGTTTTCATTTACTATTATTCAATCAGGATTTATCTCTGTTTTTTTAGGAGGCTACTTTTCCAGGGCTGTTACTCGATACTGATCCATTAAATCATTCCAGCTGAGAGATTAAATGTATGATTTGCAACCAGCTGGATTTCTTAAATGGTGTCTTCGCCTCCCTTCAGAGTATGAGCAGACCCGACGAGAAAACACTTCGCTTTGGCATGGAAACTTTCACATTTGCCCGAAAATTACCACACGGAGTTCATTCAATGCCAACAGTATTCTCTTCCTTTCTCTTCACTGGATTAGATTTCCCCCAGCCATAAAATGACTCCAAAAGCGAGATACCATCGAAATGGCAACGCATGCCAAGCGAGCGGGTAGGCAACAGGCTTAAGCCTTCCCTCGTTCTAACACCGCAGCCGCTCTCTGCGTCTCTCAGAGCTACCCCGGCTCCAGCGAGACCATACAAACAGAGTCGGCCCCGGGGAGGGGGAGTCGGGGCTCCGCTGGGCACTTAGGGAGGCGTGGGATGCCCCCGCAACGCAACCTGCGGCGCCGATCGCAGGGGCATTCTGTGTCGTCGAAGGTGGCGGGGGTCAAGGGCAGGCTGAGAAGCCTACGTCCCCCGGAGAGAGCACCCCGTTGTGCCCCAGCGGGGCGATACGGAGGCAGGAGAGACACCTTCCCACCCACACTGGTCGAGGTAATAAATACACTCGATTTAAGGTAATTACGGGAGAGCCGCTGGCCGCCCTTCACCTACGGAGATCCCCCACGGGTACGGCACCTCGGAGACTGGCCATCAGATCTCAAATACCCGATATGTGGGAAACACCGTTGCCTTGGCTGTGCCAGTCTCGCCCGAAAATAAAAAAACAAAATGCCAAAAAAAAAAACCAAACCAAAAAACAACCCTCTAAGCTAAAAGGAATCTGGGGCTTTTCTCCGACAGAAACCACACTGTGGAGACACCACTCCTAGGAGTATTTGCCGCACCTATGGGGGATTTCTGGGCACGCTCGGGGAGATGGAGATGGAGACGGAGCCGTATCTGCATACATCCGCAACAGCAGAGCCCCCAGTCAGTCAGCGACTCCTCTTCCTTCTGATCGTCTTGGTTTCTGCTAAAAGACCCAGTAAGGTGGGATCGGGGAAGCAGCGAGGTGACCTGTTCAGGGACAAAGCCCAGTCCCACGCCACTTTCTCCACGACTACCCGTGGGGCCCCCGTTGCCCAGTTCTGCGTCCCACTCAGCCCTGCCAACATGACTCTGCCCCACGTCTTGTTTAGTTTGTTTCCGGGAGGTTTCCTAATCGTCCTGACTGTCCAGTTGTTGATATTTTTGTTGGGTGTGTTCTCGACATGGTCTTAAGGACGATGTCCCAAACTGTTCATAATTTTTCAATGACCCCTCGTTTCCCCCTCTCCAGCCGTGGCCTCGCTCGCCGAGCGGTGCGTTGCCCCGCTGAGCAGCTATTAGGCTCTTGGCTAACAGAGTATCTCAGGGCACGGAGAGAAACCCAGCCGTCCCTGGCCCCACAGCAGCCTGGGAGTCCCGTTCGCCGGCTCCAGGAGAAGGGGAGGCCGTGCCCATGCCCCCCTCTCCCGGCTTCGGCGCTGGGTGACGAAGCGGAGCGGGCTGGGAGGACAGGGCTGCAGGGCGCAGATCCCGCTCCTGCCCCGGGCGTGCTCCGACAGTGCGGAGCAGCCGGGGAGCTCGGCGGCACGGACAGCCCGCGACTGCCGCTTGGTTCCACGGCGTCGGGGGAAATGGGCGAAGGGGTCCCGGAGCGGCCCTGCTCAGTTGTCGGGATCGGGCCTTCCTCGAGGATGTCACTACCTCGGTCTCTGGTAGTGCCCCGTCACGCAGTTCTCCGGTGACAAAAGGGAGACGATATTTAGTCACTTTCGGTTAAACGCATAACACTGAACCGGAGGTGTTTAGTTACCTGCCGCCCTCGCGGCAGCATTCCAGCTGTGCAGGGAGAGATGTCTCACCCGCGGGTCACTGCCTGGCCGTGCACCTTCGCCATCTCCTTGCGAAGGACCGCATATCCCCACGCGGCGTGGGTCCACCCTCTGCCGAGGGGGCCAGCTCCCCCCGGGGCACCTGCCGCCGGCGTTTCCAAAGCACCGGGCAGAAGCCGGGCCTCGCAGGGGGACAACAGTAGATCACCTTCCGGAGGAGGTGGGAAATAAAGGGAAGAAAATTGGGGAGAGGGTTCAGAGCGTGCCCGCGCTGTGTTCGGCTCCGTGGACAGGGTGATCGGGCTTCGGGGTGAGGAACGATTAAACCTTTACTTCTAAAGTGCTCTCTGATCTAGTTCCCTGCTCTCCCCCGCGACCTTCATCACGACTACATCGCTTTGGAACGGCGCGGCTGGGAGTACCTCTGCCCATACCCAAACTCCTGCAAGACTAGAAATCGCTCTTCCAATATGATTTGTTGGACTTTGTCCAACTTTGCAAAACACTGTAGTCTTGATAAAATCCCTCTTTATAACTCATCACACACCCCGGTTTTTTTCTTCCTCCCTGTTGCCAGCCAGTCTTGCCTGGGTTGACACCTAGACGAGCTCCCGACCGTCACTTTTCAGGCTCAGATATTCGTCTCACACGCGTTAGCTCCAAATGCTGCCTCGGTTTTCACGCTGCAGCCTATTTTTGGAGGGCAGGGCAGCGCAAATGAATATTCCTGATGAAGGTAGCTTTCAACGGATTCTTTACAAAATCTATTCCCCCTTTCCTCCCTCTCACCCCTTGGGTACATGCGCACCATACCGAGGTTTGCATTTTTCATGGCGGGACAAGTGAGTCTATAAAAGGCATGTTTGTTTTTCCTGGCTGTTTCAAATATGTATTTCCTGGAGGATTTCTCATCTGATGGGGTCATCAGAAGCACATGTGCGATTTTCATTTTTCCAAGTGATTTCGCCTCTCCTACAGTCCATTTCTTACCAGCACTGTATGCTGCATTTGCATTTACCTGTCCGTGCACCTTAGCTTCCACTAAACGAACCTCTCCACCCCAGACTCTTAGTGGGGTCACAATTTGTTTCCGTGTGTCAGATTGGTGGTTTTTTGGTTTCGTTTGTGTTTTGTTTTTGTTGTTGTTTGGCTGTTTNTTTACACGGTTTGGACTGGAGGTGGTCTGCCGACCAGCTGCACACCGGGACTCTGGATAAAGGCAGATCTGATATTTAGAGCTGGAGATGGAGCGTTCTTACCCAAAGCCGGCAAAAAAAAAATTAAAAAATCGCTAATAAAAAACCCCCGACTCCCGTTTAGAAGACGGACCTTCTTCCCGAGCAAGGAGGCGCCTCCTCGATGAGCAGAGGGAAAGCTTTAAGCACCTCTCCCCGCAGCAAAATAGGAAGAAGGTTATCCCGCAGACCAGCTCCGAGGTTTATGTATTTTTTCCAAATCCCAGAGCTACTCTCCTTCAGACAAAACTCTCACCTTTTCCTTGTGTACTGAAGCACTGAAAGTTGCCTTCAGTATATTTTTCTTGGCTGCCTGAGCCTCAGCGTTTTGATTCACTAAGCAGAAGAAGTTAAAGAGCTCTGCAGTAAGGGCCAGTGCCCAGTGTTTTTATCGCCACCCCCCTACCTTATTTGTCATGCTCAAGTGAGGGTTTGTTCAAGGCAAAAGCTTGCTCATACTGGGCTGCATTTGTTTCTCCTAAAGAAGGCAAGAGATTTTGTTTCCGGGTCTGGTAACAGGAGCCCCATTGCCTTACACAAACATTGCTGGACAGGCAGGGGCACTCCCAAGGCTTTTTGTTCCGGCGCTGCAGCAGCCCCCCTCAAACACATATTGAGACCTTGGTTAGGCCCAAACTGCTGCACCACGTCTGGGGAGAAGAGGCAAAGTATTTTTCTCCAGGATAGCCCACAAAAATATGCTGAGCAGGCGACTTCTCCCGTGTGGATCATGTCGAGTGTCTCCAAAATGGCTTATATCATCCAAAGGAAAATGCAGCTACCCAGTCTTGTTAATGGGAGTCCGGGTTACCCCCAAGAGCCTGCAAGGTGTTCAATCAGCAAGCTCTGACATACACTTTTCTACTCATAGGAAAGGCTCTTCCTCCTACAAACTTGCTACCTGTCCCCAGAAAATGTCTGAAATTGTGCCACATCTCCAGTAGCCTGTCAGGATGCTATCTCATCTCATCCATCAGTATTCCCCCATCAGGGTGATGAGTTGCACCTTGTCAGGATGGACAGAACTGTTTTCTGTCTCAAATGAGCTGGTTCTCTCACGGCTCTCTTCGGCACAGCACCAGGTCCATGAACGCTCAAACAGTAAAATACAGCAGAAAAAATTCTGCCCTGGTACATGTGAATATTCAGCTCCCTGCTACGTAAAGGAATGACTCCATTTACAGTCTGGGGGGCCACAAATGCTGAATACATTGTGTAATTTGGTAAGATTTTAGTTTAACGTCAAATGCTGCTTACATATATATTATATATACACATACATACATATATATGCATGTATATGTATATAATGATATGTGTGTGTGCATATATGAGACAGAGAGAGACAGTGGTTCTCCCCCAAATCCTCCAAGCTATAAGGGATCTGCCATGCAGTTTGCCAGCCACATCCTGGCCTCAGTCTGAGGATAGCCAAGGGGAGTTTCATGGATAAAACCTGCCGGAATGGAACCGTCCTTTGATTTATGCCCCGAAACCCATGCGGTTACCCCAGGAACAACTAACCCTGAGATATGTCCCATGTAACCTAACGCTAGTGAATCATAACTAATCTGTTTAAAACCAAGGATTAGTCATGTCAGTTTCGGCATATTCCTCTATTGGGAACTTTTTTGTGCGTGGAAAATTGGAGGGATTTGGGCTAATTTACCAAACATCAGTACTAAGGCAAGTACGGTCTGATAAAATGAGTCTTAACATGTTCGGGTTTTCAGGTTGCATTACACATGTCCCATCATTGGGGCTTTGAGCTGTGTGCGCCCTTCATGCCAGATTGACCTGCAGATTTTTTTTCTTACTGCATAATTTCTGTTTCTAGCCATCTTTAAGTGACTTCAGCAAGTCACCCTCTCTTAATTTCTCCAAATGTAAAAGATCCTCACTGAAACGTACAGGGGTTTTCACAGATCCCGCTCTCTCAAAGGGCCTTTCTGACTGTGTCAGCTCTTCATTTACGTTCCCCGATCGAATTCTGCCTCCTCTGTGCAGTATGACCTTTTATTAATCAAGTAAACCTCATCCTGTTTTCATACTGCCTCTTTAAATATTCCCCATCTTGTCTTTACTCTTTCTCATTTTTTCTTTCTCCAGTGGGTAAAGCCTTAAGGCTTTATTTCGGTTTCCAGGCCATGTTTTATTAACCCAGACGTTCTGTTTTCCTTCCCAAACTCATTTCTATCTACAAAAATACAAAATAATTAACTAGCCACTTAATTAATTCTTTGCAATATTGCACCACTGCATGTGTTATTTTACAGGGAGCAGAGATCTTCTCTCACTCTCGGAAGCAGTGGTTCCTCTACTTGCAAAATGTTTATTTTCAAAGAATTAAAATTCACAACTAAAATATTAGATGTCTCTCAACGGAAATAACAGGATCTTCTATTTAGACCCTAATGCACATAGAGGCCACACTGGTATGTTCCCACAGCATTATCCACACCATCTCTGCTGCTGAAAAAATCATCCCAAAGAGCAGAAGTGGGGGAAACATAAACCCGAATATACCTCATTGTCTCCAAAAAAATATTGTACCCCGCTGCACCCCAGCATAATGAGAAAACTGGATTTATAACCGTGACTAAGGGAGAGGTTTTTTCCAGCGGCCGAACCTCCCCATTACCGACATGCATACATTCCCTTCTATAGTCTTTTAGGGGGACCTCAGAGAAATGTGCTTTTAGCAGACACCCGCAAATGCACAGAGGTGCTAATCCAGACCCAGATTATATCAAATTAGGACGCTGCCCCCACAATACTCCTTCTGATTGAAATTTCAGCTAACACCTGAAACCTGGACACGGTCTTTGCTGATCTACACATATTTCTAACCCACTTGAAGCCATATCGGTTTCTTGGTTTATTTTTCACAAGAAATTCATTTTAAAGAAGGTTTTAAAAGACCAAAAAGGAAGGTATAAAACCCTTTGCAAGTTCTGAGGACATTCTAAGTACATAACACATTCGGCTTCTACCAAAGACGGACAGCAATGTGTGCAAACTGCAGGAGTCTTGAGCCCTTTAAATAGGGCAAATCAGCAAACAACCTGCTTGTCTCTTGCCACACGGTGCTTGCGGGAAAGGAAATTAAAAAGAAAGAAAAAAAAAAGGAGAGGAATAGAGAAATCCCTTTCCCAGCATCACTCCCGCAGCCGCCGGAAAGGCGTTTGCAGCCCAGCCGTGCAGGACCCTGGAGCGTGGTCTGGCCGCGCTCGGTTTGCCCACCCGCCCTCGGGGCGAGGTGCGGGGGAGAGGGGGCGGCTTTTTGCCGGCGCAGGCGGACACCGGGGCAGAAAAGCCCGCAGAGTGCAGGGCCGTGCCCTCACGGAGCAGGTGGGCGACTTCTCAGCTTCCCTCGGGGCCCTCACTGCCCGTCCTTCCCCGTGCCCTCGGCTCTCCGCTTCCGCAGGGCGACTTCAGCTCCCCCCGGCGCTCAGCGCTTCCCCGGACCGGGCCAGCAAAGCTCCCGAGGTGCCCGGGCCAAACGGGGCAGGGTGGTGGGCTCTGACCATCGACACCGCCCGCCCCGGCGTCCTCACCAGGACCCCGCTCTGCTCCGCTCAGGACTGAGACCAAAAACGCCCCACGGGTGAGTGAAGCAACCACATGCCGAGTTAGATTTCTAGATTTTATTATAAAATAAAAGCAGAAATATTTTCCAAAGAATGTATTCACATAATATAAACAATAAACAAAACTAAGGTGAGTGACTTGCGGTTGATACTGTCGTTTAGGTCTAAACTTGAGCAGCAATTCCTCTTCTCTTTTTAAAGCCCGCTTCAGCCCGCGTTGCACACCAAGGGGAAAACCTACTTCTGCCTTCCTTCGGGCCGGAGCCGGGCCATCACTTCCTTTCCTACCCAGCAAATGGCGAAAGCACCACATGGACAAGGCCAAAGAAGCTGTCTCTCTGCATAGCATCAGCTACAAGAAGATTACAGAGTCTGCCTAGAGCGCATGTTGCTGCTATATCTTGACTACAACTTTTGAATTCTTAGTTGAAATTGTACATTGTACACCTGCCACGGATACATAACTACAATAGAATAACGGGAGCAATGTGTAACTTTCAAACAGGCACGGTAACAGCAGCCTTGCATTCCCCTTTCTTGCCCACCCCCCGAAAAAAAATAAAAATATTATGATGTGCCTCTTCCCACACAGACCGGGCCGACTGAGTGACACCACTGAGAGATTCGTGAAATTAAGGCTGGAATGAGCTGCTACACCGATCAGCCTTACAGCTTGCCATGAAAATCACAGCTCCTGCCCAACAGTCCTTACACTCCTGAAAACGCCTGTAAGCAACCCTTAAGGCTTTTCACAACATCAGCTATCCACAATGGAGTTCACTACCTTGCAAACCTGCAGCCAGCCTGCTGCCAAAGGGCACAACACATCCACTAAGGTGTTTGTCATTGCTTTCAAAGTCCCTGGTAAGATTAAGGAAAAAAAAAAAAAAGGAAAAAATTGAGTAAAGGAGGGCTGGTGTGAAGGAGGGAGCGTGTATACGGTTTTAAGAGCCCAGATCGACCAAGTTAGACGACATGGGGTTGAGAATGGAGTCCTGCAAGCTGTGGTGGTGCATGGGGTCGGCGCTGGGCACGGGGATGGCGCTGGGGCCCTGGGGGTGGCCCAGGCCGTGCAGGGGCTGCAGCCCAGGGTTGGAGCTGAGCAGCAGCGCGGGGCTGGAGGAGGTGTGATCCGGGGTCCCTGACGGCGTCTTCTCGTCCTCTGAGCTCCCCAAAACTGTCTTATTCCCGTTCAATGACGCCGAGAGAGGGTTGTGGCTGTTGGAGTTGGAATTCTCGTTGTTTTCCCTATAGGAAACACAAAAGAGGGAGGGAAATCACCATGTGGCCTTCGCTCCGAGGTGCGTACCGCGGGAGCGGGGGCGGTGAGGATCTGGCTCCGGGGAGCAGTGAGTGGAGTGGAGTGCAAAAACAGTAGGTTTAAAAACTCTGCAAACCTCCAAGGCCTCTTCATCTGGCACTTAGGTCTAAGGTCCGGTGAGCTTGTAAACAGTCTCCCACTAGCCCAGTGGAAAGTGTCACTTTGCCAAACTGTAATTTTCTGCGTCCAGTGTGTTTGCACGGGATGAGGAGGGGGGCAGAAGGGAGACATTACAAGAAAGAAAAAAAAACTTTTAAACTTTAAAACTGCTCTAGGAGCTGAAGAGATATTCAGCCATGATTTCTCCTGGGAAGGTCAAAGCCCGGCGAGCTGCAGGCAGGATGGCTCCATGCAGCACAAGAGTGTCCCGGGCTCACATCAGGAGAGAAAGTCTTTTGCTTAAGTAACTGGACATGGTTTGTTTTTTTTTTTTTCCCTCGCTCTGAGCTTAAAGCTCAAAACATAGCCCAATATGGACGATAAGGAAAGCGAACAGAGTTAACACCCTGATTTCCCCAACCCTCTCGGGAAACGCTCCGCACGCCCGCCTCTGCTCCTCCGTCCCCTTCTTGGGAGGCACGGGACCAGCCAGGATGGCCCTCGCACGGCTCCGCGGCGGGGGCAGCCGGCACCACCGGTGCTCCTGCCGACAAAGGCTTGGAAAGGCAGGACATAGTTTCGAAATTCATCACCGGGTAAACATCAAGAAATCGCTGGAGGCTGTCCAAGCCTGATATATCTATATATTTATATATCTTTTTTTTTTTTTTTTTT
>VZTN01017591.1:133677-155137 GCA_013400515.1 Erpornis zantholeuca
AATTATTTGCCATGGTGACGCTGTCAATCAGGGGTAACCCGATCTGTTTTGAGGTGGCTCCCCGGCTGGGTTGACAGATTGCTCAGATCCACTCAGAGGCGGCCCTGCGAGCTGAGATATTAGCTAGCGAGGGAGAAATTTCCGTCGTGATTGACGCTGCAGGCGCCCGTCGGGGGAGAGGGGGAGCGCCGAAGCGCGGAGCCCGGGCCCCTGCTCCTCGCCGCAGGGCACTGTGGCGCGGCGGGACGGAGCCGCCGTCCCGGCCGGGCCCCGCCGCCCCGTCTGGATCCCACAGCCCCATCCCGGCCCCGCCGCTCCGGACAGCGGGTTTGGGCGTCCCTGGCACCCGCGGCTGCGGTGGGGGGAAAAGCCCGTCTTCAGCCATTGCAGAAAAATTTCTTTCTAAATGTGTTCCCTTATAGCCCCCCTCTCCAGCGCCCAGAAACCACTGTTGGAGAGTTTTATAAGGAAGGGGCCTCTCGTGTACAATGGAGACCCTGTTCGTAACCTGGGATCCCATTACGCTTCTCGTACCTGCCCGGTAGCAAGAAGGCACGATGATACGGGGCGGGAGAGGGATTGCCTCTCCACGAATCGCCGGCCGTGCCCCACCACGCTCCGGCGGGAAAGGCGCTGGCATTTGTGGTCATTGGACGCCGGACATTTATTTATACCCGATTTCCAAGAGCGTGTCGGGGTGTTTCATCCAGGAGAGGAACACGTTTGAAAGTGTATAAGTCAGAGACACTTCTCTCTCTTGATTAAACGGACCCTTATCACTCACGCGTGCCCTTTGTACACGGCGTTTTAAGTTTACCGACTGTGCGGAGGAGGGACCCGCATCTTTTCCTGTCCCTTGTCGGTCTACACAAAGTAAAAGGCGAGGGAGAGACGTTGTGCAAGCTGCAAGGTCGAGGCAGAGGGTGCGATGAGCGGGTGAAGGGAGCCGCGGTGCCTCCTCGGGAGCGGCGCACGGGGTGGCGGCCAGACGGGACCGCCGGGGCGGACGCTGGCGCCGGGGATCGCCCAGGTGAGGGTACTCGGGAGGAGCCTCCCGGCCTCAAACTCAGGGTAGTTTCCAAGGCCTGTTATGTTCCCCTTTTGCTGAGAATAATAATTAATCCCACAAGCTCTTTCTACGCTATTTGCAGTCCTGACAGGAGAGGTCTCTGCAATTGTGGGTTCCTGCCACGGTACCTTTTTAGCCGCCCCGGCGCGTCAGGGATTTAGCGAAGCCACAAGAGACAGGACTGCGGCTCCCCTCCTCTCAGCCTGAGCCTCCGCGGCCGCCGGACCGAGCCTCCTCGCCGGCCCGGGCGGGCGCAGCGGCCGTCCCCCGGGGGAAGGCGAGGCTNGGTAGGGGGCAGCGGATCAACCGTGTCCAGCTCCCAGCATGTCCGAACGCCTGTGCATATTCGCGGCGTATTGCCCGTACTTTCTCGAGTGCACTCCGCTGTGGAAGCCGCGTGTCTTCCTACCTGCCCGGACGGCCTTTTCACGAGTGCTGCCGCAAGGAAACAGCAGCAAGCGGGCGGTTCCCGCCCTAGATCCTCCGGGGACGGAAAACAGAGGCTTCTTTTTCAGGTCGAGAAAAGAACAGCTCAAATTCGTTTAAAACAAAATCGGGCATGTTGGTGACGGGTCGGTAAAGCTCCTCGCATGATGGTCCCTCCGTTCCTTTACAAAAAGAGCTCCCGACCGTTTAATGCCTCGATTCCGGCCGATCTCTGCAGAATTCAAACTGTGCTTGTTTGTAAACGAAAACATCCAGATCCCAGCGCTTCCTAGCCAACCTAAGCGTCGGGATAATTCATCGCCGCAGCTGTAGCGAACAATGATGGGACGGGACAACCGCTCCACTTCAAACGCTATTCTGAGCAGAAAAGGCAACAGAAACACAAATCCCCTCTGCCGTCCCCGACCTCTGCGCGCACACACCGTGTGCCTTCCTCTCCCTCCCGCAATGGGGACCGTGGAAATAATGAAAAGTGCTAGCGGGATCTGAGCTATGTCTCCCGCCTCCTCGCTACCATTCTCGGTCGCCCCAAGTTTTTTAGGGATATACCCGACTCCTCTTCCTCTCCTTCCATCTCACAACCACAGTGGTTGAATCTGAAAGGGAGCAGCTGTTAGCCCTAGCTGGAGAGGAGATGTCAAAACCTGTTGCATAGATTTAGACCTGAAAAAGAGTCTTCTAAGCACCCTAAAATGTAAGTACAGAGTTTAAGCTCCGTAGGCGCTTTCACTTTAGGCTGCCTCAGCCGGGCTGCAGCTTGCATGTAACGTAAGTTCACTTCCCAGAGAGCTGGGCAGAGGCAGGGCTACTGCCTTCCCGGGCACCCTGTATCAGCTTGCGTCCTAGAGCAATTGTAAATTAGTGACATCTGGATCCAAATTCGGCATAACTGCTTTTATCTTTAGGGAAAGAGGAAAACTTTCCTACGTGCTAGAAGTCAGAGCAGATACTGGCTGCAAAGCTGCGGCACGGGGCGAATCGCATTGTAGTGCTTTGCGAGGGAAACAGGCGATCGGGAGAGGAGCTTTTTTTGGCATTTGTGAAGGCTCTCGTTCCCTGCCATTATATTTCAGAGCAGGAGGAGCGAATCGCCTGCTCACGTTTGTCCCCGGACCGACGAGATCGTTTCGCCTGCCTGCTGCCAACTCTCTCCCCTTTAGCTGTCGTGGAAAGTTTTAGCTGAGCCGACCCAAATTTTTCTCGGCCCCGCTGCCGCCGGGCGGAGAAGGCCGGGGTTTCACCCCGGACCGGGCCCGGCTGTCACTTTGCCGAGGGCCGACTTGGGAAGAGCCTCACCTCTCCGTGCAGCAGCGTGAGAGACCGTCAGTGTCAACACAATCTTTGGGAAACATGAGTGAAATAAAAAGGTGGTTTTTGTTTTCATTAGCTGTGACACAGACTGGTTGAGGAACGGGGTGTGGGCGGCTGGCTTTCCTGCGAGGAGTCTTTCCTTGCATGGAACTGCTCCGTGCCCACGAGTGAGTGCCAAAGTAGAGCTGCAATTATCTGGAAATCACCTTTTCGGCTCTGCCCTCATTGTCCCCTTGTAGACAACAGCCTCTGTGGGAGGCTGCAGGCCCTCATCCTTCCTGTTAAAGACAGGAGCCCAAGCTCCTGCCCGACACCTTTCTGCCTGTCTCCTCGGCCACTGCCTTTGGGGAGCCCCTTATCTTTTTCACCGGGCTGGGCTCGGGACAAACCTGTGACCCACTCTCACAGGGCTGTGGACACGTCCGCTCCTGCCAGCCAGCCTCGGCTCCACGGAGGGCAGAGCAGGGAGACAGGGCCCCTCCAAGGACGCTTCTATCGGCAGGGGTAGCGAACAAATGATACACCCCGCATGCCAGAAGGAAACGCATCTTCCCCTCAGATGTCCCCTACCGTGGCGAGAACTCTAACGAGGGCAACCAAAATGACAGAGAACTACAAGTTTTCGTTTCTTTCTTTCTTTCTCTCTTTCTTTCTCTCTTTCTCCCTATCTCCTTTTTTTTTTTTTTTTTTTTTAGATGAATCATAGCGACCTTTGCCGCGATACTGGGCCTACCTGCCCCACATGCCCCAACCCGGAGGCTCAGATCGGTTTCCCCGGGCTCACACGTTTTTCCGTGGCGGGACTAGGGCTCCTTTAGGCGGCCAAAGCTCACCCGGGATTCCTGGAGGAAGTTTTACAACCCGGATCCGCGGGTTGTTCCTCCCTCCCTCCCGTTATTTATTCACGCTTTTATTTATTTTTGCGTTTTGTTTAAAATCTGAATCTGTCCCATTAGAGATGGCACTAAGGTCCTGTCTCGACTGAAAAAAAAAGTACACGGCAGACGATCACAGCACATAACTAAATTGAGACAAACTACAGTTGCTTGTTGTTCCCTGATTTGGGGAGAAAGGAATAATTCAAATCTTTTGCTGCGCGCAATGCACAGTTCCTCAAGGGGACGGGTCAAGGATTTCAGATACGTAGCGGGTAACTCGATTATGCTAACAAACTCGGCTTGAAAGAGTGCTGGTGGGTGCGGGGCGCGGAGCGGGGTGCTGGGGACAGGGGAGACTCTGCTGAGAGCCCACGGGAGCGCAGCCTCTGCCCCACGGAGCCGCCCCGCTCCCCGCGCCCGCAGCTCCGCCGCTCCTCTGCAGCACGGAGCCGTTCTCCCGCCGGCTGGACCCGAGATGCTCGAATAACATCTTCGAAAGAGATGTATTAATTAGGAGATGGGGGCCTGATGGGACGTGACTGAATTGGCCTCGGTGAACCTTCCCGCCCCCGTCTCCCGGCCGCCCCCCGATGAAATGGGACTCTGGGGGCGGCACTGTGTCCCCAGCTCAAGGCGCTGTAACCTCCCGAGCTCCCCACGAAACACGATAGCACCCCCCTCCCGCCGATTAACGCAGTCGGTCCTGATTAGTTTTATATTATCCTTTCTCAATCTCGGGCGAGGGGCTGAGAGTTTTCACCCACTTCTGCCACCAGTACCCGCCCGGCCGTTACGGCCAGCATCGATATTTATTTGGGGTGTTCCCCCTCCGCGGCCCACAGATCCCGCAGAGTCCACAAGCGGCTGGGGGGAGGACCGGGGGGAACAGGAGGGGGGCCCGTGCCCGTGCCCACCCAGCCCCCGCCCCGCTCCCGGCTGCGGGGACCGCCTCAGATGCTCCGCGGCACAAGGGGACCCTCTCAGCACACAGTGTACAGCTAACAGACAAGACAACAACAACAACAAAAGGCACATATGGTTAAAATAAAGAGAGAGAGGGAGCGCTTTCTGCCTTAGGGGATTGGCAATAACTAGCCAGAAATGCAGGGTATTGAATCTAAACTTCTGGTGGGCTTCTGCGGGATTGACAACTTAAATCACACTACAAGCATCAATTTGACAATATTTGTAAACTTCTTGTTTCCAGGGATCTTCTTGATCAGTGATAGACCAGGTTGGTATGAGCTCCAGCCACGACGGTCTCTTTTTTCCCCTCCTCCTTTCCCCTCTTCCGAGTTGATGAATAGCGATCGTGTTTCTTTTAATGGCTGCCCCCTATTCTCACAGCCTCCCACAACTAACCCAAGAGCCTGTTTCCTCGACCTCAGTTAATTCCGCTGATTATTCCAAGATGATGAGGAAAGCACTAAGATTGTTCACTGTTCCTACCGATTCAAGGCATTTTTGTTACCATCTCCATCCCTGGCTCGCGGGGTTTTGACCGGGGAGTATTTTTAGGAAGAGGCTGCCCTCCCGTCCCTCCCCAGGCAGCAGACAACTCCGGGGTCTCGACCACAGTCCTGTCGCTGTGGGTGCGCCGTCCCCGCCGCGGGGCCGAGCGCAGGCACCCTCCGTGCAGCAGCGGCAGCGGCGGCCGGAGGGCTCCGGGCCGGGGCACCGCCGGCATCTCCGAGCCGCTCAGGTGGCGCCGGCGCAGGTGACCCCATGCTCCCGCGGGGTCTTTTCCTAAGGGGAACAAACCGACGGCAACCTCCCGCAGCACCAAAGGGAATATAGGATCTCCCCGAGGAAGGAAAGCTATTCCTTTGGCGGTACGGGCTAGAAGCGGGGATCCACTCCCAGAAACCTCACTAGAGGGCTCTAATACTCAGCTGCGATCGCTGCTGAGAGGAAACAAGGCTCGTCCTTAACATCCTTTAGTCTTCCAGATAGGTTAAGCCTGGTAGTTAAGATAGGTTAAGTCTTCCCCAGTCTGTCAAAGGCGATTCACAGATGTCATCACCACAAGAAATCCCTTACCTTAACAGCAGCCCCCAACTATCCTGCCTACCTGCAAGTGAGTGGCACTCATGTCCCCTTCCTGGTGCATAAGGATACAAGAGGAGTTTGGGGGTCCCTTCCTCTTCTGTATCCATGGCAAGAGAAGGAAGTGCAGCCTCTGAAACAATCAAGGGCCCCAGACACACGCATCCTTGACAAGATTTAGGCACCAAGCACTGTACACAGATATGTAGATTTTTTTTCACTTCACTATGGAAAGACCTCGTGTAAGCTCTTCCATGGTCTGTGCTATGTAGTATGCTCATAAACATATCCATCTTTTAAATTCTGCAAGATTGAGGCAAGCTGGAATGTAATGTAGTTTTGGCTAGTAATAGAGATATTATTGTCAAATATTTATGGATTTAGCTGCAGTTTGTTCCATTTTGAGATTATTTTTTTTTCTTCTTAAATAATTGCTATGATTTACCGTTGGGAAAAAATAAAAACAAACAAGACAGCATAAATTAAAAGTAAAGAAATTTTTTGTTGTAAGGGAAACTTCATAGCATTTCAGAATGCATTCAGCTTGTTTCAGCTCCAAATAGCTTTTGTAAATAAGTAAATTGCCTCATTTGCAGAAATTAGGAAGTGCAGTTTAGTTGCTTGTCATATCTTGTAATTTTTCTGAAAAGTTTTGTGTACAGATCAAATCTACAGGAATAGCTTTGTGGTAAACTAGATAGTTTAAATAACATCAGTTTAAAACTGATCAACTTTTCCATGGAAATTTTCTACTTCAAAACTTGAGAAAATGTTCTGTATTTTCCTCTACGGATTGTTTCAGCCTCCTTTTTACTGAGTTAATTCTAAATCTGTCCTTTGATGTCTTCTCTGCTTTATTTCACAGGTTCTTGAATCAGCTCAAATACGTTGGGGACCTTTAACTTCCCAGAGAAAAACCTGGTATCCCTTTTCATTCCTTTCTTTTTTTCATCAGTTTTATTCTCCTTATAAACAAGGACTTTATTACTAGACTAAGATTGACTTTTTTGCTTATTTAAGATGTAGAAAAGGCCAATCCACTGAACATTGGATTGGTTGCAGCCAGTTAAGTCACTTCAGCAGGCAGGACTGAGACTGTATATCATACTGGTTAAGAAAGAGTCTGATGGTGGGGTACCATACCTACATCGTATTTCCTCCAGCAGCCAAGTCATGTGTGCATGGTGAGGTGCATAAGGGCACTAAATCTTCCCTAGCAGCAGATGCTGATGGCAGCAAACACTGATGCTACATAACACAAGGAGGGGACATGAGCTAAGCACACAATTTGGCTGCTACCATGCACCCCGGCACAATTTTGGTTGTACTAGATGGCACCTGGCTTGACTCCCTCTAGTCCTCCAACACACTTCCAGAAGTTTTTGCTGTCCCAGGACCCCTTCCATCTCTCAGTCCGCCCCCTCTTTTACGTTCCTCTTATGAAAATATCACTTGAAAAATTTACAGTGCATTCCCTAATATTATCTCTGATACTCAGAACTACAACCCCACAAGAAATAGTGTTTTGTTTGAACCACAGAGTCACCAAAAGACCTAAAGACATAGTGATAAATGCCAATTAGCTTCAGGACCAGAAAGGGGTTCCCAACCCTATTTTATTTAGCAATAGAGACATAGCTCAAACACCTTTGCAAAATAGGACTTCACAGTCTTGAGACTCAGTGATTCTCTGTTCTTCTAATGGAGTTCAGTCACTGCTACGATAATTTTCAGTTATTTCATTCTCACCATAACTTGCTGAAGAAGCTGATACTAAGCATAGGGGTGAAGATTTCATTGAGTTACACTGAGCTGCAAAGCATGGGATACTTGTGAAACTAAAATTTTTCTGCCTGCTACCTGCTATGGGCAGACAACAATAAGGAAATTAAAGTGGGTAAATACACACGCGCACACATGCACATGAATTTAAGTGTATTTACATAGTTTGGTTGTTTTAATTAATATTTGTTTAATTCTAATTAATTGAAAAACAGATTGTAATTTATTTAAATCCAAAGCCTTCCTTACACAATAGGATAACCACATCAGAGTGACATAACCCGGTAAAAAGCATCACCTTAATTTTGAACTCTTTTCCACTTCAATCATATAAGTGGTGGAAGAAATGAACAGAACATGAGATAAGCTGGACCAAGTCTAAAGATTTTTAGAAAATAAGTTTTTTCTCTCTCTCCCTTTTTTTTTTTTTTTTAAATCAACATCCTGAAGCAAATACAGTTTTGGGTGAGGGTGATGGGTTCCTGTTTATTTTTAAGTGGAAGGAGGTGAGCAGCAGCATTTGACATCTACTGAGGATGTCTGAGAACTGGGCCTTGCAGTCATCATGAACTGAGCTTCAGCTTTCAAGAAGTGAAGAAGTAAAGAAGTGTGATTGGGTGAGTTACGTGAATTATGATGTGGAAGCTGTAATGTAATGGGCATGTTTAATGCACATAAGGAAAGGAAATGTTCTCAGTGCCAAATTGGATGCCAGATTCGCAGCTCACAGAGGTGAATGAGTGATATGAATACATCAAGGAGAGGGATGTGCCTGAAGATGGTTTTCTTAGTCCTTCAAACTGATTTTTGAGACATTTGAACACAGAGGACAAAGGTGGGGCCATTAATTTAAAGAATCAAGTCAAAAAGAATGAAAAAAAAGGAAACTGAAAGGTCCAAGCATGGTCCCACAACATCCCAGAGGAGGATGTAGATATAATGAATGATCCAGGGATTGCTGGAGACTAGCCCAGGGTGACAGCAGAGATCTCTGGTCTTAAATAAAATAAAGTCTTCAGCTAGGTGAGAGACTATCAGAGGGTTGGGATGGTATAAATTTTGTTGATCCAACACCTCTTTTCTCCACAGATGCAGAATGAATGAGGATGTTACATCAGGGGGAAGATTTCAGCTAGACAGAGTTCAAGGAGACAGAGTGTCTGTGGTCCCCTCAAAATCTTCTGTGGCCTGGGGCCACACACAGTGGAGTAAGGAGCCAGGAACTCTTTTTATTTATATACACTCATTTTCAAAGGCAATAGCTTTATTCTTTTTGTCCATCTTCAGACAGTTCTGAAATCCTTGCTGAATAAAAAAGCTGTGGCCAAGGTAGAAGTGTGCAATATAAATCTAAAGCACATTGCATTCAGGTGATTGGAGAGCTTATAATTTGTCTGACATTAGTGGCTCATTTGGTTTAGTGTTTCCTCACATGACAAAAATCTCTATGTTGGTGAGTCATGCATCTCTGACAGAATTTTGAGAACATCTATGGACCTCATTCCTCATTCCCATATCCCTTAAGATACTTTGTATTTACTATCATGAATTATGCAAACTATTTAACTTAGTGACATGTGTCCAGAGACCAGGAAAGAGTTTTGCTTTTGCACACCCTTACTTTAGGTGTGCAGTGGGAGAACTACCCTGAGCACAAAAAGTTAATGGAGTGAGTCTCAATAAGTCTGTGAGCTCTGGATCAGGATTCTGAAGCAGTTGAAAGAGTAGGGGGGGAAAGAGGATTTGCCATGAGATAAGAAGCAGAAGGAGGTTTATGAAAGTAAAATTTTGAAATTGTGT
Organism: Erpornis zantholeuca; assembly: GCA_013400515.1. NCBI lineage: Eukaryota > Metazoa > Chordata > Aves > Passeriformes > Timaliidae > Erpornis > Erpornis zantholeuca. Next base: position 143,011 of record VZTN01017591.1, read on the forward strand.
TGATGAACCTATCTCAAGCCAATTAGGCATCTGGCACACAGAGGGGCAGACAGTCTAGGATGACGCAGATCTTGGCAGTATTATGGGACTAGCATTGTCACAAGGAGGAGCTGTTTAAGAACAATGCACAAAGCCTTTTTCTTCACTGTCAGGCAAGCATTTAGGAAGAGAAGTCACATTATTATTAATTATTATAAAATTATTATTCTTAAATTGATTCTATTCCTTGGAGACAAGAAGATGAAAGTTTCTGTCTCTGGTTATGTCTCTTAGAGTACACTAAAAGCAACTAAGAAGTGCAAGATCTTATTCCTGGAGTTCATTTCCTTTGTGCCAGTCTTTCAAGACTCCGAAGGTGTTGAGATATTGTTGATGTTATGTAACCTTCATCAATTAAGCACACATAAGCATTTATTTTTCTTCCAAGAAACCTTATTTGATATCTGGAGACCCATATTGCAATTACTGATCAATTATTTTGAGCATAAAGGGCACTTTTCTAAGTACCACAGAACCTGCAATGTTTAAGTGATCATGATATGTAGAATTTGATGAAGCAGACATGTTTCCTGACATATGTTAAATGAACAACTAGTTACTGTGTACTGTGTGGTGACACAGGTTGATCATCTGATGCTGAATAATATGATGTCATGTGAAGATTTAAACCATTTCCATATATAGTCCCCAAGAAATAGTATTTTCTTTGTCCACATCTGAAAAGTCACAGGCAAATATGCAACCAATCAGATCTTGCACAAATGTTAACACCCAGATGTGTGTGTTTCTGCATGGAATTAATGTACAGCTCCAGAACTGTTGGATAGAGAAATCCTGTAAAAATAGATTAGGCACACATAAGTTAAATATGTCTAACTAGTCTGCCAAGAATGTATAGTTTTATGAAATCTGTTTTAGGTACAGAACTCAGTATTTCCTTCTAAAACCTTTCCATTAGTATATGAGAAGGAGAGTGTAGATTTCTGTAATAATCAGCAGAACCTTCTCGTTTCATGTAAACAAACCAAAAGAACCATATGACCTTACTTCCAAGGGTCAACCCTTGCCCCCCAAACTCCCATTAGAAGTTAGAACTTGAGTAATCCTATCTTTTAATGATAAACTCTACAATAAACCCATCCTATTTAGCAATAATAATGAATATTAATTATTAATGTTGGGTAGAAATTTTTGAGAAAAAATGTCCAGTATTTGCCTGACTAAAATCCAGCAGTACTTGATTTGACCATTATTAGAGTGTCAATTTAGATTCATAACAAAGTTTGGAAAGAGTGCAAATAGAGAGAAAATACCCTTATCTGAGAAGACATGTGTCTTGTTTAGCTTGATACACCTTATATCCTCAGTAAAGGGGTATTTTAAATTTTGGGAGCCACAGGGGCTCAAAATCAGATAAACCTCACAACTAAAACCCAGGCTAAATTCTTGAAGAAGTGTAAGCCTTTATGCCTTACAAACTTCCATTTTAGGCAATAACTAGTTAGCCAGGAAAATAAAGGAAAGATTTCTCTCTGTGTGCCTGTATGTGTTGTATGTGTACATATATAAAGTATGTACACATGCACACACACATGTGTATCCAGACTTAATACTTTTATAAATGTGGCCTGAACCTTGCCTGCATCTTCTCATTAAATCAGTGGCAAGTTCACTGAAACAAAGAGTTCTAAATATTGCTGCATCAGATCTGTTTCTTTCACAAAGGATGAAACATGCAGTAGAGTTGACAAGAACATGTTGTTGTGGTGGAGCTACTGACCTTTTGAAGCCAGCAAAGAGAATATTCACATCTTTATTGATGTGTAAGTTAAGTTCTTTCATTGCCACCTGGTTTGTTGAAGAAATTGGTGAAAAAGTGAGTCAGTACTGAATAAATTTTTCTGTAATATCTCCATTTACATACCAACTTGAGTTAGAAGGCCAGTGAATAAGAAGAAAAATCAACAGGAGACAATATACGTTGCAATATACATTTTAAACATGGATATGTAACACAGGAGTTTTTTGCCCTTCTCTTAATGTTCCCTATGGCCATGCATCACATTAATCTAGTGTCAGTTCAGGAAAGATAACAAGTGAGTAGCTTCTCATTAGTTAAAATTTATGGCATATACAGGGCTATTTATCTCTTCCTAAATGCGAAGTACTAAGCATTCATTCTCATCTACAACAGAAAGGTGAGTTCCTTTCCTGTCTGTAGAAATAATATGCCCCAACAAATGGGAGGACCACCAGCAAACCCCATGAGAGACAGTGGGGGCTGGTTTTCTCCATCCTTTTGTGTCTGTGTTTTGAGTTCCTTGTAGAAATGGATTCAGACATTAACTGCATATTAAGAAGATTCACCCTTTTGGACATGTAAAAATATAGTTTAGTCTGAATTGATACATTAGGGTCAAAATCAAGCAAAGCTGCAGGATTTTAAATCCAGTCTAAACTCTGGAGTTCAAGGCAGGTTTATTTCATTCTAAGGATGTGACTATTCAGCATGCTGCTGGTGCTCTTCTCATCTGTCTCTGATTCAGACACCCAACTTGATTACCTGAAGTGGTGTCTTCTTTGAGAAAGGTTGAACAACCTTGCCTGTGAGATTTCCCATTTCTGGCCTCACTCTGACACTGTGTACTTTTCATGGGCAGATGGTCATTGACTGATCACAGTACTTTCTGTGTATCTTCAGATGGCTGTTCAACCCCAGAAACAAAAAGGGAAAGTTGCCAAGTCTATTTGCTCCATGTGACTCCCCACTTCAGTCACACAAGAAAAGGCCTTGCCTCTTTAACCTGGGTGGTTGATGACTGGGTTTTCTCTTCATGTGTATCCTCTAAAACTGCACTGTGGATTTGAGAGGAAACAAGCTTAATAATGCCGTGTGCTTCCTATTTGTTGGAGGCATCAATGCTGAAGCTCTGTTGGCATGCTAAAATGTGAACATTTTTACAACGTAGCAGGTTATGGAAGCTGCTCTTGATAAATTCCAGTAACGGCATTTTACACTCCATGTGTTCCTTTCTGTGAATGACAGATTGCACTATTATGTCTCTTAAGAAGCTCTTGACAAGGGTGATTCAGGCACAAAGAAAGTGGAACATGTGTCCAATTCAGTGTTTCTACATTCCCTAGCACGTTTACACAGGACTGTGATCTTGTTCACTCTGATATACTAGAGCAAGGAAAAACACTGTTCAGTGTGAGTTAGATGCTGCCTAACAACATCAGAGCCTCTGCTGATGCAAACCTAAAAATAAACCCATGAATGTGTTTATATCTCCTTCACTCTTGACTGAATCTAAAGTTGAAATCTTGAGTATGTAGAAATCCACCAGATTTTTCCTCTTAGCTGGACAGTAGGAGAAGGGACTGGGGCAGACGGACTAGATGTGGCTTGATGGATAGTAAGGATTAGAGATTAATCAGTCTACCTGAGTAACTACTAGAAGTCTTTGTGTTGAAAATAGAGTAACCAGGTAAAAATAATTGACACACATTCTGTATTCTGAAAGTGCTTCTTGCAAGAAGATAGTTCATAACCTTACCCAGCAGGACTCCTCAGGCATAGAAATCACTGCTGGTTTTATCCATTTGGTAGAACCAATGGGAACAAATTCCAAAGATTTCTTGTTTGTAATTGACTAAATACTTAAAACACATATCATTAACCACTAGCACAGAGATCCAGTTGTAAATACTAGAAAAACTGTGCCTGATTTGGAAACATTCAGAATAACCCCAGCATTCCTCAAATGCACAGTTTTAACTTTGCTCAGGTCTGTTTTGTGGCTTATTCTTCAGCCTTCTAGGTGGATGTATGAGTTTCCATTTCAAGTTTTAGCTTAATGACTTCACTTCAGAAACAGGAGAAAAGGAAAGCTGTATGAATTAAACATTACACAGGATTTGGCAAAGAATTTACAGGAATTTCATAAGGAAGAGTGAAAACTCCCCCAATCCCCACACAGTTGCACAAAGTTAGCAGTTACAAAGAATAGTGCTGTTACCCTCTAAAAGTACACACTTTTCAGTCAGCCTTGGCTGGTGAATTGCAGAAGCTTCAGGCGGATTACACTTTTTAAAATCTTTCAACATCAAAAAATAGAAGAGTTGTAGTGTGTTTTTGTTTCAGAGTACTTTGCATGCAATCTCAAGACAAATTTGAGATACTGATTGTGTTTGTAGCTGTGCCAGATGTTGTCGTTAGATATTTCTGTTTTGTTTCATCAGCCAGATGAACTTACCCAGGGACATTGATCAAATACCTACATTTAAAAGAACACACTGTCAAATAAGTGGATAGAAAGAGCACATTATGAGAGAGAAATTACCTGGTGAAAGATTTAAAGACTGACTCACTTGTGTTTTGTTTCATTAAATGTGGGGTAGTCCCCTTTCATTTTCCATTTAGCATGAACATTCTTGTACTCCATTACAGTATCGGCCTCATAAGAAACTAACTGGCTTGGGATATATATGAATCTCCTTGGAAAAAATACATCTTCGCTTATTACAGATTTTAGATTACTTTAAAATATAGGGCCTGGGCTAGCTGATCCCACAGGCCTTCCTGGAGATATTCTCCTGTGCTCCAGTAGGTCTCACAGCTGCAAAATTTCACAGTGCACTGCAGGAGCCTTCCCAGGGGGCGAGGGTGGTGGCTGCTTCTCCAAAGGGAAGGGCTTGGGACAGCAAGGGTGCATCCACCCCTCTCAGGAACACAGAATCTCAAGAGGAAAATACAAAAATCCCTAGGAAAACTATTCAGACATTTTCTTTCCCCTCCTCCCTCTTAGATGCTCTTAGAAGAAAATTTCGATTCTTGCACTTTTAGGGTCAAGGGAGCAGATAGTGGTGGTAATGGAGGGGTAGGATGGGGCTGGAGAGTGAGCACATATGGGTTAGGGGAGATTCAGATGAGCAGAAAAAAGAATAAAATGCATTTTAAAAAGCTTCAGAAGTTACAGCTGAGAGTATCTTATCTTTGTTTTGGTAACATTGTGTAATGTTGTCATTCAGGTTGGATAAAAGCCCTTGCTCTTCAAAAGAGTTGTCAAAGATTTATTTTATAAATAAAAGACACAATAAACACGTTGTGTTTCATGTTTTTTAAGTCTTTGTCTCAGTGGTAATTTATCGTTGTCTTATTTATCTTACACTAAGTATTTCCATCTAGAAAACTTCTCTTTTCTGATTGACACTGATATGACACCCATCTATTTCTCACTGTATATGTGATCTGCATATATGTACAGAACCCAGGGGACCCTAGAGCCCTCTCCCTTCCTGCCAGGGAAGAGCAAGAGCAGTCCACTGCTGGCCCAGGCAAGAACTCGGACACCTCTATTCATTTTCATCTCAGTGGCAGATGCTGAAAGGCATTTGTCTGGTGTTGTATGGAACCCCCAAGGTGGGATGCCTTGGGAGAACCATCCTACTGCAGCTGAGGCTGTTCCCCATGTGTGCTTGCCTGCTTTCTGCCCTCCAAATGTCATACCATTCCTACTTTGGTGCCATATCGTGGTCCAAGAGAGAAACAGATCATTAAGTGCCTCGGTTGCTTGCTGAGGCCATGCTCACCTTCAAGCCCCACACCTCAGGTATCTGGAAGCTAAGCAAGCAGGCAAGCAAAGGGTTCACAGCAGGGTTTCCCATGGTAGAACCCCAGTGTTACTAGTCTTGTACTTGGCCTATTAACCCTCTCAGTCAGCTGCATATCAGAGCACTAATGTGAGCTCCTTTCTGTGGGGGATCCTGGCACATGGGCCGCTCACCTTGCTGAGGAGGAGCTTCCTAATCTGGATAGTACCCAGTCAGTTGCCATTCCAAAGCCAGACTTTATGTCTCAAACTCACACTTCATAGAGAAAATGCCATGTATATATTGTCAGCTTTGAAGCCAAACCCTTCCCCACTTAGCTTGCACGGTAAATCAAGCTTTGGTGCTACTTTCCATCCGGCTCCATTACACAAGTAGTCTGATTTAGTTTTATGGCAGAAATGTGTTTCAGTTAAAATGGTATTTTTCACAGAGTGAGGGATAAACATGACTGTTTTATTTGTAAAGTGAAAGGCAGGCCCAGGGAGTGCAGGTGCAGTTTCAAATCCCTGCCTGGCTGTCTCAGTACCTGGGCTTGGTGCCTGAATTCTCTTATGCTCAGATCTACAGCAGCCCCACAACAAATCAGAACCTTCCCTGAAAGCTTTCACTCCTCATATCCAAAAAGGCATTTCCATTAATGCCTGTGAAATTTTGCCCTATGTCTTTTGGAAGTGAAAAGAGCCAGCCCTCAGAACTACTGTACCATCCTTGTTCCCCAGAAATATTAATTTGTCATTAAAATTATTAAACAGTAAATGGCAGAGATGTGTTATTACAAGCTTGAAGTATTTCCTTTGATTGTTTAAAAATCTCTGTTTTAATTTGAGTCATCTATTTTTTTTCCTTTTACAGTTTTGAGTGCTCTATCTTACCATATGTGAAACATTTCTTAAAGGTGTCAAAGTGACTTGTCATGGGTTTGGAATGAGAACTAAATTAAATGTCCATACTGTAGCATACTTATATAAATAATGAGATATTCCAGTATAAACCATTCATTTGGCAGTCATTTCTACATCAGCAAGTACTAAGTGCTATAGAATTCCTTCCTAATTTTGACACATGCAGAGAAAATCAGGAAGGAAAACGTGAGTGTGTGCATGTTTAGAATTTTATAGAAAAAGACAGCCCCTTGTGGTCCGTTGCCATGAAAGTATTTCTAACATTTTTGGAAATAATGCAAGAAGTTTAACAAAATGCTCTGGATTCAAAGCAGAATGCTGGAGCATTCTTCTGTTTCCCACTGAACTACAAAACTTGTTTCCATAATTCAGGAACAGAAATGACATTAATGAGCACAAGAATGATTTATTATGGGTGACATGGTCTCACTGCTTTTAAGAAAAAATACATTGAATAAGAATTCTTCATAAAATAAAAAGTGTTTCCTATTGAACATTGCTCAGAATTTGCTTGTTAGTATATTATATCACCACATTGCCAGGTCTGGCATTTCTCATCCAAATAACATTTCAAAGTGCCAGCAAGGCTTGCAGGCTGCAGAGCAAACCATGTTAGGAATAATGCATGAACAGAAACACAATGGCAGCATAGTGAGTTTTGCTGGGATTCTGGAAATAGGTAGCACTGGAGGGCTCTTTTGTCTTGCATCACCTTCACAACCTTGCGTGTGACCAGGCTAACAATAATCAAAAATGGGTAATATGCACTTAGTTCTAAGCTGTCTTTCAAACCGCCTAGCTGCCTCAAGCCAGTTTTTAGGCTAGAAGTATTTCTCACTCAAAGGCCCCTGCACACATGAGTTGACAGCATGCATGGTAGACAAACCTTGTACTCCAGGTGAATTTTATCTTCAGACAAAAGCCATCCGCTATCTGTTCTAATGGTGTCCTGGTTTGATGGCAGCAGATCCTGCACCTACTGAAGAGCATGTCCCAGACCCCCAGTCTGACAGAGACTGGCAGTCTGCCCCAAAACAACCACAGAACTTTCTCACAATTAAAGATACACTTCAGGTTTAAGTCTGAATTGTGCTGGTTGGGACATAGAGGGGTTTTCCTCTGGCACCAGGCATGGCATGGCTGCCTATCTGTCTTTATATCTGCCCATGATGCTTGTCCAAAAAATGTAACTAATATCTTGGATGATCTTTGAAATTCCACTATTTGTCTATGCCTCGGTGACTTAAAAGAACCAGTTTGCCACTTGGAATCAGAGTTCATAAATACAACTATTAACTTGTAGCTTTTCAGAGATTTCTTCATGTAAGTGCAGAAATGTTTCTAAGTAGTTTACAGGTACATTTCTCTTATCTTCAAAACATGGTTAGTTACATGAATTCACAAGCTTCCAGCAAATAATTTAATCTAGTGTCAATCTTCATTGAATCATGTAAAGCAGGATCATTTTTTGTCTTTATTGCAAGAGATAGCTGAAGTTTATGGCCAGGAAGCACACGCCTTCCACTGTACTCCTAACAATTGTGTCCTGAGCCTGTCATGAACAGAAATAAAGCTGTCTGTGGTGGAATTTGGGGAGCACTTGAGTCCTAGCAAGGGCAGTGCTGTGCCTAGGACACCTGGGTTGCACCTATAACGTATAGGAGCTCACGATGGCACCAGGCAGCCCAGATGACTGCAGAGAAAATAAACAGGACTTTCACTAGTTGTTAAGGTGTATTGGGGTAGGAACTATTAGCTTCTTTCGTGCTCTTGGTGTCCTCAACGCACTCTTGCAATAATATTGCAGGACTTTTTTTTTCCCATCCATCTACTAGGGGTAATTTAATGGGCTCATTGCCCATTGTCCATGGGTTGTACAGATTTCACTAATTAAACACCTATTTTTGTAAAGATTTTAGACCTATATAAAGCAACAAAGTTTCTTTGAGTTTTTTGCTTAAAATCCTCTCTGACAGGAATCTCACTAAATATTTGCTGATCTCAACTATGTTCCTATGGCTTAAAAACCTGTATCAATAACTCAAGGGTACAAATGTGTCAAGTGGTTGCAATTATCTTCTAAACAAACATTGGAAAAGAAAAACAGGCACAAGCTAAGCCATAGAAAAACATGGTTAATGCACTCCAATTTACCTTGTCCAATAGTGACTCCATTGCATAATGATGTATTTATGATGAGTGCATAGCAGAGTCTGAAACCTTATTTTTTAAAAACTGTTTAACTTTCTATTTTTTTTCTTTTTTTTTCTTTTCCTCCTCCTTAGTGGTGTCATGACTCAGGGTGGAATTAAAAGACAACTAGAGGCATATTGCACAATCAGGTTTTAAGCACATTTACCACAGAGTGTGGTACATCCCACATGGAAAAAATCTTTTCAGCTCCTGCTGCCCACGCTGCACTAAACTGCATGAGCACACCAAGGGGAACAGCCATGGAAAGTGATTTTTGTGGGTACCAAAGCACTTAGGACCTCTGCTCCATTGTCACATCCTCTAAACATTGGCCAGGAGGTTTCCTATTTCAGAGACTGTTAGGGTAAAGAGATGAATGGGGAAGCTCATTATGTATTGGCTACTGATTCCAGCTCTGCAGAGAGGTAAAAGTCAAATAAAATTAATTATTTTATAACATTGTCATGGTCTTTAAATATATTACACTCTGAAGACTTCTGGAAGTCCCAGAGCAGTATTTTGATATGTTAATTTGAAAAAAATGCATTTTAAGAGAGTTCATGGAGACCTAATATTTTCTTGTGTTAGCATTTCTATTTTTACGTTGCCCTGCTTTCCCCCCAAATTCTATTTCGCCATTAATTTTAATTAGGGTCTCACTGGATTTCAAGTACAGTAAAAGTACAGAAATGGGAAAGGTTTCTTGCCAAGACTGACCAAGATGTCACAGAGATATAGTCCCACATCCTCCCACTCTTCATGCCTAAGGGTTTACATTTTCAATCCAAAACATATCCCTCTCCTTCTCCTCCACCCCAGATCCAAACACTGAAGGAATCTGTAATGTGTTGACAAGTTCTTACACTAATAAGATAGCTATTTATCAAACAGCAACACAGACATTCACATTTCCCCTTCTCTCTTAATACATTACATTGTGTCATTTAAGAAATACTGGTGGTTTCGGATTCTCAGCATTGGGAGAATGACAAAAAAAGGACACTTAATCAGGGTCAGTGGCACCTGGAAACAGCTGGTGGAGGAAGCAGTGCCCTCCAAGCCAAGGAGTACAGCTCCGTAAGCCAAGGTGGGTTTCTGGGACCATGGGCAAACCTGGGGGCCTGGGAATCTCTGAGGTGGCTCTTGTAGCATTGTATCCAGGTTTGCTGCTAGATGGTCACTAGAGCTAGAGCTTGGGAAGAGTGAAGGTGATAGTGTAGTATCTGTGCTCCATGGGCTTGGCTTTGGACTATGCAGGGTCATGCTCATCAACATGGATGAGCCCTACATGCATTTGGTGTTCTCATCACAGCCAAACAAACCATTGTCCATGTCCAAAGAGAAAATGCATGAGACATTCGTGAAAGATACAGTTTCTATCAGAGATGTGGGATAAGAGTGGATGCTTAAAATTACACATTTGTTCTAATTACAAACTATGTTCTCCTGCATGAAATGTTGCAAAGGAGATACTGTTTCCTGCAGCTTAAATCAGACCCACATTATACTGTCATTTTAAAGGGACAAGGCAACCCTTTTCTGCCTGAAGCTGTGGTGAACTAGAACAATGTCATGTTCACAAGGCTGAACTGAACAGAACAGTCTCTGGGTTGTCCAGAAGGGCACTTCAAATTTCTTTTCAGTGCAACCATGAGGAATATGTGTGTGGTGGGGGTTATGGAGAGGGGACTTCTCCTGGTTGTGTACCTGTCCCTTACCTGACTCTTGTGGGAGGGCCCCCTCCCCATCCCCCCATCTACCCAACAGCATGTTTTCTGCAATAGAAATCCCACTCAGAGCACTTCCCTCCTCTTTGCTGAGGGAGAGGAGCACCAGGGCAGAGCTCCAGAGCATTTCCCCCTCACCTCCCTTTCTATAACACCTGGCCAAGAGAGGAAGAGAAAGAGAGGAGTTGAAAAGACCTAGAGCCTTGTCTGCTGTCTCATCTTTTCCCACCACCTAGAGAAAGGGCGAAGGGAAAGCAATTGGAGCTCTGCTCCTTGGCAGCATCCCTTCCCCTTTCCCAAGATTGGAACAGAGGCTCAGAGGTACAAAAGTGTGGTTGGGACTGTACACCTGACATGGGCACTGGGACTAAACTTCTTCCTGGTACAGACTGCTATATGGGGCTATCATCTTCTTTGAGTGAAGTTGTTTTTAATGATATAGAATTAAAAACATATGTATGCCCTTGTCTCAGATGCTGAGGACTTTCCTGTCTCTTGGGCACACCTTAGAGAAGTTTTCCGTATAGAAATGCAGACTTACACAATTCCCCACTACTCAAAAGTCCTTGAACAGGATCCAAATCATGTGGACTCATGAGAAAGGAAGACTGAGCCATAGTTACAAGTCAGGGTCTGCTTCAAGATCACTTTTCCTCAGACAAATATTTAGTTCCCACAGACATAGAGATATACATTCTGTAAGACATTGCATTACCTTCCAGTATTTGGAATCACCTGATCTCTCTTTGGTTGATCTGATAGCTGCCTGAAGTACAGGTCACAATGAGTTATCACACTTTTCTGGCAGCACTGAGTGGAAAGAAAAAGCTGTAAGAGAAATGATCTATAGTCCTCAATTGCATGAACTTGGAATGGCAGATAAGAAGCAGATCCATTATTTCCATCTGCAGGAGGCAGCCATCTTATATCTCCATGATCTTTACTGTAGATAAAGGTGAAGTAAACCTCTTGCCTTACAGAAAGCTCTCTGTCCTTTTGGTTTAGAGCATAAGCTCCCCTGGCAGTGTAACAGGCATAACAGTGAAAAAGCAGACTTTTATTAATACCTCCCAAAGAGAATATGTATTTAACCATCTGCTTCATTTTAAGCTTATGCTTGAACTTCTATCACTTTTTAATTTTGGATGGTAATAAAAATGCTTTGTGAGATCAAGTGAGTAATTCATAAGTGTATTTATAGCTATTATTTCCCAATTCACTCAATTTCCAACCAATTCTTGTTGGCAAGGTGAGGTGTGGGCTTTTCTGTCACTGCTAGGTTTCCACAACAATGAAGGTCTCCTTTCAGCCTCTTTCCAGCAAGATTGGATTGATTAACTATGCTACTGTTTATTTTGGTGTACCTGCCAAGTATATGGCAATGCAGAAATAGGAAAAATTAGCCTAATGTGAATATGTGGACAACAGAGAATGCCAGAACAAATATCATCCCTGAACACGCAACAATTCCCATTTGATTTCATTTCAGGACACCCATGTTTAAGATGCACCTCCCAGAAAAAGAAAACATGAGTTTCTAATTCAAGTTGGTCATTTTGTAACAAAATGAGTTGAAAACATTTACCAGAAAATAGCTTTATTGAAAAGTAAATTACACCATTTTTTCCTTTTCTCTTTTTCTTTCTTTCTTTCTTTCTTTCTTTCTTTCTTTCTTTCTTTCTTTCTTTCTTT
>VZTN01017591.1:155323-167893 GCA_013400515.1 Erpornis zantholeuca
TCCTTCCTCTCTTCCTTCCTTCCTCTCTTCCTTTCTTCCTCTCTTCCTTTCTTCCTTTCTTCCTTTCTTCCTTTCTTTTTCTTCCTTTCTTTCTTCCTTTCTTTCTTTCTTCTTATCTTATCTTGTCTTGTCTTGTCTTGTCTTGTCTCATCTTTTTTCCCCCTCAATAGGGCCAGATACACCCAACAAGAACCCTGATGGGAAATGGAAAAGTATATGCTCAGAAAGGTAAGGTAAGTAAGGAAAACTGGAGACACAGTATGTTTTCAGAGCGTTAGGATCTTGTTTCAGGATTAAGATCCCAAAACAGTGTTCATCTTATGTGAATTAAGTAACAGAGTTAGAGAAGACAGGAAACTGCAAGACAAAGAAATGTTTCTGCTCCTTCTTTTCAGCTTGGTGTTGCAAGGGGAGAAATACTGAAGAGTGCCAATGACAGAGGGGAGGAAGGAGGTCTTCCAACCCTCTTCTCACTTTTCCCTTTCTCCCGTCCCTCACAGTAATAACCCATCAGCAATACTCTGGATATGTGGCTGGACGCTTCGGCGTGAACCTGTCATCATATATTGATGCCCTTCAATGTCAATGAAACTTTTCTATGGAAACACTCAAAAACTGAGGCAAGGAAAAGCAGGAAACAGAAATTTCTGCAGCCATTTCATTTCAGACGGAACAGCGATCCAATTTAGATAACAATTACAACAGTTTTTCTTCTGATTGTAATATCACTAGCATTCTCAGAAAATGGGACTGAGGTCAGAGCTGAGATTCAGGATGTGTACTGCCTAGAGAACATAATTACCTATTGCTATATATCCCAAACTCACACGCAAAAATTCTGAACAGGTTTATTGCTGACAAAATTTTACTAAGAGTTCGTATCAAATTCTAAGAGCAGCCACTGGACTTTGAATGGTTTGGATCAGAGATGGGAACAGTATTTCATACTCAGTTCTTACAGCCACAGTGGATCAAATCAAAAGCCTGTTTCGTATTTTCTTTGAATTATGAGAGTTCAAATTCCAGATCGTAGCTCTGCTGTTCAGTGGATATATATTCATTGGCATTAGTGTTTCTGAATGGATTAACTCAGCCATTGTGGAATACAGATCCTACAGTTTGCTTCAAGATAAGCTTGAGCAGTATTAGAGCAAACATTTTGGATGCCTTCCAGGAGAAAATACTCTCTCATGGAAACTAAGTGTTCTGTAGAGAAGTTGTGAATTTGATGAGTCTGTTGAAAGCAGTCCAGCAGGAGTCTGACCAAAACCTGACTATTTTTCAGTCAGTTCACCTATGTTTCTTTTGCTCCCAGGCTCCACCAGACTCCATGGGCTCACACAGCGCCACAGAAGAAAAATCAAAGGGTAAAATCAAAGGCAGGTTTGGGTTTCTGGGGAGCATATTTTGGACTATAGCTCCAGAAGCCTTTACAGTGACAATACTTGACTGTTCCTCAGGTAGCATTTTTGGTTACCCTTTCAATAAGATACATGAAAATTTCCTCTAAAAACACCTCTGTTCTCTCATGAGAGGAAATTAATTCTTGACATGTAATTTTGTGTCATTGTGCCAATCCACCAGCGTTCTGCCTCAGCAATCACTCAGGGATGTAGAAGCTGTTTCCAGGTTGCTGATGCCTGGACTTTGCCACCAGGATCAGACTCACTGGAGAAAGCAAGGCCAGCATGTTGCTCCATCTTCCCTCAACACTCTGGTGGGAATGGAACTGTTCAGGTTCTTGGGTTGGGGCAAACTCCTCTCTTGATTTATCCTAAACCCAAAGAGGTTTCAAATGCAACATCACGGGGTTTTTGTGTACCAGAGAGAACAGCTCAGCAGAGGGTGCCAACTGTGTCCAAAGAGCCAGTAGATGGAAATAAACTTTGGTAGTTACTGAGACATTTAGATATGACTTCATTACCCACAAATGGAAGGCTTTCTATATAAACCATTTACCAAAGTAAAATTATGCCACAAGAAGGAACACGTTTACTTTTCACCATCTCTATTTATTAAAAACATTGCTAACATATGCCTTGATAACTTGATTTATGAAGTTTGTGACAAATTGCTTTCTTAATTGAAATATGTCAGGTTTCTAAATACTGAAGTTAATTATCCCTTCTTGTCTAGTTGAAGGCTGACCTTTAATTATACAATATTAATCCACATATTGTATGAATTATGTGAAATATCCATTTTTATGTAGAGGGAGACATGTATGTGCTATTGTAGTGGCGTACAGTTACATAATTATTTTTAATTTAGGATATCAGTTTAATTAAATACTTGCAGAAACCAAGCTTTTTCAGGAAATTTGCAATTACAATCAATTTGAATGTACAGCTACATTAATATGGTGACAAGCCCAATAATAAAAACGAACTAAGTAATTATGGGCAGGTGCTGAACAGATGTGTAAATAGAAGGTCTCTGCATGGAACATTGTTATATATCATTTTGAAAAGTGCAAGAAACCTGTTATCCATAGCCATTCGTACATGCAGCTATAATCAGTCACAAAAAAGTTAGTTCTTTCAATTTAGATAAATCACTTAAAAATGTGTATGGCACTTAGGCTTTCATTTTCTGTTTCTGGAAAGAAAGTCTAGTTGATTGAAGACTGCTGCTCTACTGTACTCAAAGAGTGTGCCGCACTATTGAAATATATTCTTCTTTCAACACGTTTATGATGAGTGGGTTTTCAGTTTGGAATGGTTTAACAGTCAAAACAATTCACATTCCATATTACAAGTTGAGCTTTATTTAAAGAAGGGGGGAGGCTAAGACCAGTTTAGAGTTGTTTGCTCAAGTTATCAGATTGCCAAAAACCCAATTTAACCTCCAAATAGTTGGAAAACAATGACATTGCATTACTACTGTGAATTGCTTTTAGATAGATTTACAGTGCATTTTTTTGGTGTGTGTTTTAGGGTTTTTTTCCAAGCCAGTGTATTAAAATATACTTTTTCAAGTCTTCTATTTTTGCGTGGTGTGTGAGAAATAATTATATCTGTGATGTAAGCAACTAAGCTAAAATGAAGTAGTTTATATAGTGCTCATACAGAAAACCCAAGGAAAGACTGGAATCTAATGAAAGATGAATGTGAGGTTTCCCTGTATGGAACAGGATGCCCTAAGCTGTTTATGGAAGATCACACTGTCTAAAGCAGCCACATCTAGGCAAGGGGCATGTCTAAACTAGACTCTTTTAGGAATTTAGATGCTTTATTCCAAACTGCAGAGACCTGCCTTCCTTCCCCCAAGGTTTATGGCTCTGAAAGGGATCCCAGTGGCCAAGCCAGACCCTTCCCAAGCAATACCAGAGCAGCAGTAAAGTGATTTTCCTCATTCTCAGGAATAGTCCCTCCAGGTGTTGGCACTATGGAAAGCTGTGAGAGGCAGCTGGAGTTGTGCACCATTCTCTTTCTAATCCCACCATGTGCAGGGCCATCGTCTTATCTGGAAAGGGAACAACTGACTTGTCTGGAGAGAGATTAATAATGGAGCACTGCTGCTGCAATAAAAACTGTCTGGACAGATTCCACTCATTTATTTCATTTGTAAAAGGGCAAACTTCAAAAGCATAAATTTGTGTTCCAAATGTGCTGTGAAATATTTCAGGTGGGGAGGGTGAAGCGGGCACCTCACAGTGCTGCATCCTGCAGTCCTCTGCAGCTGAATAGGCTCCCCCTGTGGATGAACAGCAGTGGCTTTTACACCGTGTGCTGGCACAGTGCTCTGCCACACTATCATGAGGCCACACTCAGCCCACAGGCTGTATTAGAGCAGAAAGATGACAACATTTGGTGTAATGACCTTTCTCAATTCCAGACTCCAAGATATGCCATATATTGTGTGTAAAAAGTGAAAAATGAAGCAGTAATTATTTCCTAGGAAGAGTCAACAAATCCAAAGCAGAGGGGAGGACAAAACAATCTCAGTTTTGAAGAGGAAATCCTCAGGATGCTTACTGACACCATGCACCCTCCTTGCTACAGGAGCATGCCTGAAAGGATGGGAAGGCTCTTTATGTTCATCACGCCTCAGCTGCTGGACAGGGGAGGTCTCTTTTAATGAAAGACTTTGTGTTTCCAGTCAGAAAAGTTGTAACACAGATTTTGTCTTTGTCAGAAGAGCATCTAATTATTAGTCAGACTTTGAATACGAGTTGTGAGAAACACATGAGTGCAGTGTTTGGCCACATATGATGTCTGGATTTTCTTTCTTTAGTCATGGAGTCCAATAAGGTGGGATATAAAACAAAAATCATACGTTCTGGCATGGAATGATTTTGCTTGTCCTTTCAAAACCCAAATGGTTTGATTTTCCTACATTGCCACAGTTAGCCACACATGCCTCCTCCTAACTCTGCTTGCATTCCCTTCCCAGCCACTCCCATAATCTCCTCGTGCATCCATGTTTTGTGTCTGAGGAGGCAAAAAGGGAGATTTCAGAAGAATTTTTGGCAGATCCATGCTACAGGTGTAGAGAAACAAGCCAGCTCACACCCAAGGGCAGTGCAGAGATAGTTCTTGTGACCCACATGAGTTAGCACCAGCAGCAGAAGTGAGATACCTGCTTCTGCACCATGCTGGGCCAACCTGGATGATCCTGATCCTTCTCCAGGTGCACCAGCATCTGTGCATGGCTCCACAGCACACTCTATTAGGGTTAGGGCAGGAATCTTTGCAGAGTACTTGGGGCACTTGTGACCCCAGTCCTCTTGTCAGAGAACCCAGTGCCTTCAGCTGCATTTTAGTTGTGTGGGAATAGTTTAAGCTCACTCCTGTTGCCACAGCTGCTCTAGGAAAACATTTAGTTAAAGATGAGGGTAAGCACACATTATAGATGTAAGCATACAGCTGTCAAACTGCTGCCCAAAAGCTTCTATAGATATGTGGCACATTATGTTATCCAAAGCACTTGGAATTTTTCAGATAACAAAAGCTAATGAAGGCAGCTATTACAGCTTTATGTGGCACTTGCTTCCTGATAGAGTTGCCAATCCTGTGCTTTGAATTCTGTGCCAACAGCTTTGACACAAGTGAAAGAGCAAGCTGTGATTTTAACAGATGTGAATGCTTTGGTTGCAGTGATCTCTGCTTTTTCAAAATCATTATCACATATGGGGGATTGCAGATGTACACTTTTTCCAAAGTGACAACACTCTGACCATTGGAGTAACTTTTGTTGGAATAATTGGAATAACTTGAACTGGCAAGCCTTTAAGAAGCAAGACCAAGAGGCATCAATTAGCAACTATTTTACTGTCCTGCAAGTGCTTGTATGGAACAGACACACAACACGTGGCTGGCATGGTTGACAATGGCCTCCACTGCAGCCAAAGTGTTATGCCAGCAGCAAGACACACTGCTGAATTTCAGGGGATCTGCGGTTCTTTCATGACTGCAAAATGAAGACAGACACAACAGCATTATACATGAAATTACTGGTTAAATAGTCTCAATTTGGGGACAGTTCATCATATAGTTTTAGCCTGTCTCACTCTGTTTTTCCATGTCTTACCTAGGGAACGGCTTCTGAAATAGGGTTACATTTCTTGCTTTGCTTGAACAGTTGCCACAATATCCTAAGAACTGGATACTATCTATTTGGTTCTTTTAATGGCAATTTTAGCAAGGAAATGGCAATTTTTGTCTGTGAAGTTGATGAATATAACCTAGAGATACTGGAATGCAGAAGACTATCTTCCACAAGAAAACCTCATCATCCAGGGGTGCCTGATGTTTCTTCAAAGGGCTGGGACTGACAAACAGTTATTTTGCAGAAGGGTGCTCTGGTTGAGGAGCTGTGCCTCAGGTGAAGGAGCTACAGGAAGAAGCGAACACACTACAAAGTATTCAAGTGAATGGGCAAGAGATAGACTAATTGTTTTCAAAGACACTGCAGTCTCAAAACTCTCTGGACACTCCAACTTCCACTGTACTGGAGAAGCAGACAGACTTCACAGAACACCTCAGGGTAGTTAGTCAAGGGACTATTAGTCAAGGATCTGTTAAAGATGAAGGCTGGATATTAGGAAAAGATTCTTCACCCAGAGGCTCTTTGGGCATGGGAACATGCTCCCCAGGGAAGTGGTCACAGCACCAAGCCGGACAGATGTCAGTAAGTGTTTGGACAATGCTCTCAGGAACATGGTGTGACTCTTGGGGTGTCTTGTGTAGGGCCAGGAGTTGGACTTGATGATCCTTGTGGTCTCACTCATTCCTTCCAACTCATATTCTGTGATTATATGATTCTGTGAAATACATTTTCAATTCTAATTCTTTGCTTCACATGGACAAGATGTGGCAAATCTTGGCACTACACACTGTGTGCCAAAGAAAGAAATAGTCCAGACTTCATAAAGCCATGACCCATGAAGTGTTTGTGTTGGGCTTTAGATGGCACATGGTGTGCAGCACAATGAAAGTGAAGGCTGGGCTGAGGAACCAGAGGTTCTACTTTGAGTCATTTGCTGAAGAGAAGCAGGTCCTAGCACAATTCCTTACTTCAACAGATTTATCACTAAAGCAGAACATGATCTGATTGAGAAAAGCTATGCCAAAAACTATGTTTTTTTAGTTGGATGGGAAAAATAATTTTCCTGTCATCTTTTTTAAGCTTTGTTACAAATGATAAAAACCCATATATTGCAAAATGAAACCTTCTTTTAAGATAAACCCCCCCAAGTTTTCTTGACTTTTTATTTTTCCTTCAATTTTTGTCATCTTTTAAGCAGTAAAAACAATGTAATGAAGTTAGCACAGATTCTCCAGAACATACTTTATAGGAGGAAAAGGAAAAGGACTTCAGGAAAATTTTACTCTACTGACATGAAAAGACACATAACATAGAGTTACAAGACTGCATCTTCAGGTGGAGACATTCAGCCTGTGCCCTCTGCAGTGTAAGTAACCAAGGAATTGTGCTCTCATCAGCTCCTGTTCTCCGGATTGTTCTCTTTCTTTATTCTTCCCTTCTTCCTCTTTCCATTAATGGATTTCTTCACATTCAAGCTGTTATTTCTGAATGTGTGAATTGAAGATTAGTGCATAAACAAGTAAAAATGTTACCCATCATGGAATTCTCTCTGATCAGAACACTTCCTCAGTGACTGTTCTGGCCCAAGTCACAAGCAAAGCACAGAAATAGTTCCCTCTCATTTTCTGTTAAAAAAAAATTGCAAAAGTTAGTCTGCACATACATGGTGTGAAGTAACTCTGGCAGAACTGGGGGGTTTGTCCCAAGAATAACAGACATCCTTTCTGAGCAGAGGTTCTCTTTGAGCTTTTGTGTTGTCCATTTAATAGAAGCAGAATCTTTACCAGGTCAAATCACCAGGTAATTTAATGACTTTTCTGTCATTCTCTTACTTCCATAATTTCTCATACTGCAAAGAAAAATGGCTAATCTGCTTTAATTGTCTGTAGCAGTACCATATGGGCAGCTGCTCTAATGCACTGACTCTGTGCACCAGAGTGTCATTCCTCCCTAGCTGCACCTTATGTCACTCCTGTATCAGGTAGGACATCTCAGAGGAGATGGCAGCATGTTGAATGTAGGTGGCAGGCAGGAGGTTGGCTCAGGAGCCACTGAGCTCATCTTTTGTCAGCAGAGCTTCTTTGTAAGTTCTCACTGCACACTTCAAGCCATGCAGAACCTAAAGTCACCTTGTAATCAGGACACTCACATTTGACCTAAAAGTGTCCTATCACATTTCAGTTGATGAAAAAGACTTTATCTTACTGTTCCTTGTTTCAGTGGATATGGTATCTTCCCTG
Organism: Erpornis zantholeuca; assembly: GCA_013400515.1. Taxonomy (NCBI): domain Eukaryota; kingdom Metazoa; phylum Chordata; class Aves; order Passeriformes; family Timaliidae; genus Erpornis; species Erpornis zantholeuca. The sequence continues at coordinate 163,114 of VZTN01017591.1, forward strand.
AAACATGGAAGGAGATGCAGGAGGACTCTGTAAACAGACTTATAGTGTGTTTCTACACAGACATCCATCTGCCCTGATTGCACAGATGCTCCTCATTTTTTTATGTCCATAAATGACACTGCCAACTCAAACAGGACACTTTAGACTTTAACATAAGGTAAGATTCAGAGTGCCTAAAACACCTGGACACAAAAGGTACTCAGAATGTCCTTCCTAAAACATCCCCTGTTAGGGTTCTCCAGGTCTTCAGAAGATCTTGCTCCCAAACTTTCTCCTAGGGTATTTAGCTATAAGCGAAGACAACCCAGTAAACCGATGTGTAAGCCTCTAAAATGTTCAATATGTATCACAACATGGAGATATCTGGCATCAGGCAAGGTTTTCAAGCTCCAGAGGATACACAAAGTCCATTATTAGATTGGTTCTTCATTAGCCCAACATCTGGCTCTCAGCTTCTCTCATGGTAGTGCTGTGGTTGGGATGCTACCTCAACTTGCATTTTCATAAGCTACACTGTTCAGTGATTTATATCAGTCTGCTTTTAATCACATCATGCCAAAATTAACCAACTGTAATTGTCACCCAGGGTAGGCCGCCTTCTGGAAAGGCCATAAATGAGATTAACTATGAGGGCAGGATGCAGCTGCATGGCTATGAAGTGGAAGAGTAATCTGTGCACTAGCTCAGCCTCTACCCCATTATGTAAGTGAAAGAGCAAGGCCCTAATGAGGAGAAAGGAAGACTGAAGTGTCTGTGACTTCATACTTCCTCCACCTTCTTCTCCCAATTTTCATTATGTATATTTTTCAGCTGCAGAGAAATGAAAACATCTTTATTTCTCAACCACTCTCTTTACAAGATCAATTAAAATATTTAACTCCAAGTCTCAAAGTACTTCCCCTCTCTCCTCCCATAATTTCAGTTTGTCAGCAAAAATGCACCCATAAACTCATCATGTTCACATATGTGTGTACAACACCCAAACCACACTGTGCTCTGCAGTGCTGTGAGAGCTTCTGCGTATCTGGAAGGAGCAAAGGAATGGGATCTGAAAGGTGGGAAACCTTTGGAGCATTACTTTTCCCTTTTTGTGCTTCAGACCCAGCACAGACCAAAGTCAGAAAGTGACCTTCCAGCAGCTTCAGCAGGCTTTGGAACAGGCTCTAACAATGGAGTTAGCAGAAGATAGTGGTTACGACATCAGCTTCATAGTAGTTGCCAATATTTTTTTAACTAGGAAATATTAGCAAATGCGATAACACAGTGAAATGTGGTGACAAAAGGAATACTGTTCATATCGTGTTCATTTAAGTTATGACACAAAGTAGAAAATAAAATTAAAACCATGTGGTGATCTTTAAAGTATCTGGCTTTGTTTAAAACTACCCTTATTTTGCAAGTTAAAATGTAAAACAAAGCTTTTACAAATAATTTTGTTAATCAGACAATGGTGGCACAAAAATCACTGTAAGCACTAAGGGGAGAGAGAGCCTGGCTTTTATCTTGCTGCTGCAGAAGTGGAGGGAAAAGGGTTTGGAACAGAAAAAATGGGAGAAGAAGAGCATTCCTCTCCTCTCCCTCTTCAACAATCTCTCTGCATAAACCAGACATGTGAGTGGACTCTTGGAGGTCTTTCCTGGAGGAAAAGAAAGAGGTTATCATACAGTTACCTGGCTTTAGAGCTAAAAAGAAAACTGCTACATGAGCCCAGCCTTGAAATATAACCAATGTAGCCAGTAATCAGAAACAGCTTTTCCCTTCAGTGGAAGACGCAAGAAACCCACAGCACGTTCTCAGCAATAGTTTTGATGCATGCCTTGCTATAAAGCTGTTCAAAGAGAAACTTAGAGCCCAAAACTGTTACAGCTATACTCTATATCCTACAGAGATAGATCCTATAATCCCATTGATGTATCTCCTTTTTTTCTTATGGTCAAAGGTCTGCCAGATAAAGACTGATTTATTGTTTATTCTTCTATAATTACCTCATGGAATAGAAGCCCTTAGATCTAGCAAACACCTCCTCTTGTAACATCACACCTATTCTTTCCTCTTTCTCTTTTCCTGTCTTCTCACATCTTTGCTTCTTGCATCTCGATCCTTTGATGTTCAAACCACTGTCATAATTAATATGTGCCAACTGGTCCCCATCCCCATCCCATTCCCCCGTGAGCAGGAAGGCAGGGAAGCATCATCCACTCACTGTGCTTACCCTACTTGTGCCTTTTCTCCTTGATGTGCAGAAGAGGAGTGAGTGGAAACCAGCTGGTGTTTCTGCTTGTACACGTTCATGGATGAGTAGGAATAGTCAGTAAAGGTCAGATGGGCTAAAGAGCCCCAGACAAACCCAATGCATCCTGACAGAGTGTCTACTAACAACAGGAAAAAGCCACCAGCAGAAAAGTTGTCTACAATTTTCCCGAGTCATTGATGGTTCTTCACTATAGAACAACAGCAAAAGAGATTGCTGAAGTTGATGCATATTAATATGCCTGCTATCTCAGATGTATCCTTTATGGTCATTATCTCAGGCAGCTCTTGATTTTATTTTATGAAGACCAACAAATGATACTTTGAAGGAGCTTCCTCTTTTGGATGGAAGGATGGACTCAATGCAGTGACACTTGGCAGAAAAATGTGTAAACTGAAGCTTTGCCAAAGCAAAATTAAAAACTAATATACAGAACAAAGAGTAAATTTCATTTAGGCCTAAATCAGAATGAGGATATTGCAGATAGTATGACTTTAACTAGACAAAAATGTGATTACTAATTTTGTATGTATGACATTGGACCCGGTTTAGAAAATCATTCAGTAAGTGAAGACTTTGTACCTGTCCATGGGAAAAGGCCCCATCGCTGAAGGTCTCAGCAGTTATATTGCTAAAGGGGGCTGCCAGTGAATTCTCAAGGATTCTCAGCACCAGATTACCTCTGGTTCCTTGGTGCAATTCCTGCTGACTTCTGATGGAGTAGAAATAGGACAATGCAAATCAATTCTTAGATGCCTTCATACACACTTGTGTTTTTCTGCCTGTACCCAGTGAGAACTGCCAAAGGGACAAATACTGCAAAGGGGGAGTCAAGCACAGCAATTCCAGGCAAGAATGGGCTGTCATATACAAATTAAAAGGTGGACTTTTAAGCCTGAAGCAATTGAGATGTCCTTATAACTGGATAGCTTATGCAGTGTTTGGCTCAGCAAATACCCAACCCCAGGGCTCAGACCTGTGGCTGAGTTTTTCCAGACTAACAAGTTGATGCAACCTAGTATACATCTCTACTTCAAGCCACAGAAAAGCTTTGGCGTAATTTATTCAGTAAAGATGGCACACGCAGAGACAGTCATAGAAAATTTTCTGAAGTGCTTTGTCTTAATCTAGTCCATTTTGAAAGCTGGTGCACACACAATTTCTGAAGCTTTTCTGGCCCAGAGAGCAGTGTATACATGGCACACATTTGACAAGCATCTTGTATGATGCCATCAAATTACCTTTTGAAACAGGTCTTATTTCCGAGAGCATGGGCTTATGGCACATGAGAAGCACACTTTACTATGTGGTGTTCAGGATTTTGCTCAGCCAGTGTTGCATTTTGACAACACTTCACGCATATATCACAGCATCACAGGAAGGTTAAGGACAGAAGGGACCACTGGAAGTCATCTAGTCAAACTTCCCTGCTCAAGTGGGGTCCCACAGAGCAGGTTACTCAGGATTGTGTCCAGAATGCTTTTGAATATCTCCAGTGATGGAGATTCTAAATGCCCTCTGGAAAATCTGTTCCAGTGCTTGGTCACTTCCACAGCCAAGAGGTTCTTCCTTATATTCAGGTGCAACTTCCCATGCATGAGTTTCTGCCTGTTGCCTCCTGTCCTGTTACTTGGCACTACCAAGAACAGCCTGACTTCTCTTGATGCCCTCCCTTTAGATACTGATAAGACACTGATAAGGTCCCCTCTCAGTCGTCTCTTCTCCAGGCTAAGCAGGCCCAGCTTCCTCAACATCTCCTCATAAGTCAGAGGAAATATATTCAGGGGAAAGCGTGTCACGATTTAGTCCAGTTCTTCCAATTAGGACTGTCTTTCACAGGTAATCAATTTTTATTGGGATGTCCTTATTTCCTGACACTTGGCTAATATTTTTCAGTTAGAGTGTTTAAAATATTTGTATAAAGTCCTCATCTTTATTATTATAGACTCAGGATCAGCTGAGAACCCTTCTTTTGCATAGGAAAGCTTTTCTAATTATGACACACTGGACATCTACCACAATGTTTATCAGAGAGGCTCAAGAATTGGTATGAGTTAATACAGAGCACCTGGAAGTAAATCAAGTGCTACAAGTGCTCCAAGTTCTGGCACAACTCTTGAGTTAGACTAGTTTTCTCAGCTGAGAATTGCTCCCAGGTCAAAAAATCCAGGCTTTGGAGCAAGCACAGCAAAAATATTACTAGCAGAGAGATAATATCTAAATCAATGATGAGTGCCCAGCATACATGATCACCTTATAGTTAAAATATGAAAGAAGGGCTTTTATTAGTTTAACAGTTGTGAGTAATATTTTCAAGTAATGCCAAATGTGTTACAGATGTTGATAGGAACAATTGCTGACTACAGTGTGCTCCAACACAGGGCTGAACTACTTTGGAGAAATCCAGATCAGAACTTTGCAGCCAGCCTCCCTGTAAATCACATGCAGCAAAATACCATGAATAACACCAAGTCAGTCCAAGATCCTACATCCAATTCAAGGTTTTGGGGAATTTGCTAGCTTTGCTGA
>VZTN01017591.1:167902-235785 GCA_013400515.1 Erpornis zantholeuca
ACAGCTGCTTGTGAAGGGCTGAGGCAATATTCTCCATCTTAAAACAACATAACTTGATGGAAGTCCTGTCTTGGAGTTGCATACAGAACAGGGAATCTTGTTAAAGAGCTGGCAGGGGAGTCAATGTGACGTAATAGATGTTATATACTGCATTAAACTATTTTGCACATCAACCATTGACTCTATGGAAAAGAAGACACATCGTATTGCAGTGCATGATGAAGATGATGCCTTAAATGCAAGGGAGGAAAGAGTGAACACCAGTATAAAATTCACCATGTCTTCTTGAGCTGACCTAGAGACCAACAGGTACTGCTTCAAGAAAGAACAGTTTGCCAAATAGGCACAGTAAATGCGACCAGTATGATGGGAGAAAGTCTGTCCCTCATTCTCTGTGAAGAAGACATGAATGGGATATATTTTCAAGTGTCTTGAGCAGTTTTACTCTGACCATCCTGTCCAGGATATACCTCACCAATTCCACTTGGGACAAGGCTCTGGAGACCAATAGAGCTTATTCCAAGGAAATTGTTTTAAAAACTGCATCCAAATTTTCCATCTTTCCATCTTTAAAACTGACCTCTTAAAGTTCATTGTAACACTATGTCACATGCATAAATTTTTAAGCAGTCTGTTGAGATAATACATTTCTGATTATTGAAGTAAGGTGTGAACTGTGTAAAAGTAACATGACAAAACCAAAAACTAACCCATCTTCCACTCTTTTAATGCTACTTATTTGTCTGCTTTTACACCTCTGTAGTTCCATTCTGATTTTCAGCTTATATAAAGGCCTGGAAATATTTTGCTTCAGAATGGAAGAATTGTAATGCACAGTGGAAATTCTTGCTTTAAATGGGACATGCACTCCTCTGATCCAGATTTTGGGATGTGGAAGGTTTCTTCATAATCACTTATTTTAAACTCTTAGCTCAATATATCCTATGGTCTGATTTCAAGGCTTCTTGACTTTGCCACTAATAACATTTATTACAGTTTTCATGTGAGCCAGCTCTAATATCAGACACATTCACGTTTTCCATTACACAAGGGAAATATCTGGTGATAACTGGAAAAGTCTAGATAAATGTCTTGCTAGTAAGTCAAACTGTGACAATTACCAATTTTCCAGGCGAGTTCAGGAATGATCAAGAGCATAGCAGGACTCAAAAAGGATTAGAAATGTATAAGGATAATAACACAATTACAGCAGATCAGAATAAAAAATAGATAGAAAAGCAGTCATGTAAAAGCCCATGAACTGTTTTGGCCTGCAGTCCTTCTTAGGCTCAGTGGCTTATTGGTGCTCCAGCTTCACTGGGTGGTTCAGACCATGCAGGACACACTATAGGGCTAAGATTTTTTGTTTCGGAAGAATCTCCTGTCTGGAATATTTTTTCTATAAAGATCTATTATCTATGTTTCTTAGGCTTACAGTATCTTGCCAACCCTAAAAACAAGGTAGTGGAGTCAGCACCACATCAGGTCATGAACAAAAATTAGCCATGCTGAAGGTGTCAGCCTGTAGCAAGGAGCAGCAAATCACCTATTTGGCTGTGAATGTGGAAAAGGAGGTTAGCTGACAGCTAACTCCACATTTCTGGGGAAAGGAGAAGATTTCAAGGACAAGAGAAGCTAGACAGGGCTGAGACATCCAGCTCTTCAGGCTCACACTCAGCAAAGTGATCTTATGTTACAAAAATCACTGTGTTTTAAAGATAATTTCTCTCTAGGACTGCCTAAACTCTGCTTTACCAACAGGGCTGAGAGACTGCAAACTAGCTCTACTGGGATAAAATAAAATCATAGGTTTTACCCTAAATCTGTGTGCTCCATGTGTTTAAGCAAACTTAAGATGACATCTACACTTTTTAGTTTGGGGCATGGCTTTCTTCTCTCAGAGAAACTGAGGGTTTCATTTATGTCATGTATAAATACCTTTACAATAAAAAAGGAATACTAAAATCATCTTCAGTGTAGAGGGAGTCCCCTTTTACCAGTTCTCTTGCAGTTCTAGGATGAAAAATCCAAGACACCTAGCAAGAAAAATGACTGGTTTTTTTGTTGTTGGTTTTTATGGGAACATTGGATTATTCCGTGAAATTCTGCTGCTGAATAACAGCAGTTTAAAAATCTGAAACATGAAATCTTAAAGTCCAACACTTCAGAATTTAATTTTTATGTTAAAATTTTTCTCTAAACTCCTATTTATGACAATGAAAAAGAGCTCTGTAAAAGGATATTGTATCCCATACTCACATAATTGACATGGGAGAGAATATGGAATTACATAACAATTTGGAACTCTCTAACACTCTATTTTATTATGCTCTAAATATTATGTGGGGTTTGTTGATCCTTCTGAAGATGACAGGCTTTATTAATCTCAGGAAAAGTACAGTACATCCTGGTAGCATCCACTGTGTCATCTTGTCCACTTCATGCTACTCTGCTAACACGGCCTCATCCTGGTTAGGGAGACACAGAAGACAGAAACAGGCATTCAGGATTCTGTGCCCTTATTCTCGTTTGTGAAGGTTTCTATCTGTAATTGAAGCACTTGTCTTCTAAAAACAGGAGCCAGGATAGCTCATGTGCATACACTGGAGTGCCCACCCACACATTTAATCTATCAAAAGCACATCCTACTGCCATGTCCTCAGCTAAATATTAGAGAATAATTCGAATCATTCAGCTGAATAACTGAACCACCATGTTGCCAGGGGTCTGATCAGTGTGTGTGTGTGCATACATACATGTGTGTGTGTCTATGTATATGTATCAGAGAAGAGAACCCTGAAAGCAGGAGTCTACCATACAAGATGAGCTGTAAGGATGTTGCTCTGTGAATTCTCTATTTAGCAGGATGCTTGTCAGACATATAAGCAACTTGGATTTTCATGAAAAGAGAGCAAAGGATAAGAATGGTTTCCAGAGTATAGAAATCCACTCTTTGGGATGGCTTTGGCTCCTCTTGGTGAACCTCTCATGTCTGTTGATGTAAATATTATTTTGGTGGCTGCTGGTAATGAAAGGATAATGAGATGGATAAATTCTGGTAGAAAAAGCGGAAGAGATGCATATAAAAAATTTGTTTTCCTTCAGGAAATATTTATTTCTAAGGAATATGCAAAAAGACTTGGTGGGATTATCATGGAACCATTTCCAATATTACTATGTAGCACACCTGGACCACCTTTCCAAACAAAAAATAAGATATGATATTGCCATTTCAACGTTATCCTTGATATTTTATTTCATAGTCAAAATTTTATAGTCAATATTTTAAATGTGTGGGGTTTCCCCCACTGTTCAATCTCACTGTAGCTTTGCACAGCTATAAATATCTCTTAACATCATTTAATAAGCATGCAAAATAAAAAGGCCTGAGAGCCTCAGGAAGATTCACTTCCTCTAAAGTCTTGAATTACTGGATTTTTGCAGGCAGTGTCAGCAGATGGTAGCCCATATGAAGTTACCCTATCTTGAACTCAGAAGGCATAGTCTTCTCCCTCTCTCCCTTGGGCTCCTTGGTGTTATCTACAAGGGATATTCACCTGTGCTGCTCTTCTCCTGCACTTTTGTTCAGTGCTCTGTCCCCACCCGCATTTATCCATCCCTAATCTCCTCCAGGCAAGCAGCCAGATAATGGAGCATGATGGACACTGCTACTGTGGTCATTGCCATAGTGCATGAGTTACTGCTCCTAATTTCATTTGCAGCCTTGTGGTTTATTTGCTTACTCTTTTGCAGGAGCTTTTGGCCTCTTTTGCCTCAGACCCTACATGGTAATAACTGCAGTTTTAATTTAACAGTCCTGTGCTTGTCAGGAAATTTTACAAACTGATAACTAACTGCAGCTACTCCATAAATACCATTGCCTCTGATGTGAAAGGCAATAATCCTCAAGAGGACCAGAAGAGAGCCTGCTGCACGCAGCAAGTCCTTGCAGCAGGCAGAGAAAGTATGGCAGAGCTTTAGGTAAGTGGGATATAATTAACCATGTTGGAATTTGACCAGGATATCAGGGTTAACACCACTGCTCCTGTGAGAAGTGCCTTGGGAGTTCCTCAGCAGCAGGCAGCCAGGACCTCTTGTTTTCATCACATTCCAGGCACTACATGACAGCTACCCAAATACACTTTGCCTTAATGAAACAGAAATGCACATATGATACCTACAATTTGGAACCAAGGTATGGACTTTATCCCAGAACGGATTAATTCAGATTTGTGAATAATTCAGAGTGATAAAGGACTTAGGTATTTTGGTTCTGGACTTTACCTATTGTGAAATAGTAATAACAAAATTAGTCACTGGTGAAACTGTGGAGCCCACAGGTTTCTTGAACAGCTTGATCTGCTTGTGGTTGACTGGTAAGTCTAGAGGTAGGCATTTCTTGCACTGGGCTTTTATGCACTGCCTGCATCATCTGTTTGGAAAGAGCTCTGGTCATGGGCATTACGCAGTGCTCTGGGCTGTGCAGGGAAGTTGATGTGCAGGCAGGAGTCCCAGTACTGACAGCATCCCGGAAGACCCACCCATTTGCTTCCTCTGCCTGTGCCTTTTAACTGCTTATGTTTCTGTCTTACATGAGCTGCTCTAGCTCCTGCAGTATGAGCTGGTTGCCTTCCTGAGGTCTTTTCTAGCCCCAGGTTTTTATTACTTTCTTATGAGTCATGCATACCATGGACTGATGCTGCTCTGCCCTGCCCAGGAAATCTGCAGGGCCAAACAGCTGCTGGTGGTGGGAGGAATGAAGCTTCTTTAATTCCTACAGCAAATCTCTGCTTGCTACCAGTAACAACCAGAGGGTTATGGAAAAGTGGCCAAGAATTTTGCACTGATAAGTGTATGGATGGGGAGATTTGCTGTATACCAATATTTTCCATAACCCAAAATTATTAAATTGGGTAAAATGTATTCACCTAGCTTCAAATTATTACATTTGTCAGCAGAAATTTCCAAACAGTTCCATTATTCCTCCATAGAAAAGAAATTGTGAACACTGGCAAAGTTTAAACCTTCCCATTTTATACATTTCCATATGTTGGGCATGGAAGAGAAACATATCATTTCTCTCCCAAATGTATTCCCTCCTGTGTAATGTGAATGTGTTACGTCTAATCATATTCCAAGGCAATAAGATTAGACAAATTACTGTACTCTAAAAAGTGACATTAAAAATTGCCTCTCCATCTTTATTAGCTTACTTTTTCCCAGTCAAATATGTTTGGCTTACAAGAAAAACGATGTTTTTCATTCTGACCTCAGGCTTCCCAAATTCAAACAGAGCTATGGGTCAATAGCTGAATGAGAAAAGGTTTGTCAGAATGATTCAGATCCTTTTTGACACCTCAGCATCTTCAAATTACTGCTTATGTCAGGCACTGGTTATGCCTGACAGTGAAAGGCTGGGAACAAGCACATGGTTCAGACGATGATCTGTGTGCAGGAATTCAGATAATCTCATGGTAGCTCTGCTCCACTCCAAGGGAAATGAAAAAGGAACATTACTTGGTTTTGTCATTGTAGTTAAAGCAGAAGAGTAAGACAAAAGTCAGCCAATGTAATGAGTTAGAAATGTTTTATATTACATAGCAGAGTAAATGTGGATCTTTTCTTCATGTTTTGTGTCAAAAAGTGTTTTGGAGACTATCTGTAGGCAATACGTGCCAGGGAAAGTGATTCTGCTACATGGTTATTAAAAAAACAGTACTGCCACCATTGCTTGGATAGAAAGGGCTATACAGAAGCTGTCTTCTTTCTGATGGCTTTGGGAAGCAGCAGAAGTCAGGGACTCCACATGGGCCTTCTGTGTCATAGCAAACCTGTCAGGTCTCCCTCCAACTGCCAGGAGCCCTGGAGCAGCTTCCCAGGTCTGTCCAGGCCCTGCAGAAGGATGGGTGTTTGGTAGAAAAATGAAATTATCTCTTTTGCAGCTTCATGGTAATTTTAATAAAGTGTTTCTAGAGCTGAGCATGTAGGTTTTGGCCTTGAACTTATCGTTGGTGAAAAGATGAAGAGCAAAAATAAGATATCCATAAAATGGCACATCCAAGGCAATTCACAACAACCCACAGCTGCAGCTCCATTTAGAGACAGCCATCTTCTGATGTGCCTGGGCTAGCTCCCCATTTCTGGGCACAGAGGGGTATGTGTGACTCCTGCAGCCTGGCTGCAGGGCTGGGGACCCTTCATGAAAGCTGCAGGCAGGGGACCTCCTCTTCCATCCCCTAACTGTGGGGCACTGGGACCTGAAACTGTGACTACTATATGTTTGTTCTGGAGACAGAAAAAAAGAGAAATTAAGGAAAAATATTATCGAATCAAAGGAAACCAATAAGTAGCCAAAATCCAGCAGCTCCTGGTGAAGTGGAGGTGACATCAGCCAGCTCCACAGCACTGGCTCAGCATTGCTTTACCTGTGGATGTGCTGTTTATGATTCTTCAGGCTCAGTGGCTCTGAACAAGGGGCACAATTGCAGGGACTGTCGCTGGCAGGTTTTGGCTGTGGCTGAAGGCACATGTCCAGGCTGGTTGAAGACACCTGGTGGGTCAGAGCAGTAGAGCAGTGACATGGGGGTGGGACAGCCTGGCCACCATCACTGCTGCTGGCATGTGGGGGTGCCACAGCTGCCCCTCCTTGCACTGGCAAATTCAGCTGTCTCATAGGCAACCACAGGATGGCAAAGCTCTCCAGCCTGGCTGGAAATGGCTGGGTGGCAACCCTTGAAGGAGACCACAGACACGCTGCAATGTAGAGGTCATGTGTTCTATTCTGTTTCATAGCAACAAGCACAAGGCTGGAACTCAACAAGCATTAGCCAACGTGAGCTGTTTTGTGCCTTCCATCAGGACTCTTACCGTGTGCTTTAGTTTGTGCATTTTCCATATTCTGGGCATTGACAGAAAGCTGTAAATAGGAGAACCTGGGCTGAGCACCAGGCAGGAAAACAGGAGCTCCCCAATGGTGGTCCATGCTCTCTGTTGTGGCCCAAAGCAACTCACTCAGCATGACATCATATCAACTTCCACTTGGGAAAGTGGGAATAATACTTACTTTCCACTTCCCATAACCAGTCTGTTTGCACAGGGCTGGGAAATTCTAAAATTGCTTCTTGAGCAGAATGACATTTCTTTCCTGGAAATCCCCAGGATGACAGTACATCAGCAAAAAAGTATGGACATGGTCTGGGTGCCTCCAGATGCTGCTGTGACAGGAGGCTTCACTGTTGATGATAATGTCACAGCCCAGGTAACTGGCACAGCAAGGGCAAATGGAAAAATACACAGCGTGGGGTGTTTTTTGGCTACTCAGTAAATTGGAGAAACTCAGTCCCCAGAACCACTTTTCTTTCCAGCAGGGATATTGTGATGTGGGATTTGGTTCCCTGATTGTTTTATGTAAAACATTCGTTGAAAATTAAAACAGCTAATATAATTTGAAATAGGTCACAGGCAGCCTGGGCAAGTGAGTGAACTGTGTTTAAACAAAGTGTAATTACATCAACTCGCAGCTGGCATTCTGAATTTTGGAAAGCTCGTTCTGCTTTAAGGTTTAGCACTTGGGATTAAAGACAGTACTGTATAACTTAAAAGATTTAAGAATTATACTCTAGGAAGTCATGCTGTAATAAGCTTTAGATCAACAGTTCATATAGCATCATGGGATTCTCAGACCCCCAAGAGAAAGAGTCCTAATATACTGTAACCTACAACTTTCCCCTTGAAATGTCTTAGTTCTGCAAAGCAATAAACCAGTCTGGACTAAGTTACTGAAGGTCTTTGAAGTACTGGAAGACCCATAAATAAGGTGAGTACTTTGGAAGGGGGGGCTCATTTTGTGGTGTACATATACCACTATGTCATAGTCAAGTTGATTTGTAGATGCCTGTATGTCAGTTTCCTGGGAGCAATAAATCTTCATTCAAGCAAAACTAAAATGTCACCAGTATTTATTTCATGCATTTTTTACCCCATCAGGAGAAGAAAAAGTCAGCATTCATGTAAACTTCTATGCCCAACTTGCAGCCCTGTGCTAAAACCATGCTTCATAGTGCAAAATTTTTATAAATCTAAAATGTAAACATCGGGTAACAGATGTACCATTGCACAGCCAAAAAGAGTGGTAACTGTCACTGGAGAAATAAAACTGAGTTATTGTTTCCAGTTTCAAAAGAACAGCAACAAGTCTAAAAAACTATATGTGATCTTTGTCCTTTTTTTCCCCCTCAGACACCTGCACTCATCTAATGTTTCACTGAGCCCTGAAAAATAAATGCATAGCTTCAGTCTCCTAATCCATGTGGCTCCAGAGACCACTGTTACATGAGAACTTAAACTGATGATGCTGAGCGTCCTAGGGGCAGCTTAATCTTTTTTAATTCAAATCAACTGAGTCCCATGTGGCGCTAGGATGATACTCTATATGCTGCAATCAGACTGACCTAGACTTCTTGTGCTCTAAATGATTAATGAAACTGCCTCCTAGTTTGTTTCTATGGTGATCCGAAACTTGACACGATGTAGGAATCTGCCATTCACGCTGAATGAAACGAGAGGGAGATAGCCCACGAACAAACCTCCATCAGTTGCACAGAGAAGGCTCAATTTTAAGTCATTAGTCTCCTTGTACTTGAGTTGTTGACTCTTGAAAATAAGAGTGAGATAAAATATCCTAGTTAATATAGCTTTAATTGGGTAGTTTACTAGTAAATTGTTTCAGTATTAGAAAAATGAGATATGCTGAAAAGGGCTTTCTAAGTTTCCTTTTGATGGGCAAACGTGGGACAATGCTAGAGAAATAGTTACAGAATTTTCAGGTTCCTATAATGAAGCTGATCCAACTGTGAAAGCCCTGCAATGCTTTTAAATACTGTAAATAATGCTCTAAGAAAACCTAGGAAAAAAAAAATCTATGTTCAGGTTTTATTGAGTCCATGAAGAAGACTTCTTGTATCCTGCATTTTGGTACTGTCCTTTCAAATAAGGAGTGATTTAGTTCACTACAGTGCTTTGAGGCTTTCAGAGCAAATAAATGATTTTCAATTTCAGTTCCAGAGGGAGCACATTACCAAACTTTTAAATATTTTAGATAGTCCCAGAACCACTGATGGGTATCTTCAGTCACACTTAGGTCTATCTATAGTGCTAAGGTAAAAAACACTTGAAAAAGCATCAGTAAATTAGAGTAGCTGCCTCACCAGCCACAAGGCCATGCAGCCCAGGTCAAACCATCTGCCTGAAATTTTACTCAGAGAGCCAGGGTTGCAGCCCACACTGGTTCTAAGAGGTTATTGCTAACCTGTAGGCAATGCTGGCTTTAGTTAGTTACTGAAGTTGACTTGGTTATGCTACTGCTGTAGCTTGAGTGCGTTTAGAAGAGGTCTCATCTTTGCTCCTTTCTATTCCCAGGCAAACACATTTGAGCCCTTGTTGAGCCAAACCTCAAAGACCCTCTAAAGATCAGCAAAAGCAAAGGTTTTCTGAAGAAAGTGAGAGCAGTGGAGCCCTACAAGCTCTGAGAAAATTTGGGGTGCTCTTTCTGCCTCTGTCACCTAACAATGCCTTTATTGCCTCCCTTCCAAACTCCCGAGCACTGAGCACACCACAGTTTTATGTCCTTTCTCCAGATCCTGTCTCTCCACCGACACAGTGAGAGATGCTGCTGCTCATTCCCTTCCATGCCTGTTTATAGGGAGCGCTGTTGGCTGTGCATTTGCCTCTGGCGAGGCTACCCCGGTACTGATCTCACTGAATCTCTCAACAGCTTTTCAGGAGGGCACAGCACACCCAAATCATCTCATCACTTCATCTGGAATCAATCACAGCAGGTCCACTGAAGTCAAGAAAACTATGCTCATTCACATCAGCACGTGACCTGGTCCTATCTCGTAGTGATCTTTAGATCAACAGTGCTCCCGTTGGGATTCATGATCTCAGAGTAAACCTACTTTGTAATGCATTTAAACAGTGTCTGCCATTTTTCTGTCCTATCATAAAAACATTGTGGCTACTGACCCAAATTCATAACAGCTCTAATTCTTTTGATATGAATCGGAGGAATTTTTCTTAATATTGCACTCTCCAGTCCGAGACTCTATGGATCCAGACTTAGCAAAAGGTCTAACAGATACTATATTTCTTTATGGATCAGTTACCTTTGCACATGCAAAATACTTCATGTCCAAGATTCTGAAAGGAATCTGAAGTACTTAGTATTTTCAAATGTGACTTAATAGGCATCGTCCCTGTATTTCTTCAGCTGTTTTTGAAACTCCTTTTTTAGGTAATTGTCAGATGAAGATCTTATGGTGCAATGGTTTGCATTTTTGCGAAGTTTTATTTCCTGGGATCAGACAATACTTTAAGTACTTCAATTATCATTTTTTAGAAGAAAAAGCAGACAGAAATTCTTTAGGATTACCCAGACAACAAAATCTACTATGCTGCACCAATATTCCATTTTAAAAACAATTCTTATTTGAGGGATGAGTTTGAACTAGTTTTGAATATCTTTGATTAGCAATAACACCTCTGTAAATATATCTCACTGGGGTTCTTAGGAGGATTATTGGAAAAACAAGTAATTTTCCTTAGGAAAAAAAAGGTTTTTGTTTGTTTTTGCAAGAAACAGAGAGGCAAGGAGTTCAAATGGCATAAAAATGTTTGATCTTTATACAGGTCTCTTTGGAAGTGTGTGAGACCATGTTCCTGTCATGCCTATTTGGGAGAAGCCTCCCTTCATGGGTTTCTGCATACTAGGCCTTTGGGTTCTGTTCATTTTGTTTCACACTTAAAAAAATAATTTATCAGAGCAGTGGGAGAGGGACAATGACAGCCTTTCTATCAGGGCACTCACCTGGGATGCAGGAGACCCAAGTTCAGCTCACCACTTTAAACCATACGGGCCAAATTCCTCCAGTTTGTGTCCTCAGAACAGCCCTTCACAGATGACGATTCAGTGACCATAATGATTACAGACCCTGTCTCTTTTATGGATAAAACCACCCAGGAAGGTGGTGAGAAACTGGAAAACATTGAGATCAATTATTTTGGCTCATGTCCTTTCTTGGAGATAAGTCTGCATGACAAACCTTAGCAGCCCTCTGCCACCGCCATGCCAGGGAAGCAGCCTGCTTCCTGGGAGGGTGAATTAAACACACCTGTACTCTGTGTGTGTCCTTTCCAAGCAATTAAACCTGAGCCTCTAGGGCAAAAATTAAGAACTTGTTTACATGGGTGAGCAGCAGAGTCTCCTTGCTGAGGATCCTGCCAGGGCAGCCAGGTGAATTTGATGCCACCTTCTAGAGGCCACACCGACAGAAATTTTCATTCTCTGAACTTAAGGGCCAGGTTCATTTTGGAATAAAACAGTGTATTGGCCAATATATCAGTGGGACTATGCTTCTTACATGAGGCACATTTTTGGGAAAAAAAGGCTTCACATCCTTCAGGCAGGAGAATGCTCAGTCTCCTGGCAAATTCTTCACAACACAATGAGAGCCACAAGCTCTCCTAGGAGACATTAGCAGACTTCATGCTGGTGTTTGAAGAAAATTATGTCCTGTGACCCTCACAGGAACAGAAAATACTGTTTCCAGTTCAATAACACAGTGCCAGAATGCAGACATGAAGAACAAAGCCCAAACAGGACTGTAATGATAATGCAAATTATCCCTTGAATCTTCATGACAGGAATCGGTCTTGTTACCACGGCTCCAGTAATATTTTCCCTGGGACAAGGATAATTTCCATTATTCTCATGCTTCTTTCTACATCTTCTGAAGACTATGTATACAGAGGGGAAGAGTGAACCTTCATTTTTGGAAGAGTGTGGAGGTACCACTTTGAAATCACTCACAGCTGGGATATACTTAAAATCCTGTAAGTCTGAGGAACCAGAAATCACACATGAATACACAAGCTGGAAGTCTGGTTAGGAGGGGACACTGCACACCTTTTTTTGGGGACAGAGCAGCTCCTGCCTGCTCCCGTTGGCAGCTGAGGGACAGCCTGTGTTAGCACATGGACTTAGCAAGCAGCGTGAGGATTTGCAGTGACTAATTATTTGAATATGAATCAACAATGCAGTGCTGTGGCAAAACAAGGCAAATGCTCGGCATTGAGTCACATTAATAAGAATGTCACGCATAAAAGAAATGAGGTAATTATTCTGCTCTACTTCACTTGATCAGCCTCTGTTGGAATGCTACATGCTGTTGTGAACACCACATTAAGAAAGAAATACATACTAATTGGAGAACTCAGAAGAGAACAACAAAAATGAGAAATGACTTGGAAAATAACCCTTATGTGTATGATTGTTCATAAACAAGTGAAGTGCCATAAAAAAAGGAGCAATTATTCTTATTATCTTAATTCTATACTAATACAGTCTTTAAGTATGGAAGAAATTGAAATGGGCAATGCCAGGGTTACAGGCTGAAATGAAATATAGGAACAACACTGCCAGTGCAGGAGGTCAGAAAACATCTTGGCATCACCATGTGTGGAAACACTCCAGACTAGCCTGGACTCTAGAACTGCCTGGAGGGCAATTGATTTCATTCCCCAAATATTTCCAAGGTTTCCAAATTTAGCTTCATGTCAAATCAGAAAATGTCTACATTCTATGTAAAGGAAAATGCTATGAAAGTGGCACATTAACGAAAAGTTTTCTGTTTGACAAACTGTATTTAAAATTAAATTATTTTCTGTTTCATGCTATAATGAAAAATTATGTGGACAGCTAAAAATCAAAGCAATTATCCTAAAGGTGGTGAAATTGAATATGTCCACAATATCCTCAAACATGAAAAGGAGATTTAAAAAGAATTCAAAAGCATGACCCCATGAAATAATTTTAACTATCAGTAGAACATTATTCTTAAATTAAGTGTATGCTTTATTTTATTTTACCTTATTTTATTGTACCTTATTTTATTTTATTTATTTATTTTTAGCCAATTTGTGGGTCACATGCTCATCAGGTTTAGGAAATGTATCTCCTGTTTTGAGACTTGTAAAGTTATTGTATAGCAAGGGAAACAAAGGAAGGTCTCTGAGGGTTGCTCTTGAAATTAGAAGGTGTTGTGGAGATAGTACTCTTTACTTCTTCCACCTTTTAACAATTTATTTCTAGTACTTGTAAAATAGTTGAGAAAGCACATAGATTTAAAATTTGTGCAGTGCTATTGATCAAACGAGCAATTTAACATGCACAGTCTTAGTTTTCAGCAGTAAAACTGTCCAATTTAAAAGCTCATTATGGCTTTTTACATTTGTGGAGGAAAAAGCTGATTTTTAGAAATACCCACTCTAAGCTACTAGAACAAAGAACGAGAGGCACAATGCAGCTATGTAAGACATATACTGGGTGCTGCTTTTTGGCCCTCATGGTTATGCTGCCCCTTCTCACCACCAGGTTGCTACATTAGCAAATTGCCCATCAGTTCTCCGAGCGTGGCACTGGGCCCTTGCAGCCCTGGGGATATCAGTAACACAAAGTTTGCCCCTTGCAAGCTGCCGTGACCTGAGCCCTACAGCTCTATCTATCACACAGAAATGTACTGCTCTGCCACTGTCACTTTTCACAGCTCCATCTCAATATCTCTTTTCAGGTTTCCTGCTGACTGACAATGTCTGTTACAACATTTCACACAATTTTTCTTCTCTATGTGTGAAATTACATATCCAAGAACTGTGAAAAGAGAATCAGCAGGTTCCTGGTGCTCTTTCTCTGTGAGGAAGAAGAACTAGCCACCATCTGAGAAAGCAGGACAGGGCAATAGCTCCAGGGAAAAAAAATCTACGAATAATTGTTCACATTTTAAAACACATCTGCTATGATTCCCTTCAAACTATTTGTTGTCAGAAAAGAAAGCTCACAGACACTACTTACCGTAAGCAATTTAAAAAGATATTGCCAGAGATTAATTTCTGAATTCTTAATTTTCATCATTTTGACTGGAAAGATGATTCCAAGAATAGTGTTTATCTGGACAATTCCAAGTACTGTATGCAGCTTACTGACAAGAATTGTTTGCTTTACAATTTCACCAAGGAAATATGGCAGTTTAACAAACAATGCACAGGACAAAAAGGAGAAGAAATGCATTTACAGACAACCATCATCTTATTTCTTCCGTTCAGCAAAAGTAGAGTGGTGTAGACGTTGTAGCCTCAGATCCATGGCTTTTTGTTCTAAGTCACTGACTTAGTTAAAAGACAACAACTTGTTCACCAAAATACAGCCAACCCATTTCCATGATGTTCAGTGAACACATTGCACGGCTGCTTATCCCGACGTGTGAGGGAGGGGTCAGGTGAGTGCACTGAGCGTGGTGAAGATGTGTGGGCTGCCTTGCCATGTCCCATACCTCTGGCCTGGTTTTTTTGAGCCACTGGGATTATGCCCTTTGAGCCACAGCATCAGCACCACTCATAACGATGGGGCTATGGAGACTTACACAGGCTGAGACGTGCAGTCCACATTTTCTCACGTGCTTTCCTTCCACAAAAAGTACCCCCAACCAAAGAGAGGAAGATCAACACAAACAAATCCAATTTACAGTTAATTAAAGAGGTGAAGCAAGGACTTACTGCAAAACCTTCCTTTCTGCTTGTAAAGTAGCAACCAAATCCCCACTTAGGAGGCATTCATGCCATCTACCTTGAATGCTTACACAGAAACACCAATGGCAAGAGGGCATTTTGTATATTCTTTTTGCTCCCATTAATGTAATTGAACATTTAGAAAACAATGACAAGAGGCAGATTCTTACTGATGGCAAGAACTTATTCTGGGGGTGTTTGACTGAAATCTGAAGAAAGGAAACATTTGCTCTTGAAGGAGTACAGTGGAAATGGAAATGTGTGTGCCCTGCTGAAACCCTATCGGTAATATACCAAGCAAGTGAGGTCATTAATAAAAATGACTGCCAAATAACAATTTTACCCTCCCACACTTCAAATAATTTTACAATAATTAATTCCTATTAATGTAAATTTGATTTTGTACAAGTTTTAAAAATTTATTTCTTGCTAGTGTTTGTTCTTTTCTCTGCCCATTTCCTTAGCAGTCCTTGCCACAAAAACAATGTTTTAATGTCTAAATTGTGCTCCTCTTAGGATCAAATTTCAGGGAGTTTTTAATTATGAAAAATTAGATATGTAACTTAGAGCTTCCCTGGAATACCCTTTGCGTATGTTACTAGGACTTAACACACCAGATCAAAACAGGTCTTACAGTCCTTGGAACAGACATGTGAGCTGTATTTTTACATGAATAAACTCTTCTTGTACACTTTCTCCAGTCCATTAACATGAACAATCTCTTCTTTAGTATTAGACACAAAAGTCCTCTCTGATTCTATCTGATTGTCATGGTGATGTATTTGACATATTGTGTGCTTTGTAACAACTTATGTCCCGTTCCTAGAAAGTGGTAAAGAGGTTTTTATTTTAATTAGCAACAAACAGAGTCAACGAGGCTTTCATATCATATTGTGGTGTTTTTTCCCCTGCTGGTAACTGAAGAGTAAAGCAGAAGTGCAGGATGATTGATACCCTTCCTAAACATTCCTGTGTAATTTATTGCCCTGGAGACCTTAAGTGCCACAGGCAGCACTTGAACATATTTAAAAACAAAGAAATATTTAAAAGCCCAGAGACCCATTCAGGTTAGAGATGACCTGATACACTGTACTGGTAGATTTTCATGATGGGTCCCAAGATTTGGACATTCAAACCCAGTTTAGCCAGGGCTTGTATCTAAAAGTCAGTCCAGAAGGGAAAGGTGTGTGCCAGTCTTGTTTTCTAGCACGTCCTAGTCACTGAAGAATTTTTCTTTTGCTTTTTGAAAATAATGAGACAATTATAAGTTTTAATTTTGTATCCGTTCACTTTTGTACATGGGTGTCCAGCATTGAAAGGCCATTCTAAATAACCACTAATATTTCATCTTTTAGATGTGAGCTTTTGCTGCCGACTACCATGCTTCTGTGCTGTGTAGGATCAAACTACTTGGCAGGGCAGAAAATTGGATTTGCATTAGGACAGGGATATTATGCATATAAAATTTCGCAGTTCACTTTATATCCTAATCATCAGAAGCCCTTATTTGAGGTCTGAACCAGAGGGATTTGCTGCTCAGAAAATCAGTGTATCCAATATCAAAATATTTCAAAAAGTTAATTTCATTCCATCCTTCCAAAGTCAGTTAATGAAAGGTGCAACTCTAGCAAACAGTCTTTGCTCACAAAACTCTCAGAGCCCTCTTTAGTTTCATTAAGAGAGTGAATTAATGTAATGTTATATGCTGACATTTAAGGGTCACTGCACTCCTATACATTGCAATAGAATGGATACCCATTAAAAATATTATCAGACTAATACTGCAAAGGGTGAATCAGAAGCTGAGGATGCCCAGGCCTCCTTAGGGGCTACAGATTTCTAGACAGATCTCTAATGACTCAGCTCTGCTCTCCCATGCTCATGTTCTCCATCTTGTGACTGCTACTTGTTCCTGGCTTACTGTGAGCTTCACAGGGATCAGCACCCTGCCTTCAGGGAGGTGCCCGAACCCATATTCATTTCCACTGAAGAAACTGTGATTATTAGAAAAAAACCCTGCTACTCAAAATTAGGTGAGCGAATGTCCTCTTTTTCCTTTGTTGAGGTAGTTCAGAAGGGAGGTGATTTGCAAACTCTGTAAGACAGACCTGTCAGCATTTTTCCTCCTGGTTACAAAAAGCAAGGGAAAAAAGCAGAGTTACTTGGATGAGATTAATCTGTCATGGTAACAGTATTTATTTTACTGACCTAAGTCTTGGTTCTCCCACCTCTTCTGTCTACAGCTGTGGATCATTACTAATAAATCTTTCTTCATTTATAACATTCCAAAGTAAAATAGCTTTAATGTTGCTGATTTTTGGAACTAAGTGTGTCTGAGAGGCTGTGCCACTGGCAGAACACAGTTTGATCTTCTGTACAACCCATCCAAACCTCAGCTCAACAAAGATTTTGACTGCTGCTCCCGCACACTGGCTCCAAGGAGCTGCAGACCTTACTCTGATGCAGAGGATGATAATCATATGGTCTCAGGTCTGTCCTTCTGTCCCCATTTAGTGGGGGTCTTCACTGTGTCTGCTGAGCTCATCCAGTCCTCAGAGTCCCTCAATGTCTCTCTGAGCGATGTGTACAAATATACTCTATTTTCATAAATAAAATGAAAAAGATTCACTCATAGCTCTGTGTTCACTCTGCTCACATGTTAGTTGCTCGGAGTGAACTCAGCAGTTCAGGGTGCTCAGGCTGTCTTCTGACTGCTGCCACTGGCTTCCTGAGTAACAGAATCCCCTTCACTGTTCAGAGCTCCCCACCCAGATCTGCAGAACTGAACCTCTGACTCCAATCCTTAGTCAGAGTCCTCTTAAACCATGTGCAAAAGAAGCAAGGGGGAGCTGAGAGCTGGATGCTGACCTGAGAGTTGGCATGGACCTGCAATAAAATCAAAGCCAACTCACCACATGTTCAGTTGTTCTATCTGTACTGATTTCTCTCTGAACTCTGAAGACCATGACTGAGAAATGAATGCAGCCATCAAACCTAAGTACCAGCCTTAATAAAACCCTAACTGAGAAGAAAACCATTAAAACCTTACTAATATCCATACTTTGACACATACCTATGGAAAATTATTAACATTTTAATTATAATAAGCTACTTAAAATGTCAGAATAATAAAATCTAATTGTTACGATTCATTCAGTTTTAAATCACTATCCAGTTGTGAATAATTTAAACAATGTGTGTCTTGATATGGCCATTAAAAAGGGCACCTTAAATCCTAGATACATTTAAAAATACAAGTTACAGAATTTCTTTTGTTTTACCATCACATCTAGTTACAAAACCCATGGTGTTGTAGAAAAAAATTACTTATTTTACACAAAGTTTTAATAGTTTTCAGATAGTTCTCTATACTTCTGGAATACTTTCAGTCTCTAAACTTCCCTAGACATTGTGGTGCACAGGTACAGACTGATCAAGAGAAATGAGTCCATAAATCCAAAATGAGCCCTTCTGTCACTTTCCAAATGATACCTGTGCTGGAAAATGCAATCTGTCTGGGTATGTACGGTAGCATTGATAAGGCCCATATTTGAAAGAAATACCTGCAAATCCTGCTTCAAGTCAGGACAACCATTTCAGCCCAAGAGCAGAAGTTACTACTCAAAATCCAGTCTCCAACCATGAGTTCACAGTTCTAAACTACTGGTTATACAGGGTAGCAGAAAAGCACATTAGACTCCTGGTCTTCATCAGCATCTCTCCCTTTCCACTTCCAATCCTGTCCCTTCCTCTCACAAGGATTCACGTTACAGTAGAAGACTGTCTGGGCAGTCACTCCTTGCTACCATTTCAGCCTCTGGGATTGCATCAGCAGAGTCAGCTGAGGAGAACAGAAACTATTATTTTAGACAGGAAGTCAAGAAGATACATGACCAACCTGGAAGAGTCTGCCTACATAAAATTAGAATCAGGCCTGTGTTCTGTTGTACCACACTGACATGTTTTATCTCTGAAGGTTATCAGAGCTTTAAAATTATTGTTAACTAAGTGAAAAATAATAGCTCTGTGACTATCTTTACATTTAGAGGACAGTACCAGAGAACTGTGCAAAACACAAGTCATCAAGATGCATAAATCAGTGTCAATATTTCATTAGCACGGCTTGTAATTTTCCAGGCTTCAGTCAGCACTCGTAATGAGTCATTGACAACTAGCAGAGGAAGTGCACATCAGCTACAGGCCTACCAAGCATGCTAAACATGAGCTCACTTTTCCAAAATCCCTGAGATTTTGGGACAAATAGTCACACGCTGGGAGTTCCATCCATGACTCCTTGGTCTTCTTGTTGGATGAAGGTAAATGGCATTTTTCTGCTACTGTGACCACAGAATGTAACCACATACTGTAATCACAGATGGTAACCACCCCTTCAGAGGAACTGCTCTTTCCCTCTTTCTTCCTCATACCTTTCCCTCAATAATTCTTATGCTACAAGGAACATTTCCACAGGACTCTGTGGGTTTTATGTATTGAAAGATCAAAGCCTTGCATGGAGAGCTATCAGATCAACCAGGCTGACTTTTTACAGTCCCTGGGCACCAAATTTCAAGACTCATTTTCCAAGCCCTTTTTCAAATGGGACACAGGAGAGTTTGTACAGCGCTGGTATCCTCACAGTTCAAGCACATATCTGAACAGAGAAAACATTCATCCTTTTTTGTGCAGACACCCGATTGGATATGCTATGTTCTTTCAAATGCTTGATTGCTATTTGGCAGTAGTTTCTGAGCAATTTCAAATTTAATAGTTGTGTGTATCAAATAAAATGCCTGCAGTAAAGCAGACTCCAAAAATATGCATATCGTTTGCTTAGATCTAAAATTAATAACTGCTGTTAGTGCAAATAAGTAAAAGAAGTAATATGTCATCACTGGACTTTTGTTTAGACTAATTTGTGTGATGTCTGCTCTACATCATGCAGTACAAACATTCTTCTCTCCAGCCCCATTATAAGTACATAAATTTGGGATGAAAATAGTAGAAGAGGAAAAGCAACCTCCTATCCTTTTCATTTTGACTAAAATAATTTTTTCAGGAAAAAATGAATTTATTGAATGTAGTAGAGAAACACTGTTCTTTACCTCAAAAACTTCCCAGGCTCTCCTCTGAAGCCACGGGGATTTGAGGATAGTCTGGGTTAATCCATTCAGTAGGATTTAGTGAGGTGTAGAAACACATGTCCATCCATCCATCCATTCACCCATCCCAAAAGTCACAATGCAGGACTAGAGAGCTGCTCAACACCAGCCAAAAAGCTTAAATCCAAAGTACTGGGTCCTTCCCCTGCTCTCAGAGACTCATAAAATAAAGTGCTGTTAATTTGGCCATTGCTGATTTTGGTGAAATCAAGTGAGAGAGGAGGTAGCAATCCACACCCAAGGAAAAGGATATTTGCAGCTGCAGCAGTCTTGTGAACAAGGGGTAAATGCACAAAGGAAAGCCCTATATGTCATGAAGGTCTCTCCCTGTGGCTTGACAGAGCCTTCCTGTGCACCATTTCCTCAGAAAGCCCTTCAGAAACACTTCAGGCACCCTTACATGATAAATATTCAGCTAGGTCCTTGGCAGAAGACTAAAGTTTTACCATAAATGACTGCTGTCTGCAGCAAACTATCAGGCTAGTCCATGGAGGGAGAAGCAATTTTTTATTTAGTCCTAAAAAATACCTGGGGCCTCCTTCAAAATGAAGGATCACTCTTTATGACCATAAAGCACTTAAAATCAACATTCCTATAGCAGTGAACAGCCAAAATCATATTTTTAGAAGGGGGAAGTACGTAAAAGTGAGAAATCCTGTTAAAATGGAATTTAAAAGGAGAAACAACAAAAAAAAATTTACAGATCCTGTATTTATACACACTATTAAAGTTTCAGAGTAATTGTATATTTCATATCTAAAAAAACCCTCAGAAACCAAATCTGAAAGGACCACACAAAAAAGGCAGCATGAGTATATAATATAGTAAGGGCAGCTAATTGGGGTAAAAAGAAATCCTTCAAACAGTGGAGCTGACAGGGAACAATGAAAAAAAAGAAAAGAACATAAAATATAATAAGTCAAATGTTAACTCATAATAAAGATGGCCAAAAAGATTGTAAGGAACAGCNATTGTAGGGTTGAGAGATGATTGCACTGTAATGCATAAGCACTGTAGTGATTATGAAAGAGAGATTTATATGCATGGAGAGAGGAACCCTAATTGCACACACTCATTTATGAGCTCTAGAGAAGTTATTACCACTCAAAAAGAGATCTGGTAGTTTTTGTTCTTGTGGGTAATTCAGTGAAAATATCAGATCAGTGCTTAGCAGCTACAGATACCAAGTAGAGTATTAGAAATAATTGACAAAGGAACAGAAAAATGTAGAAAATGCTGAATAAAATTAGCAAAAAAAAAAGCTAACACCTTGGGTTCTAGATACCATGTGTTGCTGGGGAATGGTGAGCTGTCTGCGAGCATTTCATTCCATCTTCTTTCCATGCCTGAAAAACAATAACTTGGGAGTGATCTCAGTGATATAAGCTTGGTTTTGCTTCTTTAAAAATGGCTTTTATATATTGTGCAATGAAGTGTATGAAATAATGCTCTCACTGGAAAAAGACAATCACTTACAACCTTTTCCTCAGCTTGATATGACCATATGTTTAGGCATCTTGCTTCTTAGGAAAAGGCATTTTCTGTTATTAAGAGCCAAAATTACTCACCAGTTTCTGGGTGGAGTCAGGTGCTTAAACCAGGTTTCACAAAAGCTACCTTCTTGAGTAGGGAACAGCCTGGTGGAGAGCTGAAACTCTGCCGAGGACATCTGTGGTGTGAAGGCTCCCAGGTCAGATGAGGATGCTCAGCCCCAAACCTCCCCTGGTGGGAGGTGTCCATAATGACCCTCATTTCCTGAATGTGACTGGGTGAAGGGATAGCAACAAGCCCCCATTCCATTCCTTAAAGGAAATTTAAGCACTCCCTTGAAGCATGTGAAATCTAGATTATTACCTTTCTGCCTAAACTGACATCCACTCCCAGTGAACTGTGCTTGGATGATCTGTAAGGTATTTGTAGGTGTGATACTCCATTTTCTTCTGGAGAAGGCTGCTCCAACCTGTCTAAAATATTAAATATCAATGATTGAGAAAGAAAGAGGATGTGATTCTATAGTCTGGTGCCTGAGTCACTTGTTGGGGAAGTGAGGAGATCTGGATTAGAACTGCTGCTCCCATTTGTTCTCTTACCACATTGAAAAGTATCCTATCCAATAAGTGACAGGTACTTTTTCTCTGTCTCCATGTATCCGAGAGCCCGAATCCGAAAATGTCTTCTTGCCTGCTATTTGAGAACCTCTCTTGTTCAATGCATTAGAGAATGGATTTGTGTTCTCAGTCTGTTATTGGTGAGAATAGCAACCTATAATAAATCCTGATTACTGTTAAGGGCCAGCCTGCTCAATGTCAATGTGGTCTGGATTATTCTGTTTTAGCTTTTCTGTGTCAGGGGAAGACTCATTTCAGAAATACAGCCATCTGCAGATCCACAGGTATTGAGGGCTTACACACCAACAGTGGCAAGAAGGTTCACAAGTTGTTTTGTGGATTTATTGCCTACCTAACTGCTGTCACCAGTTTCAGTGAAGGTCATCCCTATGGGACTATCACCTTTTTGCAGATCCAACTTTTAGGTCACCCACTGTAAAGCTGACCATTTTTCTGATTATTTTCTTCAGAGTTCATGCATCTTGAATAGCTTAGTCCTTATCTGAATCTTCATCTTTTGTTAGGCTTTTGACAGTATTGAAAGAAAGCTACAGACAAATTAACCTATTGGTGGGGGACAGATCTTTTGGAAGCCAGTCTAAGACTGGAAGGAATGCTTGTTACACCAGAAAATCCCATGTACCTCTTTAACTTCTCTTCCAAGTGCAAAAGAAACTCCCCCAATCTCACTTCTCCACTAAACACATAATAAAACATCAAAAAAGGGGTTTTTACACAAATCTGCACACAACTTCATCTTAGGGAGCAGAAGAGAGCAAGAACCACACGTGATACATTGCTTTAAAGTGCTACTGAATAGCCATCTGATCCTGATAATGAAGGGTGTGGCACAAGAGCCAGAGCAAACCAGAGGATGGGACATTGCCTTTTACATCAATATTTTTTTTGCCCTTGAAGAAAAACCAAAAGTAAGTTAGAGAGTTCAGATGAAGAGATTTTTTATGGTCTGTGCCTTTGATTTCCTTTTGAAACCAAGTTTACTTCCTTTCCAAGAACTGACCTTCAGGACAATTTTTTTGTTGCATGTTGTATTTCTCTTCCTCATTTTTCTTGTCCATAGATAGGCCAATGATATTACAGCCTCTGGAATTCTGAAATCTTTGGCACAAGGGGGAAGTTCTTGTATAAATCTACTCTAATAGGTTGGAATCTCAGTTGTTGTGAATTGCTGTAGCTCCACCAGAGCGTTGCTGTTTTACACTAGTAAATAATATGGGTCTGTTCCTCTAACTGCCAGAATTCATACTTCCTTCAGCAGAAATACCAGGTCCCATTAAAATCCTTCAGTTGGTTTCTGCTGGACAAGCAGAAGCCCTGTTACTCTGTTCCAATATCTAATTGCCATCTGGAACCAGTAGCAACCACATGAGAATGTTAAACTGCAACATTGAGAAGCCTGCCTCTGTTTGGGCTTGATTCAGGGCTGCAACAGTCTGCATAACTTCAAAGAGTTGAGTGGAGTCCTCCATGCTGAATTTAGTGCCCTGTACTTGCCTAATCACTTTTCTACAACCATAATTTTTTCCCCTTTTCCTAAGCACTTATTTCCCATGTTTTGATGGAAGAATGGCCTCTGAAGGAAAACTGAATATTCTGTCTCTTCTGTGAGATTAACATTTCCATCCTCCATTTATGAACCCAGTATAAGAGCTGCATCGTATTTCCTCTACACATCTTGCTTGTTTCATTTTGCTGTAGTCATCCACACTCTGGGATTTCTTTCATTCTTCCTATGAGCTACCACTTTTATGAATTCACCTTTAAATTCTTCCCCTCTGACTTCTAACTGATCCCACACATTGTTTTGTGATAAATACAAGCACATTAGCAAGCTTTCAAGCAGGAAGGAGCATCAGGATGATTAACCTTTGTGTACAGAACAGGGCAGGCCAAAATATTTGCAACAGTGCTTATTTTGTCAGTTCAATCAAAATTTATTGTCCATATGAACATGTGAGGAAGATATCTAGACTTTAAAGATTTCAAAAGTGGAATTCACTCTAGGTAAACAATTAGGGTTTGGGTTGGTGTTTTGTGTTTGGTTGGGGTTTTTTTTGGTTTTTTTTTGTTTGTTTGTGGTTTGTTTTTGTTTTGTTTTTGTTTTTGTTTGGGTTTTTTTTTGGTTTTGTTTTTGTGGGTTTTTTTACATAAAAAGAATGACACATTATTTTCTACAAAAAGGAAGATGTTTAACTTTATCCAGTGACATAGTGTGAGTAACACGGGTTCTGATACAAATACCTTCTCTAAATCTGTGCTCTGGTTCTTACCCCATGAACTGCCACTTCTGTAACATGGAGTGTTCATCTCCCAGACACATGGAAACCACAGTATCTGCAATGTCTGCACAAAAGTTTGGCAAGTCCCATAAGAAAGCATGGTTATTTCCCCAGGGAGATCTTAGACAAGATCCTAAATCCTCTTGAATCTGTAAGACAGAAATTCTCAGGACTCATGCATAAAAGTAAGTTCAACAAATGGAGGTTAGTGTGAAATATCTGTACTGTTAGACCCCCAGGTACCATGTGGTGCTGAGTGTTTTTAAATGTTGCAGATGAAGATAGGAAAGAAAGACTCTGGAATCAATAAAAGCAAAACACAGTTCCACTAAAGATGTCCTCAAACACAGCAGAGAACAGGCAATGATTTAAGGACTCTATGAGTGAGATTTCAGCACCCTCCAAAAAATCTGGGAAAGGTGAGAGGAAACGTTTCCCTCACTGAAAAGAGGAACTAATCTTTGAATGAAGTACAGTAGTTTTCTAAGAAAGAAATAGCATACGTTCAGGGCTATTTCTGCAATGGGTTGGGTCCCATAAACAAAGTACCATTATTGATGCTGACAGCTCTAGGTTCTTCTTATTAACTAACCAAGTAGTACATTCATAAGGCACTATTTATCCACAACCTGCTTCCTGCTTGGTCATGTCAGTATTTGACACTTAGAATTGCTCAGATATGTTGTGCATCCTTTTTTGTCATTCACACAGAGGAGAACACCTTTGCCGGGTTGCAGAATGAGGATGAAAATGGAGACAGCATTGTACTGCAGTGGACATGACATTGTCATTTATTTAAAACTGTATAGGCTGCATCCCTCGACTAACTTCTGCTCCTGCATGCAAAATAGATTTGCTTTCAGAAGTTAGTGTGACACCAAGAGGTAAGAGTAAAATGGAACCTGTATTAGGGAGGATTCCTATTCCTGTTTTCCATGTTTGCTGTTCAGTGGCAGCTAGCTAATGTTAATCATAGACTATCCTGAAGTCCTTGTGGGGAAAGGACCCACAAGGATCATCGAAGTCCAACTTTTGGCCCTGTGCAGAACAGTTCCAGGAATCACATCATGTGCCTGAGAGTGTTCTCTAAATATTTATTGAATTCTGTCAGGCTTGGTGCCATGGCCACTTCCCTGGGGAACCTGTGCCCAACCATCTTCTATGTGAAAAACCTTCTCCTAATATTGAGCCTAAACCTTCCCTGACTCAGGTTTGTGCTGTTCCCTTGGTTCCTGTCACTGGTCACCACAGAGCAGAGATCAGTGCCTGCCCCTCCTCTTCCCCTCCCAAGGAAGCTGGAATGGCAGTGAGGTCTCCCCTCAGTCTCCTCTTCTCCAGGATGAATAGACCAAGTGACCTCAGCTGCTCTGCATATGGCTTCCCCTCCAGGCCCTTCAGCATCTTCCTTGCCCTCCTTTGGACATCCTCTAAGAGCTTTGTATCTTTGACTTTATATGTGTTCATGCAGTTCTTGAGGCTTGCATTACTTGGATATCCCTTGAGCCACTGAGTGTCACAGACAGAATTTGCTGAGAGATCACAGATGAGGACTTTCACAGCACCAGAGATGCTAAAACCAAAGCACAGCCAGTACAGAGAGTGTTCCCAGATCTCTTCTCACCCAGCTGTGAGAGTGCTGGGAGCAGGAGGGACATGAGAAAGGAGAATCAAAAATGAAACCTCCTCAATTCCAGTATTTTTTGAATTCAGCCCCATTTCTCTGTCTACTGCAGAGAAATTCAATCAACAGTTTTAAGGTAATCCCCCCCAAAACTTGTAAGTGAAATTAATAGTTTTTTTTCAAATCACTGATATTTCTCTTTCAAATTATGTATCTTGCTGACTTGTTTAAAAAAGGAGTCGGTGATTCCAGCCAAGCCCCCTACTCAG
Source organism: Erpornis zantholeuca (assembly GCA_013400515.1). Taxonomy (NCBI): domain Eukaryota; kingdom Metazoa; phylum Chordata; class Aves; order Passeriformes; family Timaliidae; genus Erpornis; species Erpornis zantholeuca. Next base: position 193,979 of record VZTN01017591.1, read on the forward strand.
CAATTGAGTTGTCTGTGAGGTCTGATCTAACTTCTGTTGCCTATAGTTTGTTTTTTTTTCCATTGCTATTCTGTGTATCAAGAAAATATTTTACTTCTTTGTGTGTTTACTTCCAAGTAACAATATGAGTACAGTATAATCTTGTCTGTCCTGGGATTGAGATTGAGCATACACAGAGAAGTATAAAAGAAATACCCTTTCACCATGGGTGTTATGTTCAGGTTTTATTTGCACATATTCCCTGTAATTACAGTTTAAGTGGGCTATTTTCCATACCCACATAGGCAGTATTTTCCACATAAAAGTTCACTTTGTCTTTAGACCCACCCACAAGCAATTTACTTACATATATATGTATAATGATCAAGCTCATAGCTACTTCAGCCAAACCTAAACCTTTTAACTTGTGCTTCTTTTGCAAGATATTTTCTCCTGAACAAGTTGCTTCCATTTTACACAATTGCTTTTATGAATTTTCCTGTGCAACATGTTTGCTCTTTCATATGTGTATTGACTGCAGTCTCAAATTCAAATACAGATTCTGAGCAATCAAAACATTAGGAAAGTTTTCAGAAAAAGTTTTATATTAGCTGTTTTCCAGTGTATAGGCTGTTTGCAGAAGCTGGATTTCACTTGAAATTCAGTTTTTTAATCTCCCAAAACGTTCAGCAGAACTAAGTCATACAAATTTTCATTTATTTTATTCATCTATTGGACATCAACTTGATTCTAATTGCCAGACATTTTTAGTCTGCAAATATGAGAACAGGCAATATACTAAGCACAAGAAGCAGCACAAGCCATAAACCCATTTCCCACTCACTTTTGGACCTCTCCCACTAAACACTTTCTCAAGCTATTCCTAATGGAACTATTGTAAACATGCTCTTCTCCCTGGATTTTCAGATGGAAAATATGATGACATTGTAAACTGCAAAGCAGCATGGAGTAAATGAAGACAGATTCCCAAAGAAATATCATCTGTGTGTATGTCCCTCTATCTCAGGGAAATGTCCTCCCAGGCTTGAGAAAATTTCCAATTTGGAGCAACCCCCAAGGTTATCACTCTCTTCAAAGTGGACCATCAGTGTAAAATGAGCATTTTCTCAAAAGAACACCTCCTAAGCACAGGAAGTTTTTCTAGGTAGGGTTATTCCCAAACATCATGAAAATCCTCAAAGGAAGAACACCATGGGATGTGAACCCTAGAGAAAAAGAAGGTAACATACACATACATGCATACAATGTGAAATCTTTCAGGGAAAACATTCTGTCCAAAGTAATATGTGAAGGGTTTTGTTTTGAAGAAGCCACCCCCTGCTGAGGCAGTAAGTATGCATGTATGATTACTAAGATGTCTAATTAAATTATCCTTATCTGAATGCCAGCTGAACTTAACAAAGCAGATAATAAGTTCCAGAAACAGATACCATGTGGGGGGCAAATTATTTCACTTTCAAAAACTGGAGCTTGAAATTAGAGATGTGTAAGTAATAGAGAACATGATTTCCCTCCACCCCCACTGTCTGCACCTGAACTGGTATTTCCATCAGACAGATCAGGGAGTTGAAAGGGAGCTCCTCTCACAATTCTGCATCTGTGAAGAGATTGTAGTCTTCTAAATCCACTTTTAAAAGTGGGTTTCCTGCAGATTTGCACATGGACAAGTGGGAGTGATACCATCCTATATTCTTGTACAAATTAAACATCAGCTACAAAGAATCAGAATATAATCAACCCTTGATTATTTTTCAGAATTTCGTCTTGACTGCAGATTAACTGCATCATGCATGGAGAGGCTCCAAAGATGGTTTTGCATGGAGCTAACACTTCTGAGAGAAAGCCATCCACTGGGGCACAGCCCAGCATGTCTGGAGTCTCAAGACAGCTTTGTACAGGAACAATCAAGTCTTCCACACAATACTCCTGGATCTGAGAGTCCTGGAGAACACTGTACTTTTAACATTTCCAAATATATTCAATATATGCCTGAGTTAATTTAACCCACCACTGGCCCTGCTGGATCAAAGCTAAGTCCTAAAAATCCACAGGATCAGACATTTCCAAGCACTTAAAGGACCTCTTGAAGAGCTAACATAGGCCTGATGCAGCACCTGAGAGAACTAGGGCTCCTTGAACCTGAAGATGGAAGGAGTACACTGCAGAAACCAGATTATCTTTAGCATCAACACAAGCCAAATATAATCAAGAGTGAGATGGGGCTAATTAGCATTTTTAGATCTTACAGCTCATCTATTAGGTTTAGATTTCAACCACTTTCCCCAGAATGTTCCATGTGATTAATAATGGGAGCGCTCTCTAGCAGAGGAGTGGTCCAGGCCTTTTGGGCAGTGCCCAGTCAGTGCCCAGCTTTGGCACAGGGGGATGCTTTGCTGAGATGTGTTTTTTGGGAATACATGGCTTACAGAGCAGAAAAGGGGAGTTCAGTGGTGTGAGTTAAAGCCTGTTCAGGGCTCTTCCAAGGACTGCAAGCAAGCAGTCAAAGAGGTTGGTAATTTAGGTACATCTTGGACTAGTTAATGTATCTGTGGAGTCAGCAAAAGAAAAGCAATGTATTTTTCAGTGCACTGTGATAGGTAAGACCAATACTAGAAACATTATGCCACCTGAGGTGTGATCATTTATACAGTCTCACAATACGTATAGAAATTAGCTTCTATTAATTCTGCATGAAATTCACTGATCCAGGGAGCTTTTTGTTCCTTGGTTAATAGCAGAAAATAAAAAAAGGGATCAGATGTCAGCCCATTTATTAATCTGAAATGCTAGAACTTGAGCTGAGCTTCAGAAGGACCTTTTCTGGGGGCAAGAACAACTAACAAAAGCATCAGCCTTAAGGGAGGGTTCCGACAGCGCAGGTAAGCAGTTGCTTGTCCCAGACAGTGGACTCTGGTGAAATGACCTCACACTTCTGTACTGCCACTGGGCACTACTGAACTCACTCCAGTACCAGCTACATATTGATGCCTTAAATGGCGACCTAGAAACAGACAGTAGACAGAAATAAAGGAATAAAGGAGGTATTTATTTGAAAGGCCTTCAGAGGTACACTCTGGGCTCCAGAGGCTCCTGACTCAGTGCATCCCAAAATGGACAATGACAGGTCATGAGTTCTTCACACTTTTATATCAGCATAAATTCACCAACCAGAACCCAGGCAAATATGGAATTTCCCCAAGCTTGCCCCCCTCTCCCCAGGATGATGGTTTACAGTTCTTGGGCCTAGGACAGTCTGGGTGTCCTTGGAGAGCAAGCTGGAGAGGCTTTGTTATGTCTGTGTGAGTATGAGAGAGCAGCACTTAACAAGCTACAGAAAACTTCAGAATTACACTGGGCAGTATAGGATTTGAAAAATACAAAAGCTAAAACCTAAGGCATCAATATCAGCAGCTGAACAGTTCCATGGAGAGCCAGCAGAAGCTTCTATCCTTGCCTGACCTACCTGGCCAAAACTTGGTCAGGAAAACATCTTCATGCTTCAGACACATTATGGACAGCCATATCCTTGGAGGAGCTAATAGATGTGACATATTACACATTATATGTGTATAATGTATGGAGTCTATATACTTGCACGTGTATTATCATAAGGCATACATTATGTTACATATATGATATATAATATTATGTTGATAGTCTATATATTGTGTTATAAATAAAAAGTAGGAATATTTAATTTATGGAAAAATATTTCTCTCTTCAGTTTTCTCTTTTTTTTTTTTTTTGGTAAAAAATCTGTTGCAATGGTAAACATGAGGGAACAATAATAGAAGACTAACACTGTTGGAGTTTGAAAAATGCGTTTTATGTTGATAGTATAAACCAACGTACATCAGGAAACTAATTTTCTAGGAAATGAATTTTTTCTGTGAAGGCTAGTAAAATAAATCACATAAAATCTGCTTTTGCCTTGCAATTCTAGGGATGCTGTCAATGGTTTTAAAGAATAGATTTGGCTGCAAGAAATGTCTATGGTGAAAGTAAAATTCCTAAGGAACAAAGGTTTTCTTCCTCATGCTGGAGGCACAACCACAGTGCAAAATCTTGGTCAAGAATGGTTCATCATTCCTTACAGATTCCCTTTGTAATATTGCCAAAGTCAGCTTCAAAGATTTCATAGAAATTATGGTCGGAAGGGACTTTAAGATCATTCAGTCAAACTTCCTGGTACACCACTAGTCAGGAAACACTGACTAAATTCCTGATAACCACCTAAGGAACTTGGATGCAGCAAGTATTTCAGAAGTCCAGAAGACTGGAAATATTCAATATTAGAACAATTTAAATTCTAGAGCAACTACAGACAGATGCTTTTAGGGCTGAGGAATTTTAGATGAAATATCATTAGTGAAAGAGTGGAATTGTGGTTCAATAAAGAATTAAGAACAAAAATAAGACTATCATAATATATTATGGTCCCATGGAAATTTGGCCTGATCAGTTGAAGTTATTTTTTTCCTTTCTTCATAACATTACTTCTACTTAAAAAAGACAATTACACTGCTTTATTATGCTTTGACTTCTCCAAGACATCAGATTTAGAGTCACATGATATTAGAACAGAAAAGTACAGGTTACATTAGCTAAAACAGGATTGCAAATACGTTTGAAGTGTAGGAAAAAAAATTTGTGAAGGAAATATCAGACAAGGTTCCCATTGAGATTTCAGCAGGACCAGCTCTTGTATTTTGTATTTACATGAAAATCTGAATAGTGTCACAGGGTCCTTGCTGAAAAATCTGTCAGGATTTAGAGATCTGTGAGGCAAACAATACTGAAAAGCAAAAATTACTGTGGCATGGTGATATGGATCATTTGATTAAATGGTCATGATCTGACAGGGTGCATTTTCATACATCTAAATGCCAGGTCATACATGGGAGACTGAGGAATACAGTCTCATCTTAGAGGATGGTCTTAGGTCTTATCCTGCAAAACAACAACTCAAGTGAGGATTCTGTCGTTGTGTATAACTGCCTCCACAGGCAGCCTCAGGGCAAGCTGTGGCAAAAAAAAAGCTAGTGCAAACTTTGGGTTTGCTAGAAAAGTATCAGGGAGAAATAGGAAAACCTGCAGCTCCTGGTTATCAGCTCCTCACCAGGGCAGGCTCCTGGTGAGGTGTTAATCTCTAAATGCCCTGCCAGGTGAGAGAGAGGCTTTAAATCCTAGTGGTCCTGCAGACCGGGCTGTACATTCATGTTGGTTGGAAGAAGGATGTCGTAGCTCACTTCAGAGCATCTTCCCAAAAACATCTGATCCTAAGCCCAGGCTGTAGACAGGATTGCCCCTAGGGTTGGTACAACAAGCCATGGCAGCCACAGGTGGGGTGTAACACACCCACCTGCACTGCTCTGGAACACTGTGCACCCCAACAGATCTACCCACGCAGGCTGAGAAAGCCCTTTGCTATTTGATAAATTTTTTTCACCCTACAGTGAACAGTAGCTATAAATTACAAATGTGGAATGGATTTTGCTGTTCATTTTGCTGGCAGGGATTTTTTAGTTACATTAAATTCCAATTATTTTCCAAAAAAGGAATTTGGGGCTGGCCTTGTTTTTATTCTCAGCACAAGAACTAGTTGAGCACTAATTTCTTGTGGGTTTTCTAATTTTTTTTTTTTATTTAGTAAGAATAAGGACTACTATACCTGCTGGGAATTAAAAGTAATATCATAACAAATAGGCATCTGCTGGAAGAAAATTGTATATCATTAGGGACATGTGCAATCCAGGCCTCTTTCCTCTCAAGGGTTCATTGGAACAACATGTAGAAAGAAACAGCCAATATTTTAGAAGGAACAGGAAAAAAAAATCTGTACATCATTTGAGTTTTTTTTTTCTTTAACAGCATCTTTACTTTCATGTGACCAGATTATTAATCAAAAAACTGGCAATACATAGCTATAAAACTGGCTTTTCAAAGATTCATCTCTTTGTCATGCACACAAAGAGATGCACATTTTACGTGTTGGAAAAATGCCCTCAGCGCAGCAAATAACATTTATACAAAGTCAGAAAAAGCAGAATTCCATATCTTGTGCTAATGATGTTTAGTATCTAACAGAAAGCCTGAGAAGGAACTTTAGCATGTACTATTAATACTATGCATTTTAGGTAGATATTGAGCACCCAGCTCCGGTGTGATGAATGTACACATAAACTTCAAAATTAGTCTTAAAAGCATATAAACCACTTCAGTTGTTAAGATTTTCTAAAACCAGCGTGTGTGGGTAATATCACTAAAAGCAGGTACGTTGGATAAAAATGAATGATGTCCCTTTTCCAGTATAAACCCAGGAGTTCATCTTCCAGTGCTGTTTATAAATAGAAGAGAGTCAATTTGCTTAGGATCTGCAGGACGTTTGGGTACTCCATTTAGATAATGACAACATTTTTAACACAGCTATCACTCATTAGGTCAAGAGGTTGTGATTAATCAAAAAGTGTTTTGGTTTCGTCTGATAGACATCTCGTCTCTTTAGTTTACAGTTGAATGAAGATGGCTTCAACAGTTTACAGAATAAGCTGCAATGATACATTAGACTGAAATTGAGATGGAAGAGAGATGTGTGATCTATTTTAACCATTCCATTTGCATCACAATGTGCTGTGTGTGAATTCATCTAGGCATTGCTGGAGTAAATTAAAATCTGCTGGGAGCGTGTTGAATGCATTACACAACAGGAATGCACTGGCAGGTTACAGCTACAAGTCTGATAAATGTTTCTGGGTGATACTGTTGGTGTTTGGACTGAAAGAGGAGAGTTTTAATAACAACTGGCTGGTTAATGGCTGATCAGGAGATGAGAAAACTTGAGACAGAATGAGTTTTGACAAAAAACCCTCTCATTATTAAGTCTGTTTCTGTGGGATTTTAGGAACAACTTCCAGACTGAGGCAGTATAGGTCTTGCCACATAAACTGCAGGATGAGGATTCACACTTCTGGGTGATTAACAAAAGAGAAACTAACCTGCAAACACTTGGTTGCTGTATAAAATGTCTCAAGATACTGTAAAACCTCAAGGTCATGGTCTAAGAGTATCTATCAGCATTTTCCTCTCACCAGGCCCTGATCCAGTTTTCTGGGGTATTGTAAAGGTCTTTGCTCTAGTGACACTTCTCAAGGAGCCAAGAGGAGCATGTCCCAGGGAATCAGACTGTTCTCAGTAGGAAGTGAGAAGTATAATCATCTGCCCACATCAACTGTGAATACACATCTTGCACCTACAGCCACCAATCACATCTGCTATCTGCAGTCAGCACTTCTTAAAACCTTTGTAACACCTTTGTAAAAAACACAGATTGCATGGAGGAGTTTTTTGTTGATCTTTGGATGATCAAGTAAATCAAGTGCTAATTCAGTGTAAAGGTCATAAAAATAATACATAGCCTGAGAGTTTATTACTTTTTCATATACTTCTGTTGCTCATTAGAAAAAAAGCAGATGAAATCTCTTAAACAATTTTATTTTTTAACATGTGCACTTTGGAGGATGCAGCCCAAGGAAGTACTGTCACTTCTGCGTTCCCTTTCTCCTGATCACACATGTACATACAATCACACATGTGCATGCATGCTTATGAACTTCCTTTCAGATGAGCAACAGAAATCCTGCAAAACTTTTCATAAAGACAAATGCCATGAATTTCACTCTTCCACTTTCTCTCCAGATTCTAATCTAATAGTTCTCTGCTAAGCACTGCACCCTTTTTTTTCAATGCTAAAGCCAACAATAAATATGAATGATTGCAAAATACACACACCGGAATCTGTGTGACCTCCAATACTGTTATTGATTGGAGACATCTGAAAAAATACAGTAATGTCATGCTGTTGCAAATAGCATTACAAATTTCCCTGGTTTAAATTAAAGAATATTCATTAGAAAGTCCAGAAGCTGCATACGAACTGCTTTATGGTTCTGAGACCACTTAACAGCTATTTCCACACTTGCCAAAGACTAGCATTGATTAAGAAAAGCCAGTAGGCTCTGGCAATCCATACTATCCACAATTCACTCCGGACTGAGACACCTTCCTCAGGCTGGGAATTCCTCTATGTGATGTTCTTGCTGGCTCTCTCCCAGGGGACACACTTGTCCTGCTTTTGGCATGACTCAACTTCTTGTTGAGTTGACCTTTGCCCCCTTAAATGAAAGGGTTTCATGCCCTGGAAACTGGCTCTCTTAGCAACTTCCACTCAACTAGAACCTTATTCTTCAGCAGCAGCACTAAAGAAACACAGTAAAATACCTGCTTGAATTATTGAAAAATAATATACTTGGGGAAAAGGAAATGCCAGGCAGACCTAAAGCTCCTAATCAGGCTACATCAAAGGGTGTATTACACATAGCTGGAGGATTAATGTCCATTTATCTAATTAATGTTTTTATAATTTAGCATGCTATTAAAGAGATTTTAGAGAGAACAATACTTTCAGATAAAACCACAAATTCTAATCATTAGGCAGCTGCCTCCCTTGATCCTATTATTAAACCACATATCCTAAGTAATCTCTGAAAAGTCAGTACCTTCTGAATATACTAGGAAAGCAAGATATTATTTTCTCCCGATTTTCAAAAGAAACTTACAGAGACAGAAAAACAGTCTATCAAGAACTGCAATATTTCCTGAACTAAAGTACAGGGAAAAAAACAAATAAGTGAAATGCCTTAAACAATTCAAGTGAAAGATTTGCACAGGAAAGAACTTCAGTATGAAAAGTGAATAAAAGGAAAACAGGTTAAGAAGACAAAACAACTGAGGCAGTGTATTCAGCCTTCAGTTAAAGTTTTTCTAATGTTTGATTAAATCTTGTTATTGATCCTGCAGCTGTGCCCCAATGATCTCATCATCTACCATCTAATACCAAGATTTGAGAAAAGGGGTCAGTTCCCTGCTGAAGTTAAAACAACGTGACTGCAAAATACCGAGGACCAAATGCAAGTTCAAAAGCAACAACAGAAAATTTGAAAGTCCTTACATTTCCATGTTGGCTGTAGAGACAGGCTCTCTCCTTGCACAATTGCCCTGGCAAACAGGTGTGTGATGCTGTAATTCACATTCAACAGCAGTCACCCCTCAGGACTCTAACAGGTTGTAGCAAACTCCCCTTCTGCTTGTGGCTGGTAGGAAAGAAGAAGACAAATTCCTGTTTATTGTAAAGTGTCTTGGGGTGTGGAAAAGGTTCAGAAGTACCAGCAAAGCATTTGAGGAGAGATCCTTAAAAATATGCAAGTATCTTATCCCTCTGTGAGCTAATGAGAGCCCAGCTTCAAACTCCAGCCTTGGCCCTGCGGCACAGCCTAGCTGGCTTTTGCTGCTGCTCTGGTCTGACCCTGTGCTTCTCACAGAGTCCTTCACTTCAGAGAGGGTTTTTCAGCACTATACTCTAAATAAAAATACAGGCTCCTCTTTGTGAAGGGACTTGGAATTGAAGTTTGGTCCTTTGGTGGAGAAAAGGTATTGAACTTGTGCCTGAAGCCAGGCTCCTCTCCAGAGGCCAAAGCAAGACTGGAGCAGGGGGCACCATTCCCACTCCTTGCAATGAGAGTGTTGGAGCAAGCTGGATCTGGAGGCAGTGGGGCATCCACAACCATACAGTGGTCTACTTGAGTTGTGCTTCAGGAACAACAAGGAGTTTATTGCACTGAGTTAACATCATCAATAGATCAAAATAAAAATATGTACCTTAAGGGAATATAATAAAATCCCTGTTTTGGTAGTTTGAGCCTTGAAAGTCATGTCAGCAGCTCACAGTGATTTGTAGTTTAAAAAATTTCATGGCTATTTTTCTTGACATAATATTTGTGTCCAGGATGACACCAGAAAGAAGAAAAAGTACTCTAGCTTACAAACACAGAGTTTTTGTAAAAGTAAAACCACTCCAGCATCTCCAAAACTTTCAAAATGAGAATCAGAAAACCCTTTGCAAGTATTAGGAAAATAACCTTTATATCACCAACAATATGGTGGATATCTTATTCCTATTTTATGGACCGTGGAAAAAAATTAGAGAGAACATTTCTTTGATTAATGCTCTGTTTCTGTCTGGCATTGGAGAGAAGTTACTTTTTCCCCACACTCTTTGGTGCACAGTGATACATCACATTCAGTCCATTATGTGGCCGCCTTAGTGACAGTCTCCTATCTTCCCTGCAACCAAAGAAGGAAAAAAAAGTCCCACTCATGATCCCCTCCTTGGTCCCTGGCTTGAGACTGCTTTGTGAAAATACACCTTTTTACCTATGCAGCATCTCATTAAAGTCAAAAGGGCACAGGCAGAGAAGTTCAGACAGGATAATTTGCAGAAGATGGCATTGCAAATATGATGGGAATGAGGAGGAGACCCAGCAGTTAGGATAGTAGCTTAAATTAACTAGATTCAGAAACTTGGTGTGTGTTCATTAAGTTTTACTTGAAGTAGCACCTTTCCCCTGTGCACCTTCTGCAGGAGGAAAGAGCTTCCTTGGTCCCCACGTTAGGCCCTGGAAACCCATTGGAGCTGTTTGGGCTCTGGGCTGCATAGGGCCCCTGGCACTGTCTTGGGCTAGTGGCAGGAGCCCACCCTGGCTGTCCCTCCCATCCACAGGGCAGGCAGCAGGAGGCTCCCTTGGCCACTGCAGGTAAATCATTGTGCCTTGTCCCAGTGTTCAGCTCTGTGAAAAGCAACCCACTAGATCTGGAGAGGGAAAAGTGTCCAGCTCTTATCCAGTGAGATTCTCTCTGCTTAACACTTTGCCCAGAGACCCCCAAACCCCAGAGCACAGGTCACTAATTCAAGCCAGCCCAAACTTCAAGCCCTCAAAAAAGAGCCCTCAAGACAGACAGACCCTCCCCATGGTGACCCACACTGCCCATGACACAGTGTGACAAGATTCAGACCTGCCTGCACAGGGGACTGAGCCAAAGTGACGATTTACTCTCCAGATTTAGGTCTTGGGGGAAAGAAAAAGCAAAAAGAGCTACCAGTAACACCATTTCTTGCAGCAGTGTTCATTTATGTGTTTGAATCATTCTGGGGAGCAAAGAGCTTACGTTAGCACAGCCCTTGAGAGACAAGGTGTCTACAATCCTTTTACTTCTTTCTGCTTCTCCATTGTCCTTCAGCTGCTCTAACTCAGTACAAAACGTTATTAGAAGAGTTTTTTGGGCATTGCTTTCCACAACAAGCGTTGCACAGCTGAGTTAGGACTCACCGCCTGTACAGCAGAGAAATAAACCAGGCTAAGGTTTCTTCAGTTCAGCAGTAATGGAGTGGGATTTCATTTAATTTAGTTAAATACTGTTGCTTGACAGAATGAAATCTGATCTCCAAGGTAGAGATTAAAACTGGTGGACGTAGTGAAAACTATTTTGGGTTTTTAATCATTCTTCTGGTGAATTATCCTAATTAAATTTGTCAGACAATCATGGGATATACCACTTGTGTAGAAACTGATAATAGCTGGCCATCCATCTCCTGTCTAGTAGCTATTATATTCTCTAGATAAAAATCATATGCACTGGAAAAAACAGCATTCAAAATATTGAAGCTGATGCACAATCACCTAATTAAGTTTTTCTTAAGCACTTGGAGAAAGATGGAGTAAGTGGAGAAATAGTGTAATTTACAGAGCTTTTGCCAAATGATGCTGTTGGTCACACCCAGTGTTGTACATGAACACATTTGCTGGACAAAGGACCTGGCACAAGATATTGTTTGAGAAGGGGAGGGGAAGGGAAACAAGGCAAGGAAAGGCAATGCAAAGAGCTTTCTAACTTTTTTTTCAGTTTGTGCTAACAAATAATTGGCCATCTACTGGACAAAATATTACTTCACAATCCTAACAACTTGGCTGCACATAAAAAGTCTTTTCATGCTGCAGCTTGGCTCTGAACCATTAACTTTTTTCTTAATAACACCAATAAAATAAAAGTCACTCCACAATTAATTCCTCTCACCAAACCTCAACGACCTAAAATATGTAGCCTCCTTTGGAATTCTATTAAACTTAGTGGTTTCTGATGGATATTATTTATGCTTCCATGTATGCAAACAGCCACTCACCAAGTTTTTGATAGATACTATTAGGAATTTATACTGTACACGTCTAAGCTTACATTTCAGACCTCTGTGGTTGTATTGAAGAAAAGGATTTTTGACCTTATAAACTCTCATATGCAATTTCATACACCAGCTTTAGTTAGCAAATAGCTTTCTCAGTTGAATTTAAATTTTTTTCTGCATAATAGCCAAATGTCTGCTACTGATAGAGATACCAGAAAGCAAGAAGTAAGACCAGATTAAAGATACTGAATGGTTTTATTCCTTTTAAGTTCATTGACGGAATGATTTTGTAAAACAGACATTTTAAAACTTCCAGTAACACAAGAAACCCCATATGTGTTTGAGAACTGTTTTTTTTCCCCATGCAGGATGCCAAGAACCATGGCCTGGCACTCGTGACAGTGCCCTGTTGCCCGCCCTGAACTTCCAAGCCAGCTTTGTGGCTCCCAGGGAATTTGTGCTGTCCCTCTCCCCAGCCTGTCTGCAGGAAGGCAATGAGACAAGGAGTAACCATGCTGCTGCTGCTGCAGCAATCTAGGAAGAGCCATCACAGACAGAGGATTTCTCTGAGCTCCACGAGGAGTCCAAAGAAGTGCCTGGAGAGACACTCCAGAGGCACTGTAGAGTAAGGGAGGTGTGCAGGTAGCTCTCACATGCATGGTGTAGCAGTTCTGCATGCATGCTGTCCCAGAGCACCTGTGCTGTGGTTTAACCCCAGACAGCAGCTAAGCCCCACACAGCCACTTGCTCACACCCCCCTGGCAGGGTAGAGGAGAGAATTTAAAGAGTAAAATAGAGAAAACTTGTGAGAAAAAGATAATGTGTGTCTTTAACAGGTAAAGCAAAAGACACACAGGCAAGCAAAGCAAAGCAAAGCAAAACAAAGAATTCATTCACCACTTCCCATTGGCAGGCAGGTGTGCAGCTGTCTTCAGGAGAGTAGGGCTCTATCATGTGTGATGGTCACTTGGAAAGACAAGTTGAACACTCTAAATGTTCCCTCTCTTTCCTCTCCTTCCCCCAGCTTTATATGCCATATGGTACGCAATATCCCTTTGGTCAGCTGGGGTCAGCTGTCCTGGTGTCCCCTCCCAGCTCCTTGTGCCCCTCCAGCCTCCTCTCTGGTGGGGTGTTATGAGGAGCAGAAATGGCCTTGGCTCTGTGTAAACTCTGCTCAGCAGTAACCAAAACATCTCTGTATTACCAACACAGTTTCCAGCACAAATCCAAAACACAGTCCCATACTCGCTACTATGGAGAAAATTAACTCTATCTCAGCCAAAACTAGCACAACCTGCTTTTCACCATAGTCATTCAACTAGACCAGAGAACATGGCTCCAAGCTCTTTATCAACAGCTGCAAACTGATGAGCCATTTTAGATGCAGCTGTCCTGATAAGTACAGGTTTGCATGCTCACTCAAGAATTTAAACCTTTTTTCATCCATTTATTCACAGAAAAATTACTGGAGGAATATGGAGCAGTCTTGAATTTTGGTCTCTGTTCCCCACAACCATGGTGTGTAGCCAGCTCATCAGTGTGAAATGCATTTCAGCCATGGCATGGGGCCTGGGATACCTCCCTGGTGCCCAGGTCCGGCCTTAGCTTCCCTGCTCACATATTTTCCTGCTGCTCCCAGCTCCTGCTGGGGCAATGCAGGTACAGAAGGGGTGTGTGGGGCAGCCTGTAGCTTCATCCTGATGGTCCTGCATGGCAGGAGAGCTCAGCTCCTTCTGGCTGAGCAGCATCTGGGCTGTGAGCTGGGATTGCTCCATGGCTTTGTCAGGCCTGGCTCCTGCAGGTCCCGGCCAAGGCCTCCCACGGGCAGGGTCTGCAGGCTGCCCGCAGTGTGAGTGGGCAGCTGAGGGCAGTCAGGCCCAAATCTCCTGGCTTTCTGTGTCTCTGGCAGCAAGGCACCTTGTGGCTCACATCAGCATTTTTCTGAGCACAGGGAGAAGGCAAACTGCAGTCACTCCCAGCTGATTTAGGTCCAGTGCAAAGGTACTTACTTGATGCCTGAAGCATTAAGAAATGTGGAGCGGGTGTTTTTATTTTATTTCTCTCCATAGAGACTCCATGTCAGTCCACCCTCTCCTTCTTCCTTAACTCTCCCTTGTTTTCAATTCCTTCCCAGTGACCAGAGACCCAGCTCCTGGTGTGGTCAGAGCCATGGCAGGAAGGAGAACGACCTTCCCGTTCCCAGATACACCCCTCTCTGTAGAGCACAACTGCACTGGCTGGTCATGCTGTTAGATCATATTGCAAATTCATGTCTAATTTGACCCTGAGGTCTCCTGCAGCATTGCTGCTTTCTAGGATTCTCCCTCCCTTTGGATGTCTGTGTTTCGAATTACGTTTCCCTGGGTGTACTGGGTTACATTTTCCCATGACTGCCATTGTTATTTTCCAGCTCTATATTTTAAATCACACTACTAAATTTTAATCACTACTACATTTATTACCTCTGTTTTCCTTGATATGCTCAGCTCCTTCAGATGTATGAGAGTAAGGACTATGAAAATAGGATTGTAGTACTATCTGTGTCTTCTGTCTTTGCTATTACAATTGTCCAGCACCCTTTCTCTCCCTCTGTGTTATGGAAAACCTTGAAGAAACCCAGGAAATATCCTCTATATGACACAAGCTGTCAGATTGTACCTTTCCCAGCTTCCATTTAGTATCTCTTCAGAATCTCTTGCCTTTAGAGTCAGTTTTTAACAAATCCATCAGGCCCATTGGAAAGTACTTGAGGAAAGAGACCTCAGAAACACCATCTGTTACACCGTGAAAAGTTCCTTATTATATTGGACTACTGATTTTAGGATATTTTGTAAAAGAGATCCCTTGTGTGATGAATCATCTGGTTTCTACACGTTCCCAACCCAGAGGTGATGTCCCCTGAGGCCTGGAGCCTGATGTGGCGGAGACAACAACATCAGTGGCAGAGACAACAACCAGGTGAACCTGACCAGGACTGGACACCAGTATCAGTGAAGTCAAACTCTGGATTGATGTTGCCTTGTTGGCAATTGCTTCATCTGCAGCTAATCTGGCATCAGCCTTTCTCTCAGTTTTCATTACAATTTTGATTAAGTTTAATATTTGTATTTCAGTAAGAGCTCACTAAGTTAAGAGAACTACCTCTAAAAGAGAACTATCTTTTCTTCACTCTGAAAGACAATCCTGAAATATTTGTAAGCCTTTGGGGTTTTTTTCTGACTAATCAGAAGGGGATCTCAGGCAACATCTCCCTTGTCTTCTAAAGGATCAAAATGCTGGGCTACTGAAAGTCATGGCCGTGGTAGAGTTACTCCTAATAAAGAAATTCAGAACAGATGTAACATTGTATTTTTAAAACAGAAATCTTAAGGAAGCTTTACAGGGCAAAACAATAGGGTGGGGAAACCTAAAGTATATTGTAATTGTTACAAGTATTAGAAAATTCTGTGAGTTTATGCAAGCAGTACTAAAGGGAGGGATAAGAACTGAACTACATTTTCTGTTACGTATCCTGTGTGTCAGCAGCTCACATCAGCCCTTCTAGAACCCCCAATATTTAGCAGGGTTTTGAATTTTCTGTTTGTGAACTAGATCAAACCTGCACCCAGGGGAAGCTTTCTCTGAGGTTTCCAGGGCCCTTGAGAGAATTAAAATTGCAAAGAAATAGATTCACCTAATGCACTGATTTCACTGTCTCAAGGTGCTTTCAAATTTTATCCCAACTGTTCACAGAACTAGTTCAAATGCTCATTGCTATGTTTTTCAGTCGAATGTTTCCATTGAAAATTCAGCATGACAGAAAGTAAATAAAAAGAAATTATTTTGGAAAAAGTGTGCAAGCAAAACTTTTAATTTCTGAACACCATATTTTGTGAACAAGACCTCCATCATAAAAGTATTTTTAAAAGCCATCCTCTCATCAGATGAGTCCCTAAAAGATAACAGTTACCCCTTGCCTATGATACTGCTCAGTCCAATCCCATTTTAAGGACAACCCTGTGGCTGGAGATGGGATGCTGCTGCACTCTTGCTGCTCTATTCTAATTTTTCCAACACCCAGCAGAGAGAAAGAATTTCGGTGTTCAGGCTTTCCTCAGTGGTGAACATGACCGGGAAGACCAGCAGTATAACTGGAGCATCAGTGGCAGTATTTATCAGTGTGTAATCATCTGTAGTCAGGTCCAAATCTCATCATGCATAAGGGCATCAGAGGGCACTGCTTGTGCTTTTCCCAAGGGTCAAGTGTTTTGTTCCTAAAACAAACATAAAAAAAAAAAAAAAAAGAGAACACATCCCATGATCCCTTTCCCACAGGCCAGATTTTATTCTCATTTACTCTAAAATCAGGAACATCAATAAAGTGGCACCAGTCCGACTGCTTAGAATCAAATTTCTAACCTTGTACTTTCAGATAGCTCACAGCGTTGAAATAATGCACTGGTAACTTCAGGTTAAATCCTGTCTCACTCAGTTTTGCCAGAGTATTTTCCATCACCTTCAGTGGGGCCAGGATTCCACCCAGAATATTTTGCTTTCTTTGAGGGAAGAATTTGCATTCACTCATGTGAAGAAAAGTACACCGACTTGCTGAAAGTACTGCCTGTGCCGAGCACGGAAACACCAACAGGAAACAATTGGCTGCATTAATCCTCACTCTTGGTTTTTGAAGCAAAATTGCAGAGAATTTTTTCCTCTGACTTTACTTCTCATCTCTGCAACGACCTAGACATGCTTTAAAAATAACCTGTGTGCAGAACAGGGTTAAAATATAAAATATCACAAGCCCAAATCCCTACACCGAGAGACCAGAGAGTCGGGGAGAGAAACTGCTAAATGCTTCTTGTCAGTCTGCAAACTACTCCACTGCTAAACCTGCTCATTTCAGAGATTTATTTTGCAAGAAAGTATTTTAATCTTCACATTTCTTTTCCTCAGAGGAGGCAAAAATCTTCCAAGTGCAGAGTCGGCAGCAGCGGTGAATCAACTATTGTAATACGCTGCCTCTTAAAATACTTCAGGGTAGTCAGGCATTAGGAAGGCTCCTATTTTGTGTGAACTGATCAAATACAGATGTTGCCAAAGAGTTGACCTTATTGACCGTGACTTAACTGGAGATTGAATGGCAGACAGACGGTCAGTAGTAGGGTGAAACCATGTTTTGGCGGTGGGGTGTAAATGTATATACAGTTTACAGGATGTGAATGACACCAAGCAAACATCTGTTCTATTGATAAATACTTGTTTTACTTCCAAAAATTTTTATCCCAGGGAAACGTTATGTGTGTATACATATGTGTGTATAACACATTCTGCCCAAAATTGTTAGGTGTCTTGCGTGCAGGTCGTGGTCCTGGAAAATTCTTGAAATTGGAAAATATTAAAAATGGTACTAACTTTTCTTTCTTCCTGCAATATCAGATTTCATATAAAACTCATCAGCTGAGCTGAGTATTAGTCTTGATCAATGGCAGGAAACCAGGGGATCAAATGCTAATAAATCAGAAACAGATACCTCCACTTGAGCAGAGATATATCACCAACCTGAAAAATAGGGCAAATTATTTGACAAATTTTATATGCATATACCTAGAGGAAAAAAAAAGCTTTTCACAAGATTACTTGAAAGCTGAAACACAGGACAAATGTGGAGAAAAAGTAACCTAATGAGGTAATGAACATAGAACATGAAGTCAAAGAGTCTTAAAAACACCTTTGTTTTCTTTTGGATTGACATAATAAAAAAAGATTAAATGAAAAGGCTTTTGCTAATACAAAACCAACATATTTCTTAGGCAGATTACCTCTGTCCTGTGATATGTGCACCTTGGGTGAAGGTAATGAAGTAGCAGACAAGGCCTGGTGTAATGTGTCATTACCTTTTCTCAAGAGCTAAATAGTAACATCACAATTCCAACAAAAAATATACATCAGGTCTGAAGTGCTCAGAGAGACACAGTGCTCCCAGGATCTTGGAAACTTGTAAAAGCACAGTGACTAGCTTTAACTTTAATATTTTTAAGGTGTGATGCTTAACTCTGTTAGCTCAAAGTTCCTTATATTAATTTCAGACAAGTACCCTTGGAGTGTGGTCTCCTCTTCAAATTGAAACTATTTGCTCCTGTGCATAGCCTACTAAATTTAATTAGAAAATCCTGGTAGGCCAGCAGGACAAAATTTCCCTTCCTTCCTATTTTCCCCTTCCACAATATATCACCTAGAGTAATTAGGACCAGCGAGGGATCATCTTCACTGGATTAACCTTAACTAAATTGTATGCATTCAACATATGCTCTTTTGATTAACTTGAGCCTGGACTGCTGCCTGTGGCACACCCACCTTGTAATTCTACACACTTAATTAATTTCAGATGAACGGCAGAAAGGATAAGCTGAATTCTCCAATTAATAAATTGATATTATTTAACGTATTTTAGCTCAACTTTTCATTTTCTTCCTGTGTAGGGATAGGAAAAACAGAAAATAGGAGAGGGGTGGAAGGGAGCAAGCTTTGCCAAGGAGCTTGTAATGACTTTTCAGGGCCTGATCCTGCAGCAGTCTAAGCAGATAACTTTCCCCCTTGACAAGGAGAGGAATTTTGGCAAAAAAATCAATCCCTACATTTAAAGTATAAAATGCGATAGGCAGGAACAGGATTTTTTTTCTCTTTCAAAATGATAAATAAGCATTATTTAAAACCTCCTCACCTTAACTCAGTTTTCCATATGGTTTCACTCATGCGTGGGTTTTCCTCCTTATTAAAAAAAAATATTATAATGTCACTGGCTGTGGGCCCAATCCTCCAGGCCTTAGTCCCACAGGCTAAGGCTATTTTTCTCTTCTCTACTGTCATGGGGAGCTGCCTAGCAGCCCCATCCTAGATGCTTTTTCCCAGATAAGTACCTTTGCTTTTGAATCTAGCCCTTGTGAATTCAATAGTATTTATCAGAGGAATTGAATTACCCATGTAGAAAAATATTTGCAGGAATAGGTCCTAAAAATTTTACTGGAAACACAAAGAAACACCCAAAGGATGACAGGAGAGAAAGATTTCTCCCTTGTTCTTTTTAAAGGAATTAATTCAGTTATTAATTATTAAGCAGGGCTCTTAATCTTCTCTGATTAAATTGAATACCCAGTTTCTTGTTTTCAATGTGTAGCTCTGCTGAAGTTTTTCTCCAACATTGGTAAATGTGTGGTTTCAATAAAATTGATAGGATTAAAGTGAAATCTGCCTGTAAGTATTTTGCTGAAATGGAGATTGGCTGTTCAGTGTCTTACGGGGCTGAATACTGAGTGGGAGCAAAATCAAATTCACAGAAAACAAGATATATACACTCAGATGTGGTTTTTGAATTCATTCTGTCTCTGTAAAATCATTCACTGTTTTTCCTCTCCAGAAATAAGCATTCTAAAAAATGCTGCCAGAAAAATAAAACAAATATTAGCTACAGAATTCTATTGGAGATATTTCTAAGGTAGATAGCAACAAGCTGTTTGAGCATGATTTATATTGACTGTCAGTACCTGTTTTTTTCTACTAATAAGAATAACAACAAATAGCTGTAAGCAATAAAATGGCTCAGCAAGTTTTTTTTGTTTCCTAATTACTATTTAATTACTTCATCAAGTGGTATTTTACCATTTGTCTACTACTAAGAGATAGTAAATTATTTGCTGACAACTTGATTGATAATCTTTCAAAAATCACTGGAAATTTATTAGGTAGGAACATTATATAAAATTTTTCAAACATTTAAATACTAAATGAGCCTTTGTCTCTCTGCAAAATGTGCTTTGACACTTTAATCTCTTCAGTAATCTCCCAGTTCTTGTGGATACCTTTGACTGCCTTACCTCCCACTTATAATTCTTTAAAAAGAAATCAGACAAAATAGTTTGAATGGTAAAATCCCTTATGAGAAGGGAGGAAATAATGATAGATAGTCTTAAAGTAAAGTTGTCAGTATTTTGAGTTATTTTTAAACTATGGAACATATGCAATTCCTGCCAAATTTCCACCACATTTCTTTTGATAAAATTTATTTAAAGCAAAAAAGAAAAAGAAAAAAAACCACCTTACAATTTTAAGTGTCTGTTTAAAAACACTCGGGAAGATTCAAAGAATACTTGTGATATAGAAAAAAGCAACAGAGAGTGCAGAAAATAAAGGGTTGCTTAATACTGACTTACCTTGTAGCCAGTGAGTGTGCGAGATCTTCTGGCCGAATACATTGTTTTTATTAGTGTCAAGTACTTGATTTAAAGTGAGACCTTGTCACCTTCCAGAGAGATATTTTTCCTGGAGTATATGCACGTATCTATTTATCTATTGAGTGTGAGTGTGTATATACACACACCTAGCAGTAGGCCTGGTTAGTGTCGGCTTGACTGAGAGAGGATGTTAGTAATTACTATTTCTCTAAACACTACTTTAGCATAGTTTAGTGTGTCAGCTGGCTTCTGCTGCCAGAGTACCCGTGCTGCCTACTGGAAGTGGCTGTAGAGCCAAAAGCCACAATAAGAGCCATTTCCATCTCCATGGGCCTCAGTGGCTTTTCGCTGTCGGTTCACGAGCATGGGATTGCACTTAGCAGTGTTTCAGGGTGTCCATGGGCAGTGGGGAGCATCTTTGGGCAGCACTGCATGAGAAAGCCTGGGGCTGCTGTAGGACACAGGCTGGTGGCTGGGCTGGTGTGTCCCAGATGGGAGAGACTGAGGAAGCAGAGCCGTACCCACACTGCCTGTGCCCACGGAGCCAGAGCAGCTGGCTGTGGAGGAGAAATTAAGCTTTGACTGATGCTGAAAACAGCAGTCACAGCAGTTCTGGAGGAGCTAGAACTTTCCCCACACCTGCACAGGGATGCTTTTGCAA
This sequence comes from Erpornis zantholeuca, assembly GCA_013400515.1. Lineage (NCBI taxonomy): Eukaryota > Metazoa > Chordata > Aves > Passeriformes > Timaliidae > Erpornis > Erpornis zantholeuca. Next base: position 214,923 of record VZTN01017591.1, read on the forward strand.
TGGCCTTTCTCCAGTTCCCCATTCCATCCTTGGGAATATGTTCTCCAAGGGTCGTGCTGAAACAACAAACCCAATCTGAGAGCTGTTAATCTGGAAACTGATGCTATAAGCTCTTACAAAGCTATTTTTCCCTTTTGCAGGCAACATTTCTACTGTTTTACAAACAGATCAAGTGAAGTTCTCTTGCATTGACACTAAGACAAAAAACAGCCTGTGTGCATTAGAAGTAGAATGAGTCCATATTAAGAAGAGCTTCTGGTCTTACATTTTATGAGCCCAGTAAATCAAGAGCATTAAGGAAAAATAGGACATTGCTGTCTCATGCAGCGTCTGCAACACTAGCTGAGAAAAAAATAAGTAAATCTTCCCCTCACATTTATTAGTTTATACTTAGATAACTTTTGAATCTCTCTTAGCTCTGAAGCATTCCTTGAAACAACAGGTCTGAGTTTTTTTGCTTTGTTTTAGGTTGTGGTTTTGGTTTTTTTTAAATGTTTGTGTGGTCTCTATAGTATCTTTCCTGGTAAAAGGTAAAGCTTGCCTGGTGATATGCTGCACAACGTGCTCCTTCCACATGTTCTCCATGTCTGTTGATTTTCTAAAACAGCTCTTGAAACTCTTCTTTGCATGCTTGAGAGGCTTCCATAGTATATCACCAGCTGGAATGCTATTAATATTTAATTTTTACCTTGAAGAATTCTTACATCAAATCATTAATCTCTATTGTTCAGTTTTGACTACAGTATTATTAAACAGTCTATTAAGTAAAAAAGAAACCTAGGGAATGTATAAAAAGGCACAGTATTATTCTGATGACAGCTTCCTGGTGGTCCATCATATATAAAACCAGCTATTAGGAATATGTTTCAAACTGGCACTGTAACACATATTTCATAGTTGTTAAATTTAATTGTATAAATAGTTACTGACTGTATTTGGACAGTTTTTAAAAAGTGAATGTGTAATATATCACCCCATGAAAAAAGCATTCATGGAACATCCTCAACTACCACAGCTAGGAGACAACCTTCATTTTTTGTCAATAGTATCTACAGCAATTAGCTCTGATATTGAGCAAAATTAGAACTTGATCCTTCAAGCATTTATACACATGAGTAGTCCCACAGGGACCAATCAATGTCCTCTGTAGTCATGGAAATATTCGCATGCATATGGTCAATCATGAGTATACATTTTTCAGGAATGGGGTGTTTTTTTCTAGAAGTGAGCCATTTTTAGAGTTCAGTCCTTCTTTCTCTAAATTTTGATAAAACAGCTCATGTTAGTCAGTGTAGGTTTTAGGCAAATGAAAAATAAATTCTGAAGACAGTAAACATATTTTTCCTTCTACTGCAGCAACTGCTCTTAATATTAAACCCTATTTTTGACATGAATAACCACCCAGCAGGGCAGTACAGAATACAGGATAACTCAGACATAAAGTGATTTTTCTGCAGCCTACACTGTTCTTTCAATATTGACACACACTCTGCATACTTTCAGTTTTTTTCTCAAAAGTGAAGGTAATGCCTTTTTTGGGTTCAGAATATTCTTGCATTGGCAAAAGCCAGTGAAAGGAAGTGACTTTTACAGCAGACATTTCTAAGATGTAATGCAATTGTTACTATTTATTGAATGACTTCCACCAAAGGTAGAAGATAAAGCTGCTGCTTTCAATTATGCAATCAAGAATGTAAAAAAGCAAAGATGTAGATCTGGTATGGAAATCATTATATTTGATAAGCTGTGTCAAACAACAATAGTGTTTGTGCTAATCACATTTTGGAAGGCTGCTATTGTAGTGGATTTTGCTACAAAATGGAAAACAAGGAATTATAAAGTCCTCTTAATCAACTTATCCCAAACCGTCCTGCTTAATCAACTCAGTTCTAAATCATTGTTAGCTTAGACAGTAATCCCATATGCTAGTTCCACCAGATTCTCTGCCATCACTATCAATACTGAAGCTCAATCAGACTCCTACTAAGAATCCTGCAGCAATGACAACCTGATACCCACCCTGCTATCAAATATTGCAGCTTGCTTTAAATTCTGTTGCATTCACAGTTATAAAGGTCACAGCTACAACTTTTGGGCCAAGAACTTTTAAGAGACTCCCTCTTCATAGATATTTCAACTCTCTGTGGCAGGTATGGGCTGAGACCCTCCAGTTCTGGATGCTGTTGAGAACAGAGCACTCTGAAAATATGTTTGGTCACAGGAGAAACTCAGAGATCCCTTTCTCTGTAGCAAACAGAGAGGGCTGCATCTTCCTGGTATCCTGAGAAATAATGGAAGTCCTTTTCCCAAACCACCACATCAGCTGAGTTGTCTCCCCTCCCTCCTTTCCCTAGGAGATTTTCCTCCCTGGCCCTGCCCTCCTCCAGTGGAGATCCCCAACCCTGCCTACTTACCCAAAAGGGATCCCCAGCCTGCCCTTCCTGGCCCCATGCAGGTCAGCCTGTGCCATTAGCAGCTCCAGAGCAGTAGGCACTGCCAGCTCCCCTGCCCTCGCAGGGACAGGCAGCATGTGTACAAGTACCAAGAATAGTCATGTTGTGGGGGCTCCAAATCCCTTGCAAATGTCACCAATAATCTCTAAACCAGGGCAGTGTAGAGAGCAGCCTGACTACAAAGCCAGCAAGGAACAAGCACATTTAAGTAGGAAATCTGCTGTATAGTTGCTCATGGTAATTGACAGCTAGTGAATTAATCAAGGTGAATCTACTATTAAGCAAGAAGATGATCTTCGAAAATTACAAGAAATGGTTTCTCTCTCTCATTGGTTCTCCTTGGGAGACTGGTTGAGACAGCATGAAACTCTTTGCCTGTTATCCTAATTAGATCCTCCAATCTTATAAAAGATACTACTTCTGAGAGAAAGCCATGTGTATAAAATAAAACCCTGCATATTTCTCCAGTACAGATAACTACCAAAGTGGTTACACCTTTGTAAAGTCATTAAAAACATTCATGCAAGATTAAGCCTAGAAGATACTAATTATTCAAGATATCAGAATATCACACATTTTCAGTTTGCTGTTTTAGCAAAAAAAAAGTGTCTCAACATAATGACTTTAACTCACATTCTTATTTTCCAGAAGTTTTTTTTTGTTTTTTCCATTAACTTTTCCTATAAACAGATATATTATAAGTACCATACTTACACTTCAGGAATGTCTTCATTTTTATCCTGGCATTCACATCTGTCCCTGTTTAATGCTCTGCTGGTGGTCTGGCTCCATGGTATGCCCACTGCAATGTTCGTCTTAAACAATATTTACATTGATTAGGGACCCCAGTGCACTAGAGGCACTTACTAGAAAATGAACACAATACCCTGGGATAACAGCGAACATCTAACTGTTTTATTTTTGAATTTTTTTTGAATGTATTCTTTAAGTGCATAAACAGTGTCAAAATAGAAATGTGGTGGAGAAGGACGCTGTGTAAAATTTTGTGTGTGTGCAAAATGTACAGTTGATAAACATGTAAGGATTGGACACAGTGATGTATTTTTATTCAAGTAGTATCTGTTGCAAATCTGAACATTTACCTCCATGTGTATGCTCAGTAAAACTCATTTCTGACACTAAAATCTCATAAGCTTAGTAACATAAAATTGGAGTAGGAAAGTGTATTTGTAAAAAAAAAACAAAAAAACAAACCTATGGCAGCATTCAATATTTTGCCTTATATCATGTAACATCTTAGTGGCAAAACCAAAATTCAAACCAACATTTTGTTCTGGATGTGAAGAGTACCATAGGGGTATAAAGGTCTTTTCAGATTGAGGGCCTGAGCTGCTAAATTTGGAAATATTCCAGCGGAGCGGTACTATAGAAAGCCATGACAAAGCCCTTGTGGAAGCAGGCTGAAAAAATCAGAGAGCTTGGGCAAATTACTTGAAGCAGTTTTAATATGGGACCCCATACCTCCAATTGGGATGATATTCATCTGGTCACTGAAGAACAGGGAGCACAGATGTACTGAGAAGCAACTAAGAGGATGCTTGAAAAACTGCTGGTTTTGGTCTCACAAAAATATAGCATTTTCATACCTGGCAACCAGAAAAATTTTAAAGCGGCTGTGTGGGAGACCTATTTGGGTGCTCAGAAGCACCTGGAGAATAAGCAGAGTAACAATCTGCAAGGAGTCAGGGAGAAGGGAAGTCAAATAAGAGGGTGGTGTGAAGCTCAGAACTGGTCATGGGTTTTCTCATCTCTACCATCAGCTTCCTCTGTCTCCAGTTCCATCCTGCCAGGAGAAAGTAATCTGGAGGAGACAATGGCAAGGATCATATATGGTCTTCATGTTCCACAGTACTGAGGGGATTCATGCTCATTCTGAACAGGCCAGTCCTGAGAGCCACCACCTCTCTGGGACCTCGCAGGCAAGAACAGTGTGTGATCTGAGTGGAAAGGCTGAGGCCAAGAAGTCTGAGCCCCTCACTCCAACCCAAGCTCAAGGAGAGCATGTGTCCTCAGTGTGCCACGCCACAGAGGTCAGAGAGCTCCAGTAACTTTAAAGTGGACATAGAGTAAGGAGGAGCTAATCCATCAGTGCCATCGGGGAATCATATATGAGAGGTGCTGGTAATACCTAGAAGCATTAACAAAGTCTGTCTGCTTCCCCTGCCTCAGATGAGCAGTTTTCTGCCTGTCTATGAAAAGATGCTGGTGCAATTGATGTTCCACAGAATTCTACTCCCATTAAGAGAGACATTCTCTTTCCAGCTTTCTCCTTGTTCAGAAAGGGTTTGAGGTGACCAGAAAAAGTGAAAATTCTTAGCTGAGAACCACAATAGCAGGAAACACAAAGTCCTTTTTCATGAGAGCTCACAAATTTGCTTTTACGCATACAAACCATGTGCATACGTGCTTATACCTGTTCAAATCTCCACAAAAGCTGATCAATATGTATCTACCTTAGCAAAACTCTTGTGCTGATTTATTAGCTGAAGAGCAACATGCCTTCTGCTGCTCTTTATTAAAATATTGTTGGCGATGATGGAGAGGGAGAAAATCCTTTTTCAGAAAAAGACAGGAAAACACTTCTCTGAAAAACACCCTTTTGAATTGAATGGTGTTCTTGTATTTTTGAATCTCTGAACCCTTAGCACATGAATGATCCCAAAAACTTGGGGATGGGAAAGAGCGGTCATTAAATGCTGGGAACCAAAAGAAAATTTATATGTACAAAATGTCACTTTGCTGCAGCATATGAGAAAAAACAATGTCTGAAAAAGTGATTGATTCTGGCATATGTGAATAAATGTGATCCCTCTAAATCTTGTTCTGCAACTAAAAAAAATCACTAAAAAAATCACTAAATAAAAAGTGATCCCTCTAAATCTTGTTTCGCAACATGTAAAATAATGCAAGTTATATATTTATGATGAGACCCAAATTATATAAGGCTTTGTTCAATCTGTCTGTGAAAGGAGATCTACTGCTACTTTTTTATGTCACAGAAATTCCCTAGGAGTGTTTTATGAACCCTTACTAGTTTATTTTTTAATATTAAAAGATGGAAAAAGGCCTCTTTCTGTTTCACTGTTCTCTACCAGTGAGTCATGGGTCCCTTGCCGCTCTGAGAGGAAAGTTCTTTTAGTAATTCTGAAAATAAACTTACTGCTGAGTCAGCATCACAACAGAAAATGACAAGTTCCAAATTGAGAAATCTATTAGAAATAAGAAGTAGTGGTATATCGCTCAGCCTCCCTCGTTAAAATTGGCTGGCACGTCAGGAGCTGATTTAGCAAGTGCCATATGTACTGGACATGAGAAATATATATTGGCAGGACAAAAAATCAGGTTCATTTAATGAGAAAGAGGATAAAAGAAATCGAGGTAAAATGCAGAGTAGTGATGGAAGTGGCCCTAAATATTTTACTGACCATGACACTCCACCCGAAAATGCTTAAATGCAACCCTAAAGCAGATGAATATGAAGACATTTTTGCTTTCATTTTTCTCTGCGAGGGCTTTCCAAACAAGGAATTTTAATCATTTCTAAGTCAGTGTATACTTAACAGATAAACCACTGGGATATTGCTACTCTGTTTATCTGGGATTCTAGATTTTATGGAGAAAATAATTGGAAACAAAACATTTCCCAGCAATCAGTCTACTCTTTCTGATTTGCTAAACATGTCCATATGTAGTTATTGCTTGTATTTGGAAGATTGGTAGCAGTTTTAGAGGAGAAATATGCTACAACTGCAAATTCAAGTAGTCATTTGGCAATCATAGAGGGAAGCCTTTGTCATTTATTTTTGGTAGAGGGAACTCAGTAATTTACTGCTACTTATACCTTAATATTGAACAACATTTTACATGGCATATTTTTAGTCTGTTAGGGTAATGTGATCAGTTTTTCAAACAGTACCCAATACCTTTCTGTGGAGCAGAAAACTGCTGCATCCTTCTCCTCTGGGAAGACCTTTGGGCCTGATCCTGCCCTGTCAGTTGTCCACAGCTCACCTCTGCAGCCGCCACTGCGGCGGCATCCGCGCTCTCTGAAATCTGAAATCTGAAAGAGCTTTTGCCAGTGACTTGTTTTGGCAAGATTCAAAGGCTAGTGAAAGGATATGAATCTTAAGACTGACTTCAATTTAATCTGAATTTGAGTATTTTTTTTTAAAGAAGCAGACTCCGATAGGCAGAACCTCTTAAAGTATTGCAGTTCTCTGATTAGAATTTGTCTTTTAGCCTAGTGAGATGCTTCATATTTGCATGAAGTCCCTCCTGACTGTACAGAAGCTCTTCACTGGAATCTTTCACTGTCTTTATTTATTTCTTTCCTGTCTTTAAATACCTTGCTTAAAAGTGGACCTGAGGCTTACTGCAGTCTTCTACAGATACATAAATATTTCCCACTAGTAATAACATGGTACTAAATATTGAAATGGCTTTACATTAAAAGTGTCACTGTGACTTAAGCTACAAAATTTTTGCACAGGAGGAGAAAACATTAGTACTAAATAATGTACTTGCTAAATAATTTTACAGAAAGAGTGTTTAAAATGATAGCTTACAAACCCCAATGTTAATATTCCTTGGGACTTGTTATTAGCAAGTGTCAGTATGAAAGAGAATGAAAAAACTTACTGTGAAACCTCTGAATCCTTTTTCTTTTCTTTCCTTCTCTCTCGCTGTAGCATGAATATGTGCTGAAAAGTCAGAATTGTGCAGAGGAAAAATATTCCAAGACACTGTGAAAGTGCCTTTCCCTTTCTCTCAGCCCGAGGGAACACTGACTATTTCAATAATCAGGGCGAACTTTTTGGTTATGATTTCTGTTTCCTTTCTCTGTTTCTCCCTCCCTCTCAATTTTTTTCCACCATCGTACGAGTGTTTTCTCAATAAAGGAAGCAGAAGAGCTGCGTGACAGCATTTATTTAAAGAAAATACAAAATGGATATTAAAATGAGAGAGAGTTTAAAAAGAAAATATGAGGCGGGAATTATAGTCTTAAGAGAGGGGCGGAAAGATGGCAAACACCGAGAGCAAGTTATAAATACTGAGCTTTTGCTCAGCATGAAAAGCAGCACCTATAGAGAACAAATTCCATGCATTTTACCTTCATCCCAGCTTCACTGGGGATCAGTACTCTGACTGGAATAACTGTGAATTATTGTCAGTATAATGGAATCCTGCAATTTACCAAAAGGAGAGGAAAAATGGACTTTCGCTAGAACTTTCATACTTTTCACTCAACCTTCACTAGTCAGACATATGGACTATGTTAGCACTTTGGGTTACTGGCCCAAAGTCAACCTTGAAAATTAATTTCCCAGAAATACAGAAATTGCCATTTTTCACACCTTAGGTAAGGAAGGCCAAAACAAGTAAAGCTAAAAGTATTCAAATGCTAGTTTTGACTCAGTTGATTTCCTCTGAAATAGCAGCTATACCAGGATGACAGAAAATTTGGTATACAGGGGCATGTGACCCATCGCAAACCTGGTTATAATTATGGATTTCAAAACAGTATCTAATAAGCTGAGACCCAGACACAGCAGTGCACAGCAGTGGAACACGTCCAGTATTCATTAAAGATGTCCAATCTAGAAGTCCAGGGTTTAAAGACAGTTTTCAGACACAGTTTTCCCACTTGTCTCAGGAATAAGGTAGAATAGCAAAAACAGAGGTAATAAAATGTGGTCAACCTCAATGACTTGGCGTGCATTCTTGGCAATAGCAAAATAGAAAGACCACAACTTAGCTCTGAGAGTGAACTTGCAACACCCTGAATTTTGCATCCTTTTTTTTCCTGTGGCTGTTTTTGTTGGATCAAGAAAATAGTCCATTTGCCCATATTTTCAAAGATGACACACCAAAACCTCATCTACCATAAAAATACAGAGAAATGCACCACTGTCTCTGGGAAATAGCACATTTCTCTCTGGGAATTATTTTGATTCCCCAATTATCACAAAAACTGGAAAGACATACTGATATCCAGCAAAGATGGAAGAAGAATTATGGCGTGGAAGGATAAAATCATGATACTTGGCTTTTCTGTTATGGGTTTTGGGCCCATATGAGAACACCTCTGGCTAGATTGCCTGCAGTGTCTGATCCTGTAAACCCTGAATTTGAAATCAGGCTCCTGGAGGTAAAAGGTGAAGCCCATTAGTGAATAGACAGAGCAGACTTGTAAAATTCCATATCTGTTATTGCCACAAAGGGGGAACATGTCCCAGTGCCAGGGTGGGAAATATCTGGATTAACTATCCAGCCTCTGGTTGCCTAAATGAGAACCAAAAGAGCAGTGTGTGAGTACATATATACATAATCATCCAGATGAGCTTTTACCTTTGGGTTTCATATTTGTAATAACTCGCCCAAATGTCAGTATAATTTACAGTAATAAAGCCATGTGCATTTCCTATTATATAGTCTTAAAAAAAAAAATCTTAGACACATGGCAATAGTAAACATTACCTCCAAAAGGTGTTTATTCACAGGAAAAAAAAAAACCCTTATTTTAACAGACAGGCATTTTCTGATGAAAGAGTCTTTTGCAGATGTACCTCTCATTGAAAAATATCCCATTTAGTGCCTGTGGAAAAACCAAGGCTGACTGTTTAGGAGACTGATGTCCCTCTATTACAAATCCATGCTGCAAAAAACACTGAGGAGATTGTGATTTTAAAAGAACGAGTTTCATTGTTTGGTTTCAGCACAGTGTGAGAGGGATGCAGAGAGTGAAATCTCTGGATCATATACCAAAATAAACATTTCAAATCTAATATACACACAGAGAGAATTGTTAAAGTGTAACATTCCCTAACCTAATATAAATTTTTGTACAACTTAATCTGTTAGAAAGAAAAAAAATAATCACCACACTTATAATATGTAATTTCTTAAATTGATTAGAAATATTTCTTTGGACTGAGCAATTTCTGGCTTCTTAAGGTGTGCAGGTAATATGCATCCTTCTGAACCATGCCCAGAACCAGGGCTGTAGGTCAATATGTACCAGTCCTGTGACATGATGGCCTTACTCTTATCGTTGAAGACCTGAGGCCTTTTCCAGTCAAGCACGGCACAGGATGGAGCACAGGGGCCATGGTGATGTGTAGGTGCTGAGAGAACCACTCAGCACCTCGAGGGGTCAGATTGCAATGCCCTGCAACCAGCACAGCGGGGTGCAACACAGTAAAAATTAGATTTTCCACCCCCAAAAAAAAGAAGTAGATCTGACTCACTTCCACTGAAGTTTAGACATGTCAAGGAACTAATGCCATTTGGATCCTCACTAAACTACCATGGCAATATCTTGAAATTTTCCTTCAAAAGCAGATCAGAAGTTTAGCCAGGTTTCTGGAGCAAAGCATGAAATCCTTTAAAGTAAATAGCTTCCCATTTCCCTCTGTTTCACAACAGCTTCCTTCTTTTTGTGCTGGAGTGCTGGGGACCCAGGGATGACTGGGGCTGTCTGCCTCCCACTGCGTGCCTGTCCAGCTCTGCCCTTGCATGGCAAAGGTCCATGGGGATTTGCCAATTTGCTCGCTCTGACAAGATGAATATCTCAATTACAAATTCTCACCAAGCAGCTAGAGACCTTGTTTTTTGTTTCTTGGGGTGTGCTTAAGGAAGTTTAAGGAAAGAAGAGAGAGACAGGGAAAGACAAGAAGGCATATCAATGCTTGCAGTTATCAGGTAGGTCTTTGTTGCTGAAATAAGTCTGACTTGTAAAGTGCATAGCTTGTATTTTAACAGCCAGTGAGGTTTTCCTCAAACTGAAAGAAAAACTTCAGGATATCTTCCAGAAAATTTGTTTTTGCTGTCCCTTATCCATGATCTCCTGAGCTTGTTCTCATCAGAGGTAGCAGCAGCCTGCCCTTTCTATTCTTCCAGCTCCTCTGGCATCTGTTCCTCTCCCCCACTGCTGATATACAAGACTGAACTAGTGCATGAGAAGGCAGGGTGTTTGCTTTCAAACAGGAAGAAAAAAGGACGGAGTCCATCTGGGGTACGAGTTTAACCATGGCTTCCTTGTATGACTAAGTGTGACTATGTACCATCCTAATTTCCCCTTGAAAATACGACACGGATGGAGGCTGTTCAACACATTCATGCTTGAAATGAATTTAAGCAACACTGTGCTAAAGGACAAGGAGTGCTTCACTTCAGAGGGAGGTCAGACTCTCCTGCTATCCCAAGATGTCACAAGGAACGACTGAAAATAATTGCCAGGAGTGGATTCCTCATTTGCTGTGCACCAGTTAAGTGGGACTCGGCACGGCTTAGGTCATGTATAGATGGTGGTGAATGTAAACGCAGCCAGGCTCTTGCATCCCCCCCTTCCTGAAGAGGCTGAGGAGATGGGCAGGCCCCTCCAGCTGTGCTGTGCATATGCCTCCCTTCACCCTTCCTGCTACAGATTGATGCTTCCAGTGAGCACTGGTACGGGGATGGATGGCATCCAGAATGACTCATAACAAAGAGCATATGGCAGGACTAGATGTAGCAATCTAACATCTGTTGCACCGCTTATTATTAACATTTCTCACTTCTCTTGGAGCTAGCAACCAAAACCAATAAATATTGTCTTCACAAATCCTACCTGAGGAAATCCCATATCCTCTTGGTTTTTTCACCACTGATTTTGTTCAGTGCAAAAGATGAGAATTATTTTATTCTTTAGGCATTTTAAACAATACAAAATTCTCTCACTCAGAGCTGTTTCAGAAAGCTACAATGAACAATAACTTGTCTTTTAGTTTATTCATGTCCTAAAGGTTTAAAGGACTCCTATTCCACATCCCAAGAGCTGAAGTTTTGTTGTTGCTGCACTAAGGTGATGGGATGAGTTAAAAACAAACAGGATGAAAAGGGGTCTTCCAAAAAAAGTAAGTACAGGATCAGCTCATTGTTTAGTCTCCCTTACAGTACCAGCAACTGTACCTAACACAGAAACCATTCCTGAAAGAAGTAAAAAACATTACCTCTATATAATTATTTTTTTCTCAGATCATTTTATTCAGCGAGAAGTGGGACTGCATTTGCAGACATGTAAAAAGGGAAATTCATCTGAGGAAGCAGCATGTCCACTTTGCAAAGATTCACTGAGTGAGTACATGAAATATAGTGGGCAGGCCCTCACAAACCGAGATTAAACCATGTATCAAAACTAACACTCTGACCATAAAAATGTATCCAAAGAACAGCGTTGTGACTGGATGATCTAAGTTACTCCCTTTCAGCCGAGAGATGGAAATAGTTGCCAACAAAAATGTTAGGATTTGACAAGACTTGGCAAATTGCTGGGATATAAAATCATGTTTTGTGAGTTATAAGGCCTTCCAGGAGATGTGACAAATCCTGAAAAAGGGTAGAAAAGCATGCACAGCCCACAGAAACTTACTCCCTTTCCATGGACCTGCCAAAGGAAAGGAAATATGAAAAAAAGTGCACAAGAGACTTGCCAGTGCCAGACTTACCATTTCATTTAATAAGCACACTTCATAAAATGTTGAAAAAAAATTATTGTAATAAAGAGTATGCATATTATTATAAACAGCGACTAGTTCAGAAAGCAAAAGCGTTAAATTTTTGCCCTGGGGACATAGAAGCTATTGATATTGGGATCAAATATCCTAACCCAAAGAGTCACACCTAAAAAAGAATTAGAATCCCATTAGTGGTCCTCTCTATTATGTATAATTTTCTTTCTTCTCTATCCCTTAAAAACTGATTATTGTTGATATTTCAAATGTTAATGGTAATGGCAGGAGACATTGACCACCATTGTCTCAACTCCTTTCAAAGCTAACAAAATCTAGAGGTGTTCATGGCAGACCTGGAGGAGCAGCAAGAAAATTACCCTCAGGTGTGTGAGGTATTGCATGTTGTCCTTCATCTCATCAGTCGTTGTTCATAACAGGCAGGGGTGGGAATGTGGGAATCAATTTTGTGCAGAGCACGAGTGTGACCGAGGAGAGAAAGCTGCCCTTCATGGAGCCTGCAAGCCACCTGAAGATTTAAAACACAACATACTTGTAGTAACTCTCCCTGACTCCCTGTGCAGGTCACGCACTGGTGGTTTTAATAGGATTTCATCCCTGTTGGTGGCATGAGGAGAGAAGTGGGCCAGTGGCCCAGGCTAATCAAACACCCTCTGCAGAGCTGTCTGAGCAGAAGGCAAGGATCATGCGAGCACTGGGTGGACCCAGAAGCAGTGGGACAGCTCTAAGAAGAGGCTGAATATGAGAAAAACTTCTGGTGGCTGAGATAGCTTAGCAGACTGTGGGAAAGCCACAATAGAAACAGTGCCCAAGGTCCTCACTTTGGAAATTTAAACCTGAAAGCATTTTACTCAGAGCAATTTGGTCACGGCAAGCTGTAGTGGCTGTGGGATTGGTTTAGTACCATTTTTAGCAGCTTCCACCATGCTATCCAAAATTTCCTTGGGGCTCAAATGCGGAGGAATGTGTCTTAAATGATAATCAAATGTAATGGAACGCTTCAAAACTGATCAAGTACAATATTTATTAGCAGAGATTTTACATTTTAAAAGACCTTTAGTGAAATGGAACTAATTGCTAAAAAACTTTTCCTTCCCTTGCTTTTTAAAAATGTGTCTCCTTTAATATCCTGAGATAAAATGTGATGTTTAGAATATAAGGTTGCTCATAATTAAGCATTCTAACACACATAGTGATGGAATTTATTTTTAAATATTGCCCTCTGTGACTGCCTCATGGGATACACATCCTGTTTTCCAGACAGTAACAGGATGTAGCAGTTGTGCCATTATGATCGAATTAGTGGATTTAATTATATGAATGACTATACTAATTTTCCATCTTGATATGCATCATGTTCCTAGTCTCTGATAACGGACACCTTCCATAATATTATCTGGAGCACAGTGGTATCAGAATGAGCCCTCAAGCACAAATTTATATTGGACACATGCAACACAGCCGATGCACAGTTTAGCATATCCCTTACTCCTCACATTGCCTTCCCAGAGATCTTCTTCAAGAGGACATAGGAGAATGGTTTGGACCAAAATACCCACATACAGTGATCCTCAGATCTTTTCAACCTCTTTTCACTTTATGGCTCCAGAACTGGATCCAAAAAATGACAAAGCAATCTGTAAAACAAGCCTTCAAAGCCCTTAACAAATATAACAGGTTCGCTTCAGTTTGTCAGGACTGTACTTCCTGTACCAAATGCATTTGGTTCCCTATTTACACTCAAACAACTAAATACACACCTCAGCTCTCACCTCAGGTTGAATAGTATTCAATTGTGTTGAATAGCTGCCATTCCACACTCCCCTCCTTTTTCCCCCAAGTGGAATATATATGTAAATATATATGTGTATATATGTGTGTACAGTAAATATTGTATAACACTTGTTATACACACTGAGGCAGAGGGAGAAAAATCTTGAAAATTACTTAATTACTCACATAATTGCTTACATAGTACCCTGAATTGTCATCTGAGAATATTTCTCATTTCAGCTTCTGTGCAATCTGCTTGCTGTAGTTTTACAGAACTCAAAATAGTTGCTCAAGATGTGACTATCTTCTTCTAGAAAATAAACAGAAAAATGTAGTCTCGCCACTTGCTACTCCAAATCTTCATTTATACCTAAGTGCATTGCATTTCTGAGCAAAACACAATTTTTCTTGAAGAATGTGCTCTTGCATGCCCAAATATGCACCAATATTCACTTGCACAATCACATATACACAGTTCACAAGAATATCTGACCCAGGCATGAGCTCCAGAGTAATTGTATTCTGACATTAATTTGTTTTTCAGTCAACAATTAATAAGACACAAATTGTGACTGATGTTACCAGAGTTCAAATGTGTCACCCCTTCAATTGAGATGTCAGGTCTCTGAGAGAGTCATGCTTCAAGTCCACTGCCAGTCATCTCATCACCAGTGAATTTCTATATCCTTCTTTTGACATGTTCAACTCACAGAACAAATTATAGAATATACTAAGGTAATGAACATGTGGTATATAATATGTTTTAATATATGAAGGCTTAGCAATTTGAGACCTAGTACTTAGCCTTATTTTGGCTACTTCTGTTTCTTACTTTTCTCTCTCAAGGGTTTTAAATAATGTCTACATGAACTGCAGAAGAATCTGACTTCCCTCTCTCTCCGAAATCATATCCTGTCTTAGAGCTGGCAGGAAACTTCCTAGAGGAAAAAACAAAGCACATATTTTTAATCTTAACCCAGTAGAATTCAGTGCGCAGCCACATGGTTCTTGTACTGTTCTCAAAATTGCCATTTTCTCATTAGTTATAAAGCAAAACCAAAACGATCCTATGAAGTTCTTCTCAGAATCAAAGCTGGAATAAACATGTGCCTTTATCCTTTCAAAGCATAATGCATTTTTATTTTTTAGATAGGCTCAAAGTATAAAACAAATTGTAAATCCTCAAGTTACTTGTTCTCTCATCATAGACAATTTAGTTTTCAAGCAATAATCAAAGTCAATAAGGACAATCTGATAATTTTGATTCAGACTTGAACTCCAATATTAGATGTCCTGATGAGCATCCCTTATCAACAGCACATCAAATGTTGTTTTAATATTAGAATTGGCCTTTACCCGAAAGCAGAAAGATGTTTTTTGCTATTAAAGCTCTGAAACTGCTGGTAAAACACAGCAGAAATACCACACTGTTGTGTGGAAGGAGCTATTCCAATGAGTACATGAAATACAGGCTAGGAATTATCCACCATAGATTTTAGACAGGTAATGGATTGCTGATGGGCACGGAACTGCTGCTGGGAGAACTTCAAATGAAATCTATCCTTTTCTTCTCAAAAGGAGAAGTTTGAATAAGGTTCCTAGATGACCCACCTCACTGCATTCCATCACCTCCTTTCCTTTTATTCCACTCGTGGTGAAGAAGAGGAGAGGAAGAAACAGGATAATAGGAAGAAAAAGACAACTCTTTTTAGTGCCATGTAAACTTTTCTTTCAGAATTGCAGAAAATATTTAAAATCATTCTTGGTTTTTACTCTCTATACAGCTCAAGCATGAAGTTTGCTGAACCCAAGGAATCACCTGCACAAGTTTTCTTTAACCTTTCCTGTGATAAATGTAACATTTCAGGTTCTTGGTCTCAGCTGTAACACCCAGCTTTTCTAAATAAATAGGGAGTTGCACGTGTCTGGCTAGGGCATAGATAGCTAAAACTAAGTGATGTCAGGCTAGTCCTCATAGGCAGCATTCATCTTCTTTCAGTTTCAAATAGAGAAGATCATTGTGTTCAAACTGCAGAGTTTTGAGTGAAAAACCCATTTAATGGAGGGCTCTGCCTGCAAAAAAACTCCATCACGATATTTTCCAAAGTTCTAGTTCTACTGATCCAAAGTAAAGCTACTCTGCTGCACCATCTAGTGACAATGAGAATTGCACTTCAGACAATTGGTTTAATTAAAATATTACCCCTTTCCTCCAGCCTTATCTTTCCTTAATTACAGAGTAAAATCCCAGTAGCTTTGAAGCCACAGGAGACTTCCTGTTATCTTCAGTAGGCTGAGCATGTCATTAGTGCTCCTAAAATACTTCCACTAATGCTGAAGATAGAAAAAAAATTCTCCTAATTCCAGTGATTCTTTCTGGCCATAGCACCACCATTCTGTGCAGAAACGACACTGGAGCACAAAGTCCCAATGGAAATACAAACCTTCCCAAAGCTGTGGTTGCTCGAATCTCAGGTTTTGCTTTGGGAGACTCTGAGGCTCATTAACTGCAGTTCATTTTACCCTGGCCATTATATTAGAGGAGATACAAGTTTTGCACTAGGAAGCCCTTTTCTGTTATTGCACTCTCTTTACCATCAAACTGAGACATGCAAAATACTCTCTCTTGGATGGAGGTCTGCGTATTTGTAACTTTGAGACTGAGCTTTCTCAGAACATGCAGTACCCCTGGTTAGAGATAATAGCTTTTTTAGAGCTTAGCATTTGGCTTAGTTCAATGGAAAGTCCTTGGATTTCTATGGGATTTTTTTTTGTCTGTCAAAGTTATTCCACAGACAGCTGGATTCTCTAGCTTTCTCTGGACATCACATCAGGATAGCTTTGATGATGACAGGGCCATTGGATAAACAGCTAGCTCTGTACAGTTTATATGATCAATATAAGCACATTTAATTCATATATTTCGCTCCTGATTTTTCTCATCTTATTGATTACAATAAGCTCATCATAAATTTATAATTTTTAGAATAATTGGTGCCTCAAATTTCCCTGAGCATGTAGAAGAGGTGATTTGCTAAATGGCTGTTTCATGGTCTGCCTAGCACTACAAGTGACATATGCTGGGGATTGGCTAGGTGGCACTGGTGCATACTTATGTGGTACCATGCAGATGTGACTGTTTATAATGGGATATTTGTTGGTTGTGTTTCCTGGGATGTAATTGTTCAGCTGGAGCTTGATGGTGCTATTGCTCTGTACTAATTATAGCACTGGTAAGGAAGAAGTATGCTTATACTTGGTTCTCCTTGAATGTTTCACCTTGAGTTCCCTTCTTTGTAAGCAGGATGTTTGCTACAGGAGGAAAGAGATCAACTACTTTCAGATATTACAAGCCCAATGCTTCAGTGCTGATGGTTTCTATTTCTTTTATACATTTCTAAATATCCAACACATTCTGCAAGTTTTGGCTCAGTATAATTTTTCCACACCTGAAGTACAACCAAGAGTAGACAGAGCAGCACTCTTGGCTCTGTGGTTACCACATATCAAAAGGCAACAGTGAGTACCCAAAAGTTTCTCCCCCCCTTTTTTTTTTCTCCTAGGAATGGCAGTGAATTTTATTATAGTGATATCTCAAAGTGATTTGTTCTCCACAACTCAAACCACTTCCATAATATTAAGGAACCAATTTCTTCAATTTAGAGACAGTGAATCTACCAGCTAAAGCTTTACTGTGCCACTGAAGGAGCTTGTCCTGATGTCTCAAGGGACTGATTAGAACAGTTGGCACTAATTCCATGTATCTATCTATCGTGGCCAGGAAAAAAGATGAGGATATGTATAACCTCTCCCTCCTCACCTGAGAGGTGCCTCTCCCTCCCTCACACTCTGTTGCATCTGTGACCCACAGAAAAGGATTGCCTTTGTATGCAAGTGTGTGGCCTGTGCTGGACTTTGTCCTGACTACAACCTCTGAGAACTAGAGGAATATACATGAATATATAATAACAATAAGTTATTCAAATTCAGCAAGTGGAGAAAATAGTTAAAGGCAAGCCTACATGAGTGATTGTTGCTGAATGCAGAACTAACTGCATGGAAAGCTATATTCAGGAGGAATCCTTATAATCCTTAGCCTGCAGAATAATTCGCTTTCTACTCCTCAAAATAGCATTTTCACTGTTCCCATACACCAGAACTAAACTGAATTTTAAGGAGGTTGGAATTACAGTTCCGTAGGATATACCCCAAAAAGAATGGAGTGATTTTGCATTAAGAATAGGAATGGGAGTGGGAGATGGAGGAAGAAACAGGTTCAGCTGCCAGCTTGCTGCTGCCAAAGTGAATCACAGCTGCCTGGTCTACTGAGCCACACTATTTGGGTAACAGCATTTTGGAAATACGACCCTCATTGACATTGTAGCTATGGCATACTCAGGTCTTGGTGGCTGCCATCCCGAGTCCCCTCTCACTCCCTGGCTCTGAGCCAGTTGCTGAGCTGTGCTCTGAGGACTCTTGGAAAGTGATGGTGCTATGGCACATGACATGAGAGAACAGGAAATTCCTCAAAAAAAGTCACTTGACAACAGCAAAATCTGATCGCAAAACAAGCAGCACAAATGCTGTTAGAGTAGCAAGCAGCAGAGTAATTATTTGCATATTCTAATATCTGCACTTGTCTAGTACTCTCTGGAGCCTTTTACAGTGTACCCACACAGCTACACACTTTCTCCAAGCTCCCAGGTTCTGTATTTTGAACACTGTACAAGCCTTTCCTCCAGTTTTGCCAACACAGGCTGTCTGCATGAAGCTGTTTTAAGGTCCCCATGAGCAGGACAGTTTCTGTCTTTGCATTCCTCTCTGGGTTTCCCCAGCAGTGATAATTTCGAGGCTGTTTACAATCTCCATCCATACTTCCTTCTTTCAACGTCTAGAGGTCAATTCTTGCCCTCCCAGCCCACGATGCCAATTTCAATCTTCTGTTCCTTAGATTTTGAGTAAATGCCCCTGCTTTTTCCCAGGCTGTCTCAACAACCTGGAGGAGTCTGCCCATAAGTTTCTGCAGAAGTGCTTCTGCAAAGCCAACATCTCTTGTCAATGAGAGCATTGATATAGGTAATAAAATGTATGAGATAAACTCACCTATCAAATAATGATTTATAAAAGCCATAATGGAGACAATTAATTTAAATGATACTCTTATGTAAATGCACTGTACAGAGCTGAAATCCTATCAACAAAGCCATTACCTGAGACACTGCTGTTATAATTCTGCCAGTCCATATGCTGTATTATTATGAAATAACGACATGTTGGTAGGCTGAAAAACTAGCTGCTATCTACTTTTCTTAAAAATCATATGGCTAGCCTACTTCTGGTAACTTACAGTGAGAAACCAAGGTGAATCTTACAGCATTGCATCTCACGGG
Organism: Erpornis zantholeuca; assembly: GCA_013400515.1. Classification (NCBI taxonomy): domain Eukaryota; kingdom Metazoa; phylum Chordata; class Aves; order Passeriformes; family Timaliidae; genus Erpornis; species Erpornis zantholeuca. The sequence goes on from VZTN01017591.1 coordinate 234,069, forward strand.
ACTCTCCTGGCTGTGGTAAAAACCTGCAGCTTAAGCCTTTAATTGACTTTGTTGTTTGATTAACATCAGTGCATCAGTCTGACTTAAAAGGTCATGTGAATGGAGGAAAATAAATCCAGTTTCTCTTTGCAACATGGAGAACTATTTCCTTCAACCAGAAGGGATCAAGAGTTACCAAAGAATTAATCTGTAAAGGTAAGAGTTATTTTCAAACATTTATACAAATACAAAGGTGAAGGACACACTGCTTGTGCATATGTGAGTTTTCAAGAGCCTAATTATGAAAATATGACATTACATGCAGAGTTAAAGTATGACAAACACAACTGTTCATAACCACCGATCCTTCAGATCCTGCATAAAAGTTTCCAGAGTGTTAAACTACTTGCAATCAAAGGGAACACATTTTTCATGTTATGAACTTCTATTTGGTGATAGAGGATGATGTCATAAACCTGGAAAATCAGTCCAAGATTCATTGGTATTTATAGCACCCATGGGAGAGACACCAACCCAGGATAAAGATTACTTAAGACGTCTGCTGTGGTACATGGCCATGCCTGATAAAAAATTTTGCCAAGGGATATAGTAGATGGACAACATTTTCTTGTGGGAGCCTGTGATCATTAAAGGAAAACATAAACCCAACCCAGAGCATGCTGCAGCACTCACTCAGGCATGTAGACTGGCAGATGTGATCGCTTTATATTCTTTACTGGGACTTACCTCAAGAAGTGCCAAATTTGTTCTAAATTATGCAAGAGTTGTGGAACCCCTGCAGGCATTATTACATGATAACTTTAGTTTTTGTGGACAACTGTTTCCAAGTCTTGTTTTCCAAGACTTGTTTCCAAGTCAAGTTTTGTCGTTTCTAACAGCCCAAGAGCTGGACTGTTAGAAATTAGCACTTCCTTTGGACAATCCCCTTTGTAACTGTAGATGCTTCACACTGTGGTTTAGATGCAGTGTTTGGATGCATGAAATGAAGCCTGAAAGATCAAACACTTCAGTATTAAGTACAATAAAATCAATGTTTTGCCATTAAAAAAAACCCCTTTGCTTCTGTCTAAGATACTGAATATGTACTGTGTATCAAAATTAATTGTCTCTTAATGACAATACCATTGTCGACAAAACTCAATGTGCAGCACCTCAAAATGCTGCTGTAGATCTCTTGCTCTCTCTTCCTGACTGATAATTCATAGAGTACATTGAAACAATTTCTTCTATGAAAACTCTAAATTGAATATACAAAGGAATTAAAAGTGTCTGTTAAGCCTTATGTTGTAAAGAATATACTCCTTCATAATGTTGCCTCTCTGTGTTGTATTCTTTTGTTTTATAGTGACACCAACTCATATGTTCTGTGTCATTTGGGGTTAAAGTAAACCTGACACATCAAAGCTGCTGTATTTCTACCACCTAGATGGATATGCACAAGTCCTCTTCTTGAGCTGTAGGAAAAGTGTGACTAAGACTTCCTTCATCACAGGCACAGGAACCATTCAGTCTGGAAAGAGAGTTTAGTTTGCAGAGAACTTTTAATTTCCTTCACAATCCCCTGCCCAAGCAGAGGTACCTCTTCTGGTCTTCACTGCCCCTGCTCTCCCCTGGAGCAACAACCATTCAGTCCTGCTGAGGTCCTTGTCCTCCACACCTCACATATCTCTGCCTTCGCACTTTACTGTTGGATAAATATATCTGCTCCACTCCTGCA
>VZTN01017591.1:239017-259240 GCA_013400515.1 Erpornis zantholeuca
GAAATTATAAAAAAAATTAGCCCTGTGTTTTTTTTTTTTTTTTTTTTTTTTTTTTTTTTTTTTTTAGGCCCGGCAATAAAAAACAAAATTAAAAAGTCGCATTCGTGTTTAAATGCAGTGCTACCTAAATTAAAATAATGGGGGAAATACAGTATTGTTTAGTTTCCCAGTCATGAAAGTATTGTAAACATTAGAGCTGGATTGATGCACTTCTTGATGACTTGAAGTGGTTTTCATAAATGAAGTCCAAATATGTAATAGCTGCTCTCAATTTTCTATGAGAAGATTTATTCAAAAATAAATTTAGCTAAGGGGAAAAAAGAGACAGATTTGAAAGCTGAGTTATTGCCAAGAGCTCAAACATTGAAGCAGCCAGTCCCTTTTGAGACAGCTGCAACATTTCATGGTGTAAAGTCAGCGAATTTCCACAGGCCCTGCTGCCAGAGACCACAAAATGGTTTCAAACAACGGCTCACTTCATGATATTTTTGTTTTTTAAAAAAAGTGTCCTTGTGCTGCTGAGTGGGCAGTGTGCGCTAAGTTAGCAGATTAATGAAAATGTTTCACTGGCACAAGATTTTGATTGCCCCAGTGCAAAATTGCTTGCAGATTGGAAAACAGCATGTTTCATTTCAAACTCATTCTCTTCCCATACATTAGCACTTGTCAATGTAGCCATTAAGCACAGTCAGTGCAGAAATTTAATTACAAAACCATTTATTTTATTGAAAGAAAAATAAACCTAAGCTACCTCAAATGCATTAGGTGGGTTCAAAACATGTTCGGCTGATAACACCCAAGGGTAGAGAGGCTGCTGTAAGAATAATGTTCCTTTCATGTGTGGTGGGGACTCAATATTAGAAACAGCTGCCTATAAGTCATTCTTTATTTAAGTTCTATTATGAATTAAAGAACAACTGATTTAATGAAGGAACTTTTTATATCTGAAGTTACTCAGCTGTGGTATTCACTCTGTCTTCCTTTAAGAAAGAGGTTAGATTTTAAATGCTAAATAGGTGAAGAGAATGATACCTTTTAGTGAATACTTTTTTTTCCCCTCTTTTTTTTTTTGCTTGTGTTAGCCTTTTGTTCTCCTAATGCTCAAAGAATGTAAGGTCTGCGGTATTAAAGGAAGTAACAAAAATGTGCTAAACACATCAAAAGTAGAAAATCTGTATCTTATTTATGCCACAGAATTCTACACTCTGCATGTCTTATAGGCATTTGGAAAGGCCCAGGAATAAGGATCTCTAACAAAATGATAGATGTGGGTCAAGCAGCACTCTGATGTCATGGTACATATTGCCTCTGTCTCACTACTAATGAGCTGCCAATAACAGGTCTGTTTTACTGTTATGCTTGAAGAAGAAAAAAAGGAGTTATAACCTTAGTGGTTTCAACTGATTTGTCAATTTAAGCACACTTTTTTTCCCTGTCTGAGATATCTACCCACAATTTCTTGCAGACGTACACTCATGTAGTCCACCCAGCTGAAGAGCCTGGAGCAGGAGATGTTGCGTGGTTGGCAGCACCCAGGGATGGATGGCAGACAGAGAGACCACTGCTGCTGGGGGGGAAACCACAGCACAGAGAGAAAGCTTAGTGGCAGACACAATGTTTGCTACGAGGAGAGTGGCTCTGTCTAACATTCCCCCTCACCACAGCCCTGTGCCCAAGCCACCAACATGAGTGTGCCTTGTGTGTGCAGGGTGGGAGGAGGAGGTGGAGTCCTCCCCACATGCCAGAGAGCCAGTGCCTTACATGTGACTTTGATCACCTCCTGCCTTAGCCAAGTAGGGAAACAGATGCAATTAATGAATAAAAAGATATTTCATACAGCCACAACACTCCATGTAATGTCTTCTTGTGCTAGTCAATGTTATCATGTCAGTTTCCATAGCATTGCCTTTCATTAACAGAATTAACAATTAAATGCACTTCTTCGTTTTACATCATTTCCTTAAAACACCTGTATTCACTTTTGTCCAAGTTTACCATAAAGAGAAATACCCTAGATTTTTCTGTTGACTTTTAAAGTCTGTACTTAACTTTACTCACTCATTCTTCTCTCCACCAGCAGAAGTGACAACAAGAGGGACACAAAAACCTCCTCACCTGCACCCTGCACTGCAACACTGTGGATTATCCCGGAATAAACAGCATGACAGCATGACTCTGTCAGCCCTGCCCCTCCCAGAATAAACATCCAACATTTTCCCATCTTGCCCTGCCCCAGAGACTGGCAGAGGGAAGGTGCTGGAATCAATGATGCTCCAAGTGGAGATAACGTATCCCTTCTACATCTTCTACATCTGCATTTAGGAAAGCTCTGTAACAAAACAGACACTGAGCCCATTCACACACAACTGGGCACAATGCACTGAGCAGATAAGAACACAGCACACGCCAAGGGAGACATTCCATGCCTGAATTGGGGTATTATTTGTACCTGGATTTTACATTTGTTAATCAGATAAGTTTTCTCTCTCCAGTTCTCCTAGAGAACTGGCACATAAAATAGTCTCAAAACCTAGGAAATCCTAGACTTGCATTTCTGCCTGGTTATCAAAAATGTATATATCCGTGTGGAAGGAAAAAAGAACCCATTAAAGTAGGAAACAACACATCCCTGACTTTAGTTTCTGAGTTGAAATCTATTTGCAAGGGAGCCGATGGTGGAAAAAAATCCTGTCAAAAGATATGCAGATGCTGAGGTTTGAGGGAAAGCCAGTGCCAGGTTATGGCAGGGGATGCTCCCTGAAGGTTAAGAAATGCGCTGTGTGTTGGAGCTCTTCTGCAGCATCCCATCTCACTCCATAAAACTCCCTGCCAGCACCACCCTCCTCCTTCCCTTGGGTCCAGCACCAGGGAGAGGCTGATGGCCTCAGCTCTCCCATTTGGGAGTCCCCGAGTACATCCTGCTCTGACAGTTCTCTTGGGGTTTGGTTGGTTTGGGCTTTTGTGGGGTTTTTTTGTACTTTGGCATAAAAGATTTCAGAGAGTTGTTTGAATATTAACTTGAAAAGCTGCTGAAAAGGAGACTGTAGCACAGGATCCCACAAGGGAGAGCTGCAAAATGGAAACCCAGAATCAAAACAAATGCCCCTTCTGTGGGGAATAATCACCTGCAGAAGTTTCATCTTTCTAGACTGTTTGGGGTTTTCAAACTTACAAAATGGTCTTCAGGAAGTGTGAGATGAAAGACAGACAGAGAATAACCGGGCCATATATCATTAACTCAAAATAATTTTTCTGGAATGGAGCAATTTAGTCCATTCCCTGACTTCTTAGTACCTCTCCATTTTAACTTTTTCTGAACTATTCCAAAAAAGTCCTGTCTAGACAAACCTTTTGTTAGTCATCTCTACAGTGGAAAGGAGCTTTCCTTTTTAAAGACTACATGTATTTCTCTCCTAATATTCTTAGGCACAAACATCTGCCTGTTTTAGAGATTTACAAATTTTCTATTCCTAGTATCTGAACTTCTCAAAAAAACTTATGGTGCACATCTGAGGTAGTGAAATCTCATTTCCATTTTACAGATGAAGAGAAAAGAAGGTAAAATGAGATTCTATGTTTTTCACAGAACTGGAAGTCTACAGAAAATTCTGAGGCTGCACTAGGCTCCCTGGACTATCTTTTATCTCTGTTAGCTCAAAAGGGATTTGGAATAGGAGTTATCCAAGATTTACAGGAAAAGCAGCCTCTGTTATCCTAAATCTGGGTACTCCCTGTGGTACTACAGTCCCTCAGTTCAATCCTTATTCAAGAAACACAACTGAAAAGTAAGCCCCAAATTGAGTCATTACAGCAACTCACAGTACACTGAAGTAGAGCACACCTTTTCATGTACTGACATTCCCTGTTCTACAGCTCCACTTACCTCTGCCTTATGATATTTTTTTCTTCTTAATGTAATGTGAGAAGCAATACAGAATGAGAAAAGCCAGAGAAGAAAAGTTGCAAAGACTTTTTCAGAGCCTCAAAGGAAACATGGTATAATAAAATGATACCGAGCACAAGCAAATATGCGACATGCACGTGTCTACAGTAATGGGACACCTTAGAATCTAATTCTTCAGGCCAAAGAAAAATAATCTGTTTTCTCTTAATACATTAAGAAGTAAGACATGATAATCATAATAATTCTTAACGTGCAGTAGACAAATGGGAAGGATTACCAAGGGAGGAAAATCATTTCCCCTGTCAGCATTCAGAGAAAATGCCAAAAGGAAGATGGAGTATTGGGATGATGATCCATTGCAGATAGCACCCACAATTGCCTGTGCCTTCACACAAACTCCAGGTTGTACATAAGAGAAGCTGCCCAGTCTACGTCAGAGGTGTGAGCACTGCCAGAGCCATCTCAGGGCACAGACTTCAGCTAGAAGAGGTGCATGCCCCACCAACAGGGGATGTGGAAGACACACCAAAGTGTGGAGAAGTATCTGCATCCTCAGCTTCAACTTGTGTGTGGTTAAAATGATCACTTCTGCCAGTCTCGAGATCCAGGGCAGAGATGCCAGCTCCATTATGTTTACCTCTCTAGTGTCTGACAAAATTAATTTAATACCTAAATCCACTGTGCACTACGAACAGCTCACCTTGGAGAATTCCCCAGACAAAACAAGGGAGAGATGCCCACTCCAACCTACTACCTTTTCCAATGTGTGGAATGCTGCATCTGTAAAATACCTCATCCAGATGGGTTAAAAATTTAAAAATTGAGACAGCATGAGTGTAAACATATTCCCATAACACTTGATTTAGGGACAAGTGGACAAGTACTTGACTACATGAGTTTCACAGCTCACTGGGTGTCATTCCAAAAAGCATCTGTCACCGCCACTGGCAATGAATTTTGAAAACAACTCTATTTTGCATCTGAGTTTAACAGGATCACACAGCTGCCGACAAACTACCTAAGCTGAGAGACCCAGGAAATATGTGCCTTACCTCTCTAGATCTTGTCCCTGGTTATATTATCAGTGACAGGAATGATAATGTTGCTAGGATGGTGTTAGACAGCACATTCACACACAGATATGGCTTGTCAAATCAGTACTTTCTGCCTGAACTTTTACACAGTTCTATTAAGAACTTCTTTTTTTGTTCTTTTTCATACTAAACTTGTCTCAGTTGAGGTTTGTAAACTTTTATGCATATCAGTAATTCCAGAAGAGCAAGTGCAGGGTTAGAAAATATATTGTGTCTTGCAAGAAAAACAGAAACCACTTGCTGCCTCCACGCTGAGATGTAGGTACAGGAGAGGTGTTTATAGCAGCTAAAAATCAAAAAGGAGGGGGAGAAGGGCAAAGAGAGTGGCCTCCTATACCACTGGGAATTTGGCTGCAATAGCATTGGGATTTACTCCTGCCTGCCTATTATTCTTAGATGTGAGAAACTATTGCACTGAGGACCATATTAATGCATAGCAAGACAGAATCCCATAACCTAAAGAATGAAAATTTAAAAAAAAAAAGGATGGGGAAAGGAACAAGACGCAGAGAGGTAAATTAATTAGCTTGAGTTCAGCAGTCAGAAATAAAAGCCAAAATTCTATTCTAAAGCATTCATTCTTCTGAAATAGGTCATTGTCCCATACAGGCCTGTTTGGGGGCTGTCACTGAATTGTGCAGAGGAGCTGTCCCTTAGCCAGAGACAAAGGAAAAAATTAGAATTTAACTCTGGTCAAAATTACTGATTTAAGCTGGTTTAGTCTATTATCAAAAAAGAATATGTAACTTTTATATTAATTTATGTAGCATCTGAGTTTATCCTTAGCAGTGTACCTGCAAAGTTATTGCTGAGAAAAAATCAAGATGGGTCACTGTTTTTCATGATAAAAGAGTAAATTAAATTTGTACATTTTTATCTCAAAGATCCCCTGTCTCCTGCAGAAATGTAGGGAGTGCTGTTCTTCCTGCCACCTGCCTTGGGTGACAGCACACAGAGCTGCTGGACAAGGAGTGGGCATAGGCAGCAACCTCAGTGTAGGTTGGAACAAAACAGAAGGGACAATCCAGGCAAGGCATCCCGTGCTTCTGTTAACCCCTGTACACCTTTAACCATCCAAACACTCTAATATATTTTTGCAGTTCTTAGCTCTGAGACGTTTTGGCTCCAAATGCACAGAGACCTATTTTGATGCCTGTGAGGGAGGAGAAAGAAGGGAGTTGAAGAGTCAGAGGAAGCAGCGTGGTGGCTTAGGTTGATTCCTACTCAACAGCACACAGTTCTTGTTGCAAATGCTGCTTTTGGGTGTCACAGTTAAGGGCTGGGTTGTGGCAGTCCAGGGGCTGTGAGACTGCCCATGCACCTACACATATCTCTGTTTAAGAGATTTGTTTTGGTTGCTAATGTTTCTTCTCTTACCCACAGCGCGTTCTGGTTTGATCTTGATTTTGGGCCCAGCTGGGAATTCAATCACCTGCTAGAGCATATCTTCCCAAACACTGCTGTAGTAACATCAGTTTCTACCTAACAAATAGGAAAAATACAAAACTTGAATCATCTTTCTACCTTGTGAGGCAGAGACACATTCCTTTTTAATACAGAACAGAAAATATACTTGGTTTTGTTCATCACTCTTCTAGGCTGCGAGGCATTATTTCCCATTTAAAATATGTGTATGTTAAGATTAAATCATGTATTGGAAATCACAAAGTTGTTTTCTTCCTAGCAGCTGTATGGCAAGTTAACACTTCAGTTTTTCTGAGAGGCTGTCTGCATTTATTAGTGGTCTTTGGCTAAATTATGACAGAAAAACTAGGTTAAAAAAGAACAACCTCTGCAGAAGTGAAAATGATGTTTGCAATAATTGCCTAATGATGTTATTTTCTGCTTCTGTGCTAGGAATTGTAGCTTGGATTATACAAATGCTTTACAGGGGGGTAGTAAATTGTCATTCTCTCTATGGATTTACAATATCAATCTTGGTAATTTGTTAGTTACAGTGTATGTAATGTGATATTATTGCTCATGTTGCACAAGAGGATTACAAGGCTTACTAAATAAAGCAGTGGTCTCTCCATTAGGGACCCTACTTCCTTCCAGACTGATGCTGAGACAAGTGAAATTAGATTGGTGATCTCAGCCCAAGGACCATCTCTGGTGAATATAGACTGAGACCCCCAAAAGACTGAGTGCACAGAGCCAATCACTCATCTCCCTCCTCTCTCTCCTAACACCTGGATTCCAGATTGTTACATTTTATATGCATCAGCTGTTGAAACACGGTGATGTGTGGTTTTCCAGTGCAAGATTTACCTTGTCCCAGATTTGTACCTAGGCTCCTGTTAGTTTATTTGAGGCCCATAAAATTCTGTTCAGGTCGTCTAAGGGGACATTCTGTTTGACAGGTTTCAATAATTTGCAGTTTGAAAATCCATTCCCATTTCATCTCTGACTTTCAAAAGAAGAAGATACAGTTATTACTGTGTTGCATATTTGATGCAAATCAGTGAATAAAAAGGAGAAAAAGCTACTAAAACATGCAGTTTTGTTGAGTCCAACTTTATTCCTTTCAGCACTTTATCTCTTAAAGTTCTTTCTGTGATATTCTGCTTCTCAGCCTAAAATGCCTTTTTTTTAAATTTTACTTCTTACTGATTAAATCTTTTTCCTCTGTCCATGAAGTTTGTCTTTTTTTATTATTTGCACTTAACTGTCTATAGCTGTCTTGTCTCTCCTCACTGTGATTGATTGTAACACTCTTTTCTGAGCTTTGGCTAGCATTTCAATATATTTCAGGGGCAGTGTGTCTTACAACTGAACATAATATTCCAGGTGTAGCTGACTGAAAGAGAATGGCATCTTAACCTCCTAGAATCAAATTGTTAATGTTTATTTTATTATTTTCCCCAGTCTAAAGCTTGTGAATAACTTTTGTATTGACTAAAACAGTTGCACTGACAGCTTTAAACCTGCCAGTCTCTGTTTATCTGCATAATGGTAAAGCTCAGCATTGTTCTGTCAGTCTAGATCAGTCATGATCAGAAGGGACTTTATCTGTGGCTGAAAGACTTGCATTTGGGTGAAGTCAGCCTAACCATGGACCCCTTGGCACTGGTGACTTTTGATAACTCTGAAGCATCTACCAATCCTTTGCATAGCAAACTCAGTGAGGAAATTAATGGTGCTCAGATTTTTCAGAAATACTTAGGTACTGAAAGACATGGGGCACATTTAGAGCAAGGGCTGACCTTGAGGTCACTCTAAATCACAAACCCACCACTTGTTTCTACAGTAAGCCTCTTTGACTCCCAGCACTAAGCCTGCATAAGCCTAAGACCCTGGTGTGGTCCCTGTGCTGAGGCCAACCCACCCCTGCTTCTGTATCCTCTCCTCCTGCTGTAGTGGGGTACATCCAAGAACTGGAAGCCCATCAGCACCAGTCCCACAAAACCCCTCTTCCTGATTTAGGACTCATCCCTTCTTTACCTCCTGAAAGCTTTTTGTGGGCCAAACCTGGAAAGGCAGATCAATAGCCCATTCCCCATTTCAGCAGCTTTGTTTCCCTCAGACTGCTTGAGGACAAACATTGGTGAAAACTTTAATAATGAATGGGCCCTAAGACCAAACAATAGAAATTCTGCATGTGATTTGTTTTGTTTGTTTGAAAATAAAACTCTACTCCATTCTGTGCAGCCTTTTTAAGTTCATATATATTTCTAGGGAGTACTGCTCCATGGCACAACCAAAATAGTAAACAAACAAATAAATAAATAACACGTGGCCCCCAGTTATCCTAAGGCTCTACTGACAGAGGCACAAGAGTACCACTTGCTTGAATAAATGAGCTTTTTAGATGAGACAGCTCAATTATTGGGAATGGAACTGTGACTGTCTATTTGCTTTAAGTGAACAATAATGTCTGTTAATCACTAGCTTCTGGTTACCACTGACCAAAACTACTTGAACAAATAACCTGCAGGTCCAAGTATCTGCATTCCATTACCAGAAGCCACTCAATCACTTCAGGACGAGTGCTGCAGCTGCCGTGCCATGCTGCACAGACAGATCTAACGAGCAGTTTCAGCAGCCTTGGTTTGGCTTTGTGCTTTGCAAAAACACAGGCATGATAATAGGCAAGAGATGGGCAATCTGTGAGTGCTTTCTGCATTTTTCTGGTTGCTGCTAAAAGAGAACAAGAACTCTGAAGCTGAGATCAGTGGAGGCAATGCCAGCCCCCTGGGCAGAGGTGGTGTGTGGCTGGGTTGGGGCTCAGGGTCTGTGCTGTCACCAGATCAGCTCTCCATACAGGCCAGTGCACGAGGGACAGAGAGAGGCCTGCATCTGGAAGGAAGCTGAGGAGCAGTTGGGGATCTGAGATTACAAAACATAATTCTGAGCCAAAGGAGATGATGTGATCCTAGAGTCCTTCCACTTCCCTCCTGTCCCCACATGGAGATTGTCTCCAGAAAGGGGCAGCCTTGGGGGGCTCTGAGGGGCTCTTGGAGGGAACACCAGCTGTGCCATATGAGGTCCCACTGTCCCTGTCACCCTGAGGTCACAGCTCAGAGGCAGTGGAAACAAACCCTTCCTAGGCAACACTGAGTCTATTGGTGATTACCAAATTAAACAAATCTCAGGGAGAGATGGGGGAGGATAAAAACCCACTCCCCCGAGATGTCAGCTGAGGTCTGACAGGAGCATTTCCCGCACTTTATTGCAGCCAGAGACCCCATGTGCCTATGTCAGATAGCAGGAACAGGAGGAGCAAGGTCATCCTCCTAAAATCAGTTCTGTGAAAGGATTATTGCTTTATGCAGAAGAGATATGGGAGTGGGAGTGACAGAGCTGGGGAGTTCTGCTCTGAGATTTTACAAGGGAGCAACGAGCCAGTGTAATTACAGGGCTGAAGCTCACTACAGAACTTATAAATTCTTTGTCAGTGCTGTTGACTCCATTCCCAGATTCTTAACTCTAGTTCAGCCTTTTCCCCTCCATTCACAGGTACAAATGCCTCTGGCTTCGTGGAAGTGACTAGAACAGAACTGACTTGCTAGTTTTTACCCTAAGAAACTGTTGGTAGCCTACAGGTAGAAATCAAAAGCATGTCACTTGAGATTTGGGTAAAGTAAGACTTGTACAGCATTAAGGAAGTTTAAATGCTCAGATCTGCAAATTAGCCTGGTCTTTGCACTTTTCTTGCTTTACCAAAAAATCTAGAGTGAAACTTTCCATTCTAGGTTATTTCGTTGTCAATCACATGCACAAATGAGGATTTGGGCACACACCTTCTGGTTTTTTTTCAAATGGTTTTAAAAATAAGTGCAAAGAATGAGAGAGCAGGTACTGACCATTTGAAAATCCTCAATAAAAAACATTATTAAGAAAGTCAGTCTAAATTAGTTGATACAGCACAAAAATATGCCAGATTTTTTTTCCTGTGGTGTATTGGTGATTAATAGCTTAGGAGACGAAACATATGGTACAGTCCAGCCAGTATCATTTAAATAATGTTATGGTATTATCTTGGCAATGGATGTTCAGGAAAGTTTACTTATTGTGAAATTATCTACAACTCTGGGTTTTGACAACTGCTTAGTGAAAACTTCTGCATTATAAGATTGGGTTCCATTTTCAAACAAACTGCAGCTCATAATCAAACACAATTTGTAACACAGGAATTGACAGAAGTTCTCTGTGGGTTCCACTGGCCTATAAAAAAGGTGATGCCTCCAAGATAGCAAAAATGCTTCTAACAGAGACAACAAGATATGTCCAAAGGCTCTTTTTTTTTTTTCTGAGCATTTCAGAAAATCAAGTTGCCAAGGCAAGGCAGGTGGGATGGGAAAGTCTTTCCCTCCAACACACCTTCTCCCAAAGGCATCAGGGATGATTTTAGTCCATGTATCTCAGGAGACTGACGCAAAGTCCCTTTGAGTCAAGGGGAGGATTTTCACTAATATCAGCAGGCATTTGCTGGGGAGCCAAAAGCCTGTGTGAATTAAATCAGTGAATCAGAAATGGAAGAAGATGGAGCCAGGCCCAGGCTGGACTTCATGAAGTGACAGAGTATGGTTCCATCAAAGGAATGAAAGCCAGAGCCCCAACTTCAGCATCTTCCCCTATGCAATCCCTTTGTAGGCTGCTGCAGTTGGATATACTCAGGGTATACTCAGCTTTTAGGAGTAAAAATAGTAGTTTTCCCATCCTAAAAAAACAACTACCAGCCAATCCTGTCTCCTAAACCAGGAGCTATGTCAACAGTTCTCCAGGCTTTGCCATGCTTTATAGATTTAAGTAAAGGCAAAGATATCTGGACTCCCAAGAGGGACATTTTTTGGGTCACTGGCAGTATGTATTTCCAGATAAAACACTCAATAATACTGATTTCTTTCTAATTTTCCAGCAGAAGCACAAGGAAGAATGTCACAGAAATATAATCCTTCATAAAATTAGGCCAATAATATTTTTTTAGAGTTTTGTCAGTGGTTTGTTCATATCTCCTGCAGAAAAAGATAGAGAATGACTTGTCCTTCATGTCAGAGGTCCCAACAGCAATAAAACCAGAATGAAATACAGGGAGTTTTTAAGGAGGTGTTTTATCAGCCTTCTTCCCCCTGCCTATTTTCCCAGGAGATCGCAAAACAAAGCACAAAGATATGGAATGAGAGGAGCTGAGGAGAAAAAGGCAGATCTCCAAAGTATTGCCCATCTGATCAGTAACAGCTCCCACCTTGCCAGGTGAGGTGGTGAGTTCCTCATTGCTCCCCAGCCTGCCTGAAGCACACATCCAAACACATCAGAGAATGTGGTGAGATCCCATCTCCCGTATTTGCACAGGACAGGCTGGACCAGGAAGCTCACCACAAGGTTGAATGCTACCTTCCTAGAGCACAATGCTGTTCACTTACCCATCCACTAGGGAAAGGTAACCAGCTCATGGCAGTCTGCAAGCTCCAAAAGGCAAAGGCTCTCCAGAGTCAGAGAGGCTTCTTTTATTGACACCATGGAGAAACCAGGTGTAATGATGCCATCATGTGTAAATGCTGTATACCATCTGAGATTAACCTCAAATGGTAAATGTAGTTTGTACTGAAGGGGTTGCAAGTGCTCTGAAAAGACTGTAGAGCTGTAACCTGCTCTCAGAGATTACCATAGAATTTTTGAAGTGGGGTTATTTTCAGAAACATAAGTCAAACACACTTGACTAGATGGAGGTAGCAATATAAAGTGCATCCTCATTTACATTAAAAAGTAATTGCTTTCCATAATGTAAAAATTAGGGAAGCAAAATGTATTGTTTAAAACTACACTTGATTAGCTAATCAGGTCTTTAGAGACCTGATTAAAGACAGGTCTTTACACGTGCCACTTTCTACATTTTACTCCTGAGATATCCATCTTTACTAGTAACATATTTTATGGGTTTATTAAAAACGCCACATTGTCTTATCCTACTATAACTGCAAATAATTTAAAGAGAGTGTTGGAATATTTCCCTTGCAACATGCAAGAAAAAAATGTTATCTTTCCAAAATGGTTGTTTTAGAAAAAGATTAAATATTTCAGAAACTATTTCAATTGTCAAGCAAAATCTAAGGCACAGTGGAGATACAATTCCTTAAGCTTGTGGATCTTCACCTGACAAGCTGTTGTTCAACAAATTCCCCTTTTTCAGAAGGCCTCTCTGAAAAAGCTCTGGCTTTAGGGTATGCTGAATGCCATCTGTCTGCAGAGGCAACTCTCATGCCTACAGAGTAGCAGAGAACTTAAATTCCAATCCAAATATTTTCCCTTTCAGCCAAGGCATTTTAGTTCTTTTACTAACATAAATAAAAAGCAAATACTGTAAAAGAAATCTCACATCATCAGAATTAGAGCTGCATAAATGATTGGATTTTTTTTGCGGAGTAGTCAATTAAAAATACTAATAGGAATAAAAATAAAAATTAATTTTCATTCTTCCTAAGTTTATTTACTAATCTACTTTTCACACTTATTTTCAGAAGATCAAACCATAAATCATCAAAATTTCCTATTCATTGAAAACCTTGGGTGTTGACCTGCTCCATCCATGACACTGCTACCACAGCCTGTGCTATTCTTAATAAAGCTCAGAAGAGGCAATCACCAAACCAGGATAATTTTAAATACTGCTGTTGAAAACACCTTTTAGTTGAACTCAGAAACTCTGAGATGTGAGTGCTGTGGTTAATTTCAAGTTTACTGATTGGGAAAGAACTTCTAAATCATGCCATTCATAAGAAATAAAAATCTACTTGAAATGAGTCCAAGACAAATGTTTTTTATATACAGGCTCCAATCTAGATTTTGAAATCATGCAAGACTGTTAAGTCAAATCAGTTATTCCTTCCTCACAAACACCATTTTCAGGCATAATTTCATTCCATTTTATGTCTCCCAACATTCAGTGACATGTAAATACATGTTTCGGTCATGTGGAGAAGAGTATGACATTTATAGCTTCATTTGAGATTAACTGTATGAAATAATTAATGTACAATGAAAAAATGTGACCCCAAAGATAAAGGTCAGGCCCGATTAAACATATCACTCTTCATACTTACAGGAGCCCATGTTAACTTGTACAGGATTATCTGAATTTTCTGCTGTCTGGTCCTCACAATGGGGTCTAGGGGTTTTGTTTGTGTTTTAGAAGTTAATCAGCCTTGTGTGGCAGTAACTCTAAAGCAAAGTGTTACCTGGTGTGCCAGGAATGTCCTGTTTTCTTTTGAGAGGAGGCTGCCAAGGTGCTGCGTTACCATCATATGCCTTTCATAACCGCTCACTATTATCAGCTTCTCAGTTCCATCTCTTGGGTCAGCAGCAATTTCTGAAAAGTATTTATTTTCTTTGCTAGCCCAGCACAGGGCTGTCACAGCACATTGGATTACACCAGCAAACAGGCCCACTGGAGCAGCAAGATGCTTGTCCCTCCCCAGCCTTCTGCACCCCTGTGTGGGCATTGCTGGGGGTGCATGGCTGGATCACCCAAAGAAGAGCAGGAAAGATGAAGTACAGCTTTCCATGCCACACGTAGGTTTCATCTACTGCCATGAACGGTGCCCACAGTGCAAGAATACTGCCCAAGGGCAAATAAGTTGCTGCTGTATTGGACCAGGCTGCAGCAGACAGCAGGTAGGCTGGCAATATTTTTCCCAGAAAAGGATGATTTCATTGCCTTGTAAAAAAAATTGAAATCTTCTTCTTTTCTCTTTACAAAACAATGAGGACAGGGGCTCCCAGAAGGATCCTGCATACTCTGTACCAGGCTGGGGAAACTTTTCCTGTCACAGCTACAGAAGAAGAGAGCTGAGAGCCCACTTGCAAGTGCCAGCAGAAAGAGTTGGATTTGGTTTGGGAGAGCAGGATGCAGTCTGGGTTACATCTACTGTGACCTGGGGCAACCTCTGCAGTGCACTGGCTGCTTGGAGGCTGCTGGCACCACTTGCCCCAAGAGCCTTGCTGGAGTGCTCACCTCCTCTCTATCTGTCTGTTCACTGTGCCAGAAATTTCTCTTCTACCACCACCTCTTCCCTGTCCACTCCTGGGACACAGGCTGAATGAGCAAGAGCATAGCTCCATTCCCATTGGAAATCTCACCTATCAGCACCAGGCAAGAAAAAAGATGATTTTTCACTTGCACCCAATTGTTCCACTGGACAGATTTCTAAGTTAAATCAAAGCCTTGGATAGGAGCATCTCAAGGCCATTGCATGGCTTGCTCTAAAACAGAGAAAAATCTTAGGGTCTAGAGGCCTCACCAGCTCCCCTCCACCTAAGCAGTGAGTTTAGTGCTCCACCCCAAGGTTGTCCCCCACCAAGGTCATGCCTCCATCCCTGTGCTTCCCAACATGCACAGAACAAATCACCCTGACACGACCTGTGGCACAGAAGACCTCAGCAGGCAAAGAGAAACTTTTTACATGTCCAAGAGCTCCTGCACACAGCAGTTCAAAGAAGGTCAAAAACTCTTTGTCTCACTGTTTCGCAGGCTGATGGCTGTCACCACTGCGTGCTCTCCATGTAGAATCAATTAGTAATAGCCAGTCTCTGGTGACCCTGCAGAGGCTGGCTTTCTTCCTCTTCTTAAGTGCCATCAAGGTTTTCTCATCAAAGGATTATGCCTATGACAAGAAAGCAAAGTAATTTAATATAAGCTGAAGGGGAAATGGAAAACTCCCCCACCTAAGGCTAAAGCAGGGGCTGTTGTATCTGGAAACGCCACTATAATCTCCAAAACTATTTCTCACCTCTGCCTCAAAAAAAACCCCAACCAAAAAACCCCAAAACCATTTAAAAACAGCCTCTCCAGAGGATATATATGTAAGGGAGTAAATTGGCTTAGGTCAACCCCATGCCCACTAGCATAGTTCATTCCCTGTTTCAGATAGTTTTGTCTTTTGTCCTATATAGAAAGATGAAAACCACTGTAGACAGAAGTAAGGCTTTCCAACCCTGCTTAGACTCTTCCTAGACCACCTTCCCAGTTGTTATAAATTAGAAGTCAATGGATCTGTGTAGTTTACAGCAGTGAGTTTCTGACCCACTGAGTCTAAAAACAGGTTGTAAGATAAATGGCCACAAACTTCCTATTACTTGGTACATTTTTAAAAAAATATGCATTCTTTTAGGCAGCATACCACAAATATCATGTTCTGTCACAAATATTCTAGTGAAGTAATTTTTTAAAATATGATATAATTTGTGGATAACCATGGACTCTTTGGTGTGTGTCCATTCTTTAAATTATTCTGACTGACGGCTGCTTCCCTTTTTCCTTTTTTTCCCCCCCTTTTGTGGTCACACGTTTTATTTACCAAACTAGTTTATGAGAGTTGGAGGAAAGGTATTGTCTGTGCTTTCCTCTCACAGAGCAGATTCCAGAGACATTTTAGTACTATTCAGAAAGAGAGCTTAGCAGGTCTTCCCTGTCGTAGTAATTCACATAGGCTTAAGGCTACCACTCAGACAGAAAGAGAAAAACAAATATAAGTGGAGGAACAATTTTCCTAATTGTTTACACTTTCTGTGAGAACTTATTCATGAAACTTGTGGCACTGTACTTTTTTTGTGCTCTCACAGAATAAAGCATTTCAGTAAACAAAACTGACATGGTGGTTATTTCCATTTGGGTACTGTTTTCTCATTGAGCCCATAGCTTCAGAGACAAAGAATCTCCCTCTGCCTTCCTTGCTGACCCTGCATGTCAGGCAAAGCCTGGATTCAGGCTTTGAGATGACAAAAAGAACAACTAGAACAAAAAGAAAAAAAAACAAAAAACAAAAAAACAACTAGAAAATAATCAGCATTAAAAATCTACCCATCATCTTCATAATCCTGCCAGGAGAATGAAGGAGAAGCAAGTCAGAGAGAGCAAGGGGAGAGCAGGTAAGAGGCTGCTTTGCCCCTATGGCAGAAGAACAGACAGAGCACTCCCATCCCACGTGGCACCACTGAACTCTTTGACCTCCTGGGACATAATTTCCAAAGGTGAAGTGCTGAATCAGGTTTTAAACACCATGTTGTTCTGAGGTACTTTGTGTCAGCCTTTCTTTTTTTATTTATTTATTTATTTAACAAGGAGAAAGGATTGCTGGTAATTTGGATTTCAAAGGGAAAATTCAAATTCACCAAAGACTAAGTGCATTCAGATCTGGATTATCTGGATTCCAAATCAATCCAAGACTTGTATAAATCCTGAATGGAACTTAACTGAGACTTTAAAGAGCTGTCTTCTCCTCTGTAACAATGTAAAATGGAAGCACCAAAATGTCACCCAGGAGTTTCTCTTGCCATTATTTCCACCTTAACTATAAGCAGAAAATACCAGAAAAACCCAACCAGGTAAGCTGAGAAAAGAAATATTTCAAATTTTTTATTTCATTTTGTTCTTTTGCTATTTCTCACATCCACACCAAAATAATGCTGGAGAGCGAAGAGTGCTTTCCCAGTGTGTTCCCAGAGGGATGATTGAGTTGCCTAAGGTAAGGGCAAACTTTCTTGGACAAGAGACACAATTTCCTTTGCAGCCTCTACAGAACTACAAAAACGCTCTGCTGGATGCAGGAGCCACCAGCCTTATTGGCTTTCCACTCCAGGAGTAAGATGCATTCCTTCAATCAAAGGTTTATGTAAAAAATAATAAAACAGCACAAAAATCACATAATGCAGCAGATATAAAACAGTCCTGGGCAGCAGGGTAAAAACTTGAGTACAGCAGACCTGATTTAGCATCTGTGGGATTTGTAGAAGTAATCAGTCCTTAGGAAATGTATGACTTAAGAGGGCATTAAGGCCTGGTCTAAGGGATGATCCTACTTCAGGAATGGCCCAGAAACAAGGAAGTGGAGGTGAGAAAAAAAAGGAACAAAAGGGGTTCAAAGACAGGCTCCATTTGAGGGCAATATGTTATTCCCATCAGACTGTTTCCACTCTGGGTTTTCATACTTGAGAACTTGGATAAGCCTTGGACAAGCCTCTGACCTTTTAAATGCTTAGCTGAATATGGAATTCCAAACTTTTTGAAGCTATCCCATCATAAACACTAACATACAAACAGATTCCACATAAATATTAAATGCAAAAGACATAATTTACAAAAATGTCAGTGTGCCAAATACTACTGAACCTGCACAAAGATATTTTTTTCACATGTGCCACACACTGAAAAAGTGGCTGGACTAGGTCAAGGCTGCTTTTAAAAGTGTTTCAATACAGCCAGCATTGCTTCAGTGGGTCCCCACAGGTACTTGGGTTGTAGATGCAAAACTCAGCTGTTTCAGTTTGTATAAGATTGCATTGGTATCTCCTTCAAGCCTGAGATCCCAAGATGATAGCCTGAACAAATCAGCAGAATTCCCCTGAAGCCTGGCTATTAATATTTACTGTTTGTATTCAGAAGCTCAGCTATGCTGTCTTTGTGACAGACACATTACAAGAAAATAAGTTGCTTTAGATAATATATATTTTTGTATGCCGGTTCTGCTAAAAGGGCCACAGGAGTTCAAGGTTACTTACTAGATCCATGTCTAAGATTCATTTTCATGACATCAGCGTGCTTGTACATTGCATCTCAGATGTTCTTCAAACCACATCAAACTTCCCTGTTCCCTGGAAGAACCAGTGAATACAATTTCACAGGTACACCTGAGCTCAGAAGCTGCAACAATAACTGTTTTTATCATTCAACAGGAAGGTGCAGGCCACGTTTTCCATGTGCTTTTATTATAGCAGTCTCACCAGAAAAAGCCAATATACTGGTGTTTGCCATGGCCTCCTTGTGCACATCTCTAGGTTCAAGCACTGCACACAGACTTTCTGCCACCGAGAATCAGTCACACTGTTGACACCCACCCATCTACATTCAAGACATTTTTCAACAGCCACCAGTCAGCCACTTGGAAATGCAGCTCAAGGAGCTACAGTGATTTGAGTAGCAGAAGTAATGTGGTTACTGGGAGAAAGTTTGTGGAAATGTATTGGCAAGATTAGTGGAAGAGCATTTCCTATAATTTGCTGACCACCAAATTAAAGATGTTTCTAAAGCTGACTTGTAGTCTGTTTGAAGCTCTTTGTACATGTAGTCAGGATAACTGAGCTCAAAGAAACTCAGTTTTTGGGCACTCAGTGGCAGTGTGACTTTTTCCTAGAAAAGTGTGGTTGAATGAATAAGATTAATGAAATTCAGATACATAGTTTCCAGAACAACTATA
Source organism: Erpornis zantholeuca (assembly GCA_013400515.1). NCBI lineage: Eukaryota > Metazoa > Chordata > Aves > Passeriformes > Timaliidae > Erpornis > Erpornis zantholeuca. Next base: position 257,707 of record VZTN01017591.1, read on the forward strand.
ACTACCCCATCTGTGCCTCTGCAATACTCAAAAATACTTTCTATGTTCTTGAATCTTTTGACAGTATATCTGAGCAAGAGTCATTTGTAGCAACCATAGCCTAGACATAAATATCCTTTAAAAATTTCAGCCATATAATATTCAAATGAGTCAGGTTGTCTTCTGTTTGTTTGAAGGCAAAGAACTATAGCTGATTTCACCCTGAAACAAGTTAATAGGATTTTAGCTAAATAAATATGATTTCTAAGCATGTCTTTTCCTTAATTTTCTAAAAAAAACAGGGCTCACATGCTGGGTTAATGCACGACACAATCCAAGTTGGGCACCTTTATCTCTGACATCATAACAAACAATGGGGAACCCATTGTTTCTCATGGGGAGCCCATACGGCCCATATGACTCATATTTCTTTAGAGAAAGTGTCAATATATAAATTTGTCTGACCTCCATATTTTTCTCCAGCTCAAATCCTGCTTCGAGGGCACGAAGGGTAACTTGGGGGTGTTGCTCTTATTTCCTCCTTCTCAAACTAAGCTCTACCCTTGGGCTCTTTCACCAAGTCGTTGTGGATGCCAAAACATCACAAGTCAGAGCGAAGTCAGAAGTGCTCAGTGGTAGCAAGATTAAGTCACAAGTGGAAAGGGTCCCAAAGAACATCTTTGTCAGGGCAGGCATTAAGCAAGGCTCCTCTCAAGCATGTGTGTGCTGCAAACACATATGAGGCTCCAGACTTCAGTAAATGGTTGAACAAGTTTACTGACATGACTCATTCTATTGTTATGTCTAAACTGAATCAATTTTAGCTACTCTGCTTTGATGGATGTTAAGGTCATAGCAACCATAAAAAAATAAGAAAGGCACCTGAAAACATTAACAACATGGGAAAAATATGGGGTTAAGCTGAAAATAAACAGAGGAAATTTCAAAACAAAGACCAAGTTTATTTGCTCTTTCCCAGAAAGATTACCTTCTCTCATAAAAGGATCTTGTTATTAAAGTTCCTTTGCTTCCCCAGCAACGGTATCATGGTTCTGTAACACTCTTAGTCTGGTCAAAGGCTATGTGGGTCGCAGAAACCAAGGCAATGACAGTGTTTATGAGAGCTGGAAGCAAGATGAGGGTGAGAAAGATGAGGAGAGACAATATTAGTCATCTACAAAATAAAGAGCTAGGCAAGAGGGCAAAATTGCTGAAGGGTAGATAGAGCTAGTAGTGCAGAAACACCATCAATTTCTTTTTAAGAAAAGGGAAGAGAAAATTGCACATGCTCAAAGAAAAGTCCTTGAAAGTACCTGACAGCCAACTCTGACTGAAGGGGAAATAGAAATTAATTTGGAGCAACTTAGATCCAGCAAAATCTTACTCTGTTAACCCCTTTTGTTCAGTAAATTCTGTTCACAGTGCTTTTCCTGGTAAGGAATTTTAGGGTCCAACTACACAGGAACTTGTAGGACTAGGATTTTATCTAGTAGGCTCTGCTGTTGAGTGTTTTAGCTGGCTGAAATCATAGTAGCTGAAAACACTGAAGTACATC
>VZTN01017591.1:268211-314252 GCA_013400515.1 Erpornis zantholeuca
TCATGCAGGACAGAAACAGGATTCCTGGCATTCAAAGAGATGTAAGATTTACTCGCTATCTATTTTCCTTTCCGTATTTTTATTTTATTATTTTAAAATAAATTTAGTTATGTTATTTTTAGATGTGTCAGGGCTGGTTGAGTGATGATCTCTTTTTTTTAATCCTGGGCAGATTTTGTTCTTCTTTTCTTTTTCAAAACCTGGTGTATCACCAGACCTTAGCACATGGTGTTAGACCTTAGCACAGAGAGCCTTTTAATGGGAGGCACACTAGTCTTGACTGCTGTGTTAAATTTGTAAGGTTGTGCAATACTGTGTATTTTGGACATCCATAACTGTCTGCTTTCTTTAGCCTTTGTTGTAGGCTTATTAATAATAATTATTTTATAATCCTACTTAAAAAACAAAAAAGAAGCTTGAGTATTGATACATTCTTATTGAGATCCAGAAAGAACCAGGTGCCCCTCTGGTGCAGAACACCCTCCAAGACAATAGATATGGCCAGAGAGACTGTTGATGCAGCTGAACTCTGCTGTTGGAAACCACCATGCATCTACCAGACCTGGAATGATATTGTTTCCACAGTTCATTCTTTTGATTCAAACATAGAACTCAGTCATCTTCCCTCTCAGAGCAGGTATGATCTACATATATATACGCAAATAGTAACACATAAGTCAGGAAACTCAGTCTTCCTATCTATTGTATTAGAGTGTCTGAACAATTTTTCCACTAGCTTTGAAAAGAAATAATTACCAATATGTTAGCAATGGATTGTGAATGTATGTTTATCCATGATGACTACCGGCTTGGAGAATGAAAAGCGCAGGACAAGTTTTATTCCCAGCTCTGCTACGAACAGCCACAGGAGGTAAGACCAAAAGTCCACACCAGGACCTCCTCATGTCCTTAAATATAGCTAGTAGAGATGCTTAACAGGAGACTTCAAAACACAGGCAAGCACACAGTAAAGCTTTATCCAATTTACTAAATTCTGGTGAAGTGTAGTGATTATCCAGTCTACTGTTGTATTTAGTCATTACCCAGTCTACTGTTGTATTTTTTTCTGCTGAACACAACCTAGATTCTTAGAGAGTCTTTGCCAAACACACTTTGGAGAATGCTTTTTCTGAAACTGGAGTTCAAATTGTTTAACCTCTTTACTCGGTCACCTAGATGGAGAGATAAGATTAAAATGTCTTTCCCTCTGAAGCATCTTTGAGAAATTCCAGGGCAAGTCTCCATATAAATGTACAGTATTAGATTATTAGTATAATTTTTGATAGGGCTTCTGTCTTTCATTTTATCCTGAAGTCAGTAAGTATAGCACTTCTCGTGTTCCATTGTGTGGTTTACTTTGTCAGACAAAACCTGATATCTGCTTCCCTACTAATATCATCGCACTGTCTGAATATATTTTAAGAGCTTATGATACTTGGCAACGAGTGGGTTTGCTTTTGTTATTGTTGGGTCAGAAAGAAGTGCATTTAATTTAAACGTTAGCACAAGATGGGATTTATCTGATCAAGAAATCATGCAATAGTAGAAAGGGGTATATTTCCTTTAAAAAACAGGGACCCCTTGATATCTTTTCAATGCCAAAGGTTTTCATCTGTTTGAATGACAGCCACATGCTCCCACTACTCTGACTGTAAACCAATAACGAGAGCAGGAAAGCTGGACAAGGATGCAAAAGCAGATCTTTTTGGCAGCTGTATGTAATACATTTGAACTTGTGAATGAAAGATGGTGACATGCCTTGGGCAACCCAAAAGCCCTTTATCAGGCAAAAATATCCCCGAAATATGTTTGCAGAACAGTGTTAAAACAATTAAAAATTACTGATGCATTTTTACTGGAACGCGCAAATAGGAATTTAAGCCTTTCCTTGTCAATGATACTGATTAATGGAGCATGCCCACGGGGAGTCAGCTGCTGTGCTCAGTAGCCTTCAGCACCTCAGCCCAAAGCAGCCTTTCCAGGCTGGATCACCAACACCCAGACACCAGCACGGCTTCCCCCACCCATGGCGTGTCACCGAGCCCGGGCCGGAGCAGATGGCACGGGCTGGGGCTACAGGCCACTGCTCCTGGACCAGCGCCGCTCCTGTGCTTCTCAAACTGGGCCCCACCTCTCCTGTGCATCTGATTAAATCTGATGTTTCCTCTCAGTAAAAGAGAGAACATATGCGAGAACTGCACCAGAAGTTTCAACCTTGCAATAATTTCATTAGTGGTGACAGCAGCACCTGGGGTTTCCAGAGCTGACACCCCAACACAGTCACATGTTGAAAAGCCACCACCCTCGAATTAAAGCTTTTATGTTTAATGCTCACCTTTACAGCTGCACCACGTCTGACACAGGTACCTGGGCATGGCCTGCTCTTTTGGAAGAAACATTTTAAGTATGTATTTATGTCTTTCATGTTTTTCTTTCCTCCCCTTTCATTAGTGGCATATGTTGACTCTTCTAAGCTTTAACAGCTATGTTATACATATATTGAGATCCTATCTGGAAAAGATATGAACAGAAAAACTATACACAGCTAAACAAGAAAACACAGATTATTGTGTGAGCCTCTGAAGGCCTACATTGTCTGTGCAACTGTTTGTTTTACTTTTCATAAAATTTATTTTGGCTGTAACCAGATTGATGGTGATTATATTTGAAATCCCTCCCACAAATCTGTCACATAAACACATCATTAATTTAGGATCTTTAAAATTATCTGGATAATGAATGCATTTTCTTATTCATTAGCAGATACTGGTCACTGCTATAAGATCAGCAAACAATGAGAAATTCCTTGTATTAGCAGCCCTTGGGTGCCAGGGTTTGCTACTGCTTTAAATCCATTCATACTCGTTAGAAACCTACACAGATTTGAGAAGAAGAAAAAAAAGTTTAAAAACCACCAATCCAAAAAAACACCTCAAGTAATATCAGATGTCTTATTAGCCTAAACTATGCAACCTGAGCGATGGCCAAATTTACAGGTTCTCCTTTTGCCAAATAACAACAACAAAGGCCAACAAAACCGCCACCCTTAAAGAGATTTTTGAAGTTTGATACAAAGTAAATCCTGAGCTTCATCAGCATTTCTGCTGATAATACTGGTAGATTTCATATCTTCCAACAGAATTGAAAAAAAAAAAAAAAGCAAAAAGAAAAAACAATCTTGAGCTGCTGCAGTGAAGGGGGCAGGAAGTGCCCACTGCAGGGTCTGTGGTCCACACAGCTTTTATTTCATGGAGACACACAGACAGCCTATTCCCTGGTGACAGCTCTCTACGCTTTCCAATCCTGCACAGGATTTCCTTCTGTCTGAAAGTGTAAGAGTCGCTCCAGTAAACACTCTGCATATGTGTTCCAGCTGCTGCGCTCCTTCTGCCAGCGCAGCCCAATGACAAGAAAAGTATTATTTCCTACTAAAACCTTCTAATCACCAGACCATGCCATTTTCATCTGGCTGTTCCAGGCATCGAGAGCTTGCATTGCTTTTGGTAACTTAATCATGATTAAGAAATTAGCTTTTGCATCCCAGCACAGCAACCTCCATCTCCAGGATTCTGCAAACTGAACTTGTGAGCAGGCTGGGCTGTGCTGAGAGCTCAGCTTTCCAGGGAAGCTTGCCTTGATTCATATAGACTCCAGAACCTATATTCTTGAAAATATTGATACGTATGCAAATGCATGTAAATACGCACATCCATATACACTATATTTTCGAATTCATATTATATATAACACGCATGTGTTTAAAGGAAATTACCATCTGTACAATTTGCTGATGTCCCTATTTATTTTGGCAAGGTCTTGCCTTTACAGGAAGAGGGGTTTTTTTGTTGCAAAGCCTTGCACAGCTTTGCCATTCCTTTCCAGAACAACTGCATGGAACACGATGGAAAGAAATTTTCTCAACCTGCAGTAAAGAAAATAAGACTTAAGAACAAGCTTAAGACATATCCTATTACTAGCATAACAATGACTTTTTTCAAAACTGGACTATCCTGTCCCTAGGGACACTTTAGCAGATTTCTTTTTAACTCTTTCATTAGAGGAATTGTGGCAAATTTTTGAAGACTAATTCTTCCAGTATTGTTCAAAGAATACATTTTTTTTTAGTACTAATATTTTTTCCTTTTTAGGGAACCACTGACAAGACCTCTGCTATGCTTCTGTTCCATAAATCTTCTGAAAAAAAACAAAATAAAATACAAATCCAGTTCTCCTGAATTTTCATTTTCAGGTTTACAATTTTTATCCCTGTTCTTTAATGAAACAAAATCCCCACAGCCCCCCCTGCACCCACAACAGGAAGTTTTTAATTGTCCAACCCATGTGTACTCAAACAGGACTGACAGGAGAACCCTGATTGTTCAAATGGAAATTGGAGCATGGTAATTACACACTCAAAACTGACTTCAAATAAAGGGCAAAGTTTTTTTTTTACAGCAGAAAATATGCAAACCTAAGTTCAAACAAGGGCCGATTCAGCAAAGTACACTTTTCTATACAGCTTAGAGCAATTTTGGGATGAAGAAGATGTTTTAACTCTCATATTTACATTTTGATGATTATTTTAATGTATTAATATACATAAAGGAGGCCAAGGAAAAGCAAACATTTCCAGACCTGTAAATATGATGAACGTATTACTAACATTTATGTTGGCACTAGATTTCTCCACTTAGTGACACATTAACACAAAGCTTCGCATTTAAAAAATTCACACAATTATGTTTTTCTTAAAAATTATGTCTTTCCATAACCCATTTCATATGAAAATATCCATGTTTTATGCCCTTCCTTTAAAACCAATCAAAATATTTTACTAGGTTGATGAAGTAGCTTGGCCATTTGGCATCGGCGTTTGCATGGCCATTGAGGACCACAGTTCAATTCCCAGCTCCACGAGCTGAAACAGATGTGGAAAACACACCACTGATCTTCACATGCTGCAGGAAGGAAGTCTCTCCCTCGGAAGAACTGCATTTCTTGAGAGCAGAGTGCCAGGCGAGGGCACCCAAATGAGCTAGGATTGGGAACCACCAAGTAGTGGGATTTATGGAAGACTTGCCTGCTATGGACAGGCACTGTATCATCACATGCCATCAGCATTTTTGTCCATCTGTACTGCAGGGATGAACCTATCCACACTAATATCCACATGATCTATGTTTAAAGTATAGAAGACAAATATTTAAGGAGGAAAACAGCAAAACCACAAAGAAGACCTTGCAATATTTTGCTTATTGAAAACAATTCCTTTGGGAACAATTCCTTAATGAGGAAGACTTGACACAAATAAGCCTTCTTGAGTGTCTGTCAATGGTGTTATAACCACATTAATATTCACACCTAGTGCATTCACCAGTTTGTCTGTTCCTCTTAATATTGTTCATAAACTCCTTTTTGGTAAGTCTCTCCAGACAATGCATATCAAAGGGATTATTGCACTTAATAGGTGATTAAAACCACTTGCCCTTCAGCCTCATGCCTACAATGCCACCTTAGGCATACAATAATAACCCTGAAATGACTAGCTGTCATGTCTCATTGCTTAATTATATTGTCATGAAGGTGCCCTCCTCAGAAACCTTAGAAAATCCAAAAGAAACTGACTCCAGCAGTAGTTTTCTTTTCTTCAAAGACTTTTACAATTATTATTATTTCTTAGAAATTTAAAGCAAACACAAATAGTCTTAAACAAGCAAATCCATAGAGCTGTGAGTCAAAAAAGTCCCATACCTCAAGGCTGATGGGAAATATCTTGCAAGAGATGGAAATCCTGTCCTGGCAGGAATCCACTACGGCAAAGGGCAGCTCAGTGGTTATCACAGCCTGCAATACCTGTTGTTTAGCAGTAATTTTCAAAGGAATTCACTTCAGTTCAAATGAAATATCCAGGGACTTTCCACACACTGTGGGTTGCTGGCTCCCTGATTGTCCTGGGAGGGACAGTGGGGGCCTCTGGGGCACAGCCTGTAAGTTTTTTGGTGGCCAGAGTTGTAAGTAATATAATGAACATCTTGTTTCACCAAATTTGGTTCAAGACCAATGTGATTTTTTAACACTGCATGGGCAGCCCCAGACATTCCCTGGAAAGGCAGAAGACTCACAACTTTTCCTTCCTGTGAAAACACTATGAAAGAGACTTAGCAATGTTCAACTTCTCCCCAAATTTGGCTGTGTACACATCAGTGATAACTCTTTTTCATTATGCTTTTCCCCAGGAGTAGATGGTGTTGAAGCCATTCCTAGTCGCACTATTCACAGATGTTACCATGGGGAGAAAAAGAATTGTGCATATGGAGCTTAACATGGATTTGTAACAATGCTCACAGCCCTCCTTCTTTGCCATCCAAGGGGCACAATGGAAGGCAGGCCATGTGAGGCAGTCTCCTCCCATGCATGGAGCTAGGTCTCAGAATTATTTAGTCCTCTGTGCTTTTTCATATGTTTATACACAGGCACATGCAGAATTGTAGCTCATTTTCAATAAATATGATCAAGACCAGTTCCATTAAAAAAATTGCTATGGGCAACAGCATAAGGGAGGAAACCTCTCTGCAATGCATTAATCATGAAATTGTAAGTGTTTGACAGCTGTTCATGATAAAACATTGAAGAGTTTTACAGAGCTGTGATTTGATAGCTTCATATTATGACAAGCTAGTCCTGTCTGTTCGTGTTTCAGTGATTAACTCCTATCACTCTGTCTAGATTTGTGCAGTAAGAGCAGTTTCAGTTGTGGAAACTTTGCCCTTCTGCTACTTAGTCAGAGCAGCTATGATGTGTCTGAGTCTGTCATGACAGTATCAGCAAGAGACAAATCTGGGAGTGCAGCTTAGGCTAGATTAGCCTCAGGAACACGGCAAAAGAGCACAGACCCACAGATCTACTCCCCTAATCAATTTTTGCTTGCACATTGGTAGCAATGAAATTCATGTGCATCCTGGACCAAGCATTCCTCACTGGCACGATGCATGTTGCTTTCACATGATGCTACCTGCACCTCCAGCTCTGATGTCAAACCAACTACATTTATAGCAACTATTAAGCTGCTAATGCCAAGGACACAACATATATATAAGCAAGCAATATTATGCTAAAAAAAGACCTGTCAGAGTTTCAGCTAATGTCTTGCAGTCCAGCATTTCGAAGTGCGTAGCTGACTTTCAGAATAACTGAAATTTTCATCTGGAAAAAAAATGATCCTGTTCCTTGTAATTTCCCTATGTGGAGTCAATCCAGTCCATTACAATTCAATTCACTGACTCCAACAGTAAAGAAAACAACCATTAGCTAGCAACCTATAGAGATTTCCTTTCTTCTCATGGTTCAGAGCCTTTAATCTCTTAGCAAGCACAAGTGGCTGCTGAAGTGCATTTGTTCAGGGCTCAGTTTAAAATATGAATTAACGGAGTTGTAATACTGCTGTAAATGAAGATGTTTAACATTATTCCTAAACATTACAGCTGGTCTACAGTAGATGAAATCCACTGAAAACCCAGCTACACATATTCGTGCTAGTTGGTTGTCTAGTAAGGTATCCTTCTTAGAACAATAATCACAAGACAATTGAGCTCTAACTACTGCATAGCAATGACTGTAATTAGAAGAGCTGTAATAGTACAGAGCAGCAACAGTTAATGGAGTTATTTTTTTTTAAAAGGCAAGCATTACTTCAAGAGGGAATATAGTTCTTTTAGAAAAACAATTTTAAATAACATCCTAAAAGGCTAGCAGGTCATTAGTCATTCTCAATAATGACAACAGGTATTTTATTGTCATGCACGTGCCATGCAGTTAACAAAGGGGTCAGCTCTAGGTGTGTCAGCCCAGGAGTTCTCAAAATAGATACGCAAGAAACAGTCACACTAATCTAAAAATTAGGTCAGATTTTCTATACTCTATTTGGAATCAAATTATTCCCTGATAGAGATTCTAAAACCTCTAAAATGAAAAGTATCCAAATAATTATCCAAACATTCTCAAAAGCTGCTGACAATTGTGACCATTCAACTGGCAATGCATTAACATAGTCAGGTTATCAAACTTGGTCTCAGATTCTCCAAGAGCAACAACACTATTTAAGGCTATTTAAGGTGTCTTGGATAATTTCCACAAAGGCAGAACACTGTAAAAGTGACTCTTTCAGAAAATGTACCTGTTAGTTCATGTGCTGATATGTTGGAAGTCCACAGACTGGCATGTGAGTGGTGACTCCCATGTAGTCATCAACCCTCAGCAGATTCCAGCACCATTGGCATCTGGGCATTTTTACAGCCAGTGTCTGCAGGTTTCCTGGATGCTGGGAAAGAAGTCTCTCTTAACTACATTATTGTCCAGAAAACACATAATGCAGTCTCTTGTTTTTTGTTTGAAAGAACAATTATTACATTACTGTTTCCACCAATACTGAATCACCTTTTAGCTCAGACTAATGCATAAAGTGTCTGAAAGTCCATCCATCTGAAGAAGAATGCCTAGAGTTTTCATTATTATCCAGAATACTATCAGGGGAACAAACCTGGATGCTACCTGGTGGAAGTCTGTTACCAGGGCTCCCCCAAGCTCTCCCTCACCCTGCAAACACCACCTGGGATGCGTAAGAAGCTGAGACTTGCTGCCTTCATAACTTCACTGGCTTGGTGACATGTTATGAATAGGAGAAATATTAGGAATGATTTTAAGCATTCCTTCCCTGACGCTCCAAATCCCTTGTTTACTTTATTGCCTGAGAGCTGTCAGATTGGCCCCTGAGTTGACAAGTCTCAAAGTTGAGTGAAGCTGTCAAACAATGATTTGCAGTAGGCAGCCACCTCCAAAGGGTTTCAGTACACAGGAATTCGAAGAGAAACAGCGATAACCTTTCAAACTCCCCTAGCTTTCTGCTATTTGACATGCACAGAGTTTGAAGCAATGCCATTTAACACAAAAACATCAAACCTAAAGTAATTACTCAGCTGCACGGGAAGAGGTAGGAAAATACTTTGCTTTTCTTAAACAAGATTCCAGGTGGTGCTGATCTTGAACCTCAGAAAGCTTTATCAAAAATTATCAGCCTGGAAAAATACAGCCATATGAAAAAAACCAACATGGCTATGAAAGTCAGTCCAAATTATTAAATTCAAACCCAAGTATGAATGAATGCAAGAGTTTGAATTTGTTTCGGTCTGGAATTTTGATGAAGTTTAAGCTCTCTCTTTCAGACCTAGGGAACAGTGACAGTTTTGACAATTGTTATTTACCCAGAAAGAAAGTTTACACCTTGATTTGGGAATTTCCGCAATTTGTCATCCAGGAGGGGTCCTTTGGGTTCTTCCCTGGAAATTGCACAGATTATTTCAGTACTGAACTCTGTTCTTTAAAGAATGACTTTAAGAGGAGCCTGAAGTTCAATGAGTATTTCAGAAGAGTGTATAAACTTTTCAATAATAAATCCATCATTAAACTTCTTGGCCTCGTGGCCTGCATCTCTTAACACCTTGTGCCATTTGTACACGCTCTGAAAGGCTGTGGAAGGATGCTGTTAGCTGATGGGGCTGTGCTAGCAACTCCAGATTTAAGGAAGAACAGAAACCTTTTTTTTTAGTGAGATGATCAACACAAGCGCTGAATGAATAGCGAAAGAAACAGAAAGTCATTTTGAAATGAAGGACATTAGAAGGTAAGAAAACAAAATATAGTCATATTTAGGCTTACATAAAATTGAATTATACAATTATGGCACAAGTACATATGACTTCCCGATACTTTGGAAAGATGGAAGCATAATCTAGTTTTTTAGATTGCTGTATCTTTCTTTTCTGATTTAATAGTAAATACAATATACTCATGATTTATAGTTTCTGTAGGAATTTCACCAAAAGCAACATTGTAGGTAATTCCTCTTTTATTAAATTAATTAAATCATCAGTCAAACCTTTTCCTGACTTGCTCCCTCAAGTCATAAGAAAAAGAGCAAAATTCCCTGTTTCATTATTCTCTTTTAAATCGGTCCAATAGAAGGAAATGAAGTTTTCAAAGGGATCGCATGGAGGCCACAGAGTCAGGACTAGTGGGGTCCATTCTCTCTCCAGCACTGATATCCTCTGTCACCTTTGGCAAGGCACCGAGCCACTTTCCAGTTCAGTTTCCCTGGAGGGAGAAAAGGGATTTATGTAGCGTTAGACACATCAGCTCTGTGAGTCCTGGTCTTTCAGTTGCCACACTATTTCTATGAGTCCCTCTCACTTTGAAAGAGGTTTCTGGCAACACTTGGTACGACACAGTCACCAATACTAAACCCTAACCCTTCACGGGAGGAAACTGCTCCTCGGAATATACCTGGTCCAAGCAGCAGGCACTGTGTGAGAGCTGAGCAGTGACCTTAGCTGGATGAAAGGTGAAAGGAAAAGTGGCAAATGCTACAGTTCAGTCAGGTCAGCTAGCAAGAGACTGCAGACTACTCCAGGATTACACTAAGACAAGAATTCAGAGCACACACTACTCTCCTGACACTGAAAAAGGAAAAAAAAATTAGCAAAAGTCAGCCAAACAAAGCAAAGCACCTGCAGCATGAATTTCTGGGCTTTGGCATGAGAATTAGATCATGTTGCTTATAGGACAATAATTAGGAAGGGAGTTTCTAGGCTCATAATTAAAGAGTTAAGGGCTTACCAAGCCCTGAGTTGCAGATGTATTACGTGCCATAAAAGGTGTCAAGAAAAGTTCAGGAGAGTTGTGAAGAAATCCTGCCAAAACTCATGCCCAAACACATTTAATAACAAAATATGTGTACATGACAAGCATGTCTGACAGTTCCGTCTTCTAGACACTACATGGTGTTTTGGAGAAACATTAGATGTTGAGGGATCTGCTTTTCACATTTAATGGTGCAAACTAAAGTGAAAAAGGAGATAAACATTGTATAACCTAATTAATGCATTAACGTATCTTCTTCCTCATAAACCTTGTCAGCAAATCCTTTTACTTTTGACAAAGAGCGATTTTGATCGTGTTGCAAGGAGTCCTGCTTGCTTGGTGAAAAGTACTAATATTCATTTCAGTTCTGGATGCTTTCTTGCCCTCTCCTCCAGCTTCATATTTGCTACTTGTTGAAACAAGTGAGGTACTTTCAGTCCACAGGCTATAGCTGAGTTTGCTAAAAATATGATGTGATTTATGCACTTCATCCCAAATGGTGAGTAGTGATGATAAAGCAGAGGGAACCCGCGCCTGCCAAGGCTTTGCACCCACTCAGGAACTCCCTGAGATATGTCTGGGGATGTGAACACTGAGATCCTCCATTTTGGTGGAGGCTGGATGGAGGATCAGAGCCTAGCAAAGCAAGACAGGCAGGTCCCACACTGGCGGATAGGAGGCTGCCTTCTGCTTTGCATCTCCCTGAGCGTGTCTTGTGATAAAAGCTTCTCCTTCCTGCCGTAGGAGCTAACAGTTTAAGTCCTGATTCCGAGTCTTTGGGCATGTGCTGAGCTTCTTCTTCCTGCCTGCAGTCCCAGGGAAGTCAGCAAGACTGCTTGAAACATGGACAGCCTGTATATCTTTGCAGGACTAGGGCCCAAGTGCAAACAAGCCTGTGCCATTTAGTTTTGTATTATATGCAATCACAGAGCTTAATACCATAGGGCACATACCATATACAAAGTACAGTTTTGCATTCCTAACTGCAGTAATTAATTAAAAGCCAGTAAAGCTATATATGTGATTTAGGAAAGGTGAATGCAGCCCTGGGTAAAGGTTAACATCAAGAGCACCCTAAGGAGGCTAACAGGATGGAGTTGCAAGCATATTTTCTCAAGAAAAGCAATTAAAAATGACATGATGTTAGAATAAGTCAGTCCAGAAAGAATAACAGAACATTCACCTGCAAGTAATCTCAGGAGACTGGTCAATGCTTGGAGAAAAAAAGCAGCCTCACAAATTGCCCAGTGTTTAACTTGAAGTCCATTTGTTAATTTTGTAAACACTGCTGCTTCCGTTTTGCACTGACACGCTATTGACAGTGGGACTCGGATCCCGCCAGGAAGGAAGTATCAGGTTTCAGGCAGCTTTGGGACGCTTCTCAAGTCTATCTTCACCTGAAGGGCTTTGGCAATAGTTACTGACAGAATGGTGCAATTCGGGCCCCATGTGAATGAAAGCTGCCTTACATTTCAGGTCTGCATTTGGGATCGTGGTGCAGTCAGTGCCTACAGCCAGCTCAGGCAAGGCTGCACTTCCTTTTACCAGCCTTTACCCAAGGGATTTCACTTGCCCCACACCAGCCAAGCTGCAGCACCAGCTGACAGCAGATTCCTGCTTTACAGTCACATTCACTCTGGTATGGATTCAGCCAGGTGGGCCAGGAGACTTTAATGTGGAACTATATCTGGCTTCTTCAGCCCAGCCACCCTGCACGCTGCCTGTCCTGCTGCCAGCCGTCCCAGTTGGTTTCTCAGTATGACTGCACTCTCTACCTGTCCTGTTGGGTGTAACTGTAATTGTAATTAATAACATGGATGTTACTCTGGCTGTAGGGTGCTCATCACACACTCCTTGTTTGAGATAAATGGTTTCAAACAGAAGGCCCAGTGCCATGATTCTTGAACATCTTTCCTGCTCGAGGATTAGATGCAGATTGCTCAGGATCTGAGAAATTAAATTCCACATATATGATACTGGAAACCATAGGCCTGTACCACATTAATAATGCAGGCAGAAAGGTACAATAGGCAACTACTTATTTAGTATACACACTAAATAAAGAAGAAAAGAAATAAAGCTTCTAGACAGTTTCTGGGGCATCCTGATCAGATCATTTCAGATCATGCATAGAAACAATTGCACATGTTTATATGAAATACAGGCTCTTGCTAGCTTTGGTTTACTAGCTTCATATGCTAACTTTGAAGGTTAAAGTTTTTGCTTTAAAAGAGTATAGACAGTAATTTGAGAAATTATCTGGAATCCATTAACCCATCAGCACCAAGCAGGTCCTGGTGAGCGTCACAAACCAGGAGGAAGCTCCTGAAGGTGGCCTGTCACTGTGAATGGGGTTGTCCATAACTGAGGTGCCCCAGGCAGCTGTGGGTGAGGTGCAGCTTGCTGTGGGTGAAAAGGAGCACCCAAGGAGCACAGGCAGGTCTGGGACATGGCACAGTGGTGCTGCAGCCAGCAGAGCTCCTGGAGTCCCAGCTGGTGGTCTCCAGCCTCTCTCAGTCAAGTCGAGGCATTGCCACATTGCTCAAAGCAAAGCTTGTGTCACAGCCACCCACTGCCTTTGTCACCTCCACAGAGAGCAAGAAGGACACACCCTTTGAGGACCATCACTAGAGGCTTTTCTATGGGTTCAGCTCAAGAAGAGAGACCAGGCCCTGTTGAGTGGTGCATGAGAACACATCTATGCTGTGAAAAACCTTGTGGTCCATTTCTAAAGGTAATTCAAAGGGCTGCATTTTCATTTCAATTCCCATTTCTAAGACACACACCTTTTTCCCTTTTTTTTTTAAAGCCTTCCTGCTTTCTCCATTTATACCTCAGGTACATGTGGTATGAAGGACTAATCTTAAACATTTACAGCTTGAGGTTGGTTTGCGGTATTTATTTCAACTTATTATATATTATAGTATGTTTTTGATTATATATGACAATCAATTTGCTGGAATTTATAGCTCTTTAACTAATACGCTTTCATGATGTACTTGCCCTTAATTTGTGGATTTTATGGAGAGTTTACTGAGGTTGGATTTCCCGCTTCTCTTTCCACTTGCTCTTTCTTTTCAAATTTCAATTTGTGTAAATGGATGACAGAGAGAGAAACAAATATGAATATGAATAGTTTGTCTCACAAATTAAAGTTCCCAGAGCAGTCCCACAGCAGCCTCCCCCGGGCTCAGTGACTGTTTGGAGGAGACCCCCTCTGACTTTGAATTTGGTCCCTTGGGACAAACATAATCTTTTGAACATATGCAGGACCCAAGATGGGAATTGCACCCCAGCATCAGCAGGGAAGAATAGATCAAGAATTAGGGTGGGACAGACTGGGAGGACACAGTTAGATTTACCCCTCTCTGGCAGAGCACACTCAGCAGTGGCATCCATCCTCCCTTCCCCATGATTTCTCACTATGGCTCAACTCCCCATCTGTTTGCAAACATCCCTTCTGCCTTTGGCATATATGCTGAGATCAATGAGAGGCATACAGGAACAAAAGAAAGAACCTGGATTTGCAGTCCAGGCTTGCATTTTTAAGTTCTTCCTAAACAGTTTCTAATTTAAACCCCCTGGTTATGGGATTTAGGTAGCTCCCAAGCAGTGTTTGTTTGATTTTTCAGACCAGATAAAAATGTTTCAGGTTCTCAGCAAACAGGATTTGACACAGTGCTGAAAGGTAAGAAGTCGGGGGAAAGGGGGGTTCAGCTCAGCATCTCAGCTCAGATAAGGAACATGCAAAGCACAGCAAATAGGCCACAAGTAGAGGCAGATTGTGGCAAGGAGGAGGTAAGAAACCTACTGTGAACAGAGCAGGGACCTCAATCAGTCCCTCCCCAGGCAGTGATTATGGCAGCAATGACTGAAAAGCGTGTAACAGCCGTGGCATCTGAGTCTGCCCAGACTCCCTTCCTGGGCAGGTACCTTCGCAGGGGCTGTCTGGTATGAGATTAAGCCAGACACATCAAAGAAACATCAAGGCAGGTAGAGCTGTGAGCTGTAGGGAGAGGATGACATAAGATGACACCTGATACAAGGGGAGATGAGACCTACTGGAGCCTGAGGCTGAGCTCTGATGCACTGCTGGAGGGTCAGGGAGATGGAGAGAAGCCAGAACAGAGCAGACAAGAGGTAACACCTACTCACCAGTGCAGGGGGTGCTGCATCAGGATAGCTGTGGAGAGCAGACCTTGACTTTGGTCTTCCTTCTCATCTCCCTCACAAGATTGTTGCTTCACATGGCCTAAGACGACTGGGGAGCTGTAGCCAAACTGGCACAAACAGAAAAAAAGGACAAGGAATTTTCATAAAAGGGAAAATGTAGTCATGTAGCAGCCCAAGTTTCACTGAAATTTAATGGGGCTGAAGATTCTTTGTGATGGAAATGCTTGTAACAACTCCACTATAGGTATCTTCTGACATTAGAGAGCACCCAAAATCCAAAGCAACCTGTTATTTAGCAAAGAAAACCAGACTTGTTCCAGATCTAAGGGAAGGAATCTCTAGGGTATAAAAATAACTTAACAGAAAAGACACACATCTTTTTATAAAACTGCCCATAGATTTTAAAATTAAAATTCCACTCTTTCAGGTTAATTCTGGTTTGAGATGCTAGTCTTCCCATTAAAACAACAGGAGCCACCTCAGAAATTCAGAGTGGTTATTAGTCTAATTCAGGTTTCATCACCTACTGCCTTTTGAGAGGGAGGAGGGGGCAGCATCCTTATGGGGGATTTTCCAGGCTTGTCCACATACTGCTAAATACCTTTTGGGCACACAGTGTGACAGGGAAGGCGAAAATTATGCAGTCCCTGCCTTATCTCTTGAACCTTGCTTTTCCTTTTCTGATAGCCTCACTGAAAAGATCACACAAAATTACTAGAGTGCACAAAGACTGTAAAATGCTTGACTTTGCTCAGAAGAGGGATTACGTGTATTTTACCTTACGACACTACAGATCTCATGACACCACAAACTGGGTGAATATTTTGGGACATCTGCACTTCTGAGCTCCCACCTCAAGCTATTCCTCATTATTTACTGCTAACTAATGAGCAGTCAGGTGGCTGATTCTTTTAACAGAGGGCACCGTTTAGACTCCTGTATACCCTCGAGCACCATTTACCATCTCACACTTTGGTCTGGGCTTTTCATTTAAGCAAATATCTCCCTTCCCTGAAACACTGCTGGATATAGCAGATAGAGAGGCAGCCATGTACCAAAATAGACGTATTTCTAAACATTTCCAGCTGCCTTTAGGGCCCATATAGTATATGAGGTGAGATACTGTGAGGTTTCACCACACAGTAAAGAGCAGCCAAAGGGCATTTTCTAAACTTTTTTTTCCTACTGTCTTCCATTTGATGAAAGACTTGTGGTTAAACCTTTATCTTCTATAAACATTTAAAAGTAGGTTACCTTTTATTTTCACGTCTCACTTTTGTTTCATTAGAGGACAGGTTTTACTGCAGTAATTCAGGTGATTGATACCTTGGATCACCTTCAGAAAATAGATGTTAATGATCTGTATCTATGTCTGCATTCCAGCACAGATGTGAGCACAGATGTATTTGCATGCAAGATGCCCACGAAGCAATGTTTCTTTCCAATGGCATTTTTTCTTTTCTTTTACATAAGGCAGCTCCTATGCATGTGGTGTGGAAGCCCCTAGGAGCAGGATTATTGTTGGGTTGCTCTAGCTCTCTTTTCCTCCTTCCACATCTCAGCAAGTACCTCCATGCCATCCAGGATTACAAATTTTTTTTTAAACAGCAGACCTTTACTATTGCTGTGGCAAATATATGGATGTGGTTCATCACCAAGAGGGTCCCCAAATTAATTAAAATAAAATCTCATTTTCCTCTGCTTCCTTTGAGGGACTTAGCCATCACAGCCTGTATTCCTAAATTCTCTCTGAAAATTCCAGTCACAGCCTCACCACTGAGGAAAAGAGGGAAAACACAGAGCCTGCAGTTAGGCAGGCATCTCATCTTCTCTCATTTTGAATGATTATTGTGACTAACTGCACTTCAAACCCCCACTGCAAAACAGCTCAAGCTGGGGATGGTGACTTGCAGTGGCTGTGCCATCACCCACTGTGGCTGCACTGCACCTCCAGCAGGGACCACAGGAGAATTTCAAGTGTTTTCTATTAATAACACTCACCCTGTACCTCCCAGTGAAGGAACTGTGCAGCAGTTGCTGCCACTGTGCTCTGAATATACAGGTTGAACAGGAAGGTGGCACTAATATTTAAGTAATGCCTAAAGTGTTTCCAAAAGTCAGCACTGAATTAGGCTGCACATCTAAATGAACATTAACTCTTCAGTGGAGAATTAAATTCTTCAATTTAATAGGTAAACTGTTAAGAAAGTTGAAGCTCACACAAGAAAGCTGGAATTATTAAAAGAGCTCAGAAAGCTACAACTCTTAAATCTCCTTTGTCCTTAACGTTTGAGGTTTTTTTCCTTAGCAACCAGACTCAAAATTCAAAAGATGCCAGAAAACTATGAACTTATTTTAAATGAGCTGTGGAAATCTCCTGCTGTCCTGTGTCTCTCTGTCTGAAGCTATGACCTTCCTGTCCTAGTGTCATGTGTCTGATTGTATAAAGAAATAATTCATCGTGTACTTTTTACATTTTACATAATAATTGATTAAAAATGCATCATATTTTAAATCACTTATTTAATTCACTTATTAAATTTGCATCCTAATAAACAATGTTAAAATAGCATATATTTTTAAACCTGAGAGTTTTTACATGTTCACAAAACAATGAGAAACTGACTTGGAGAAAACAGTTATTGGTGCAAATGAGAAAAATTACATCATTTATCTGTAAAAGAGAGATTCCTACCAAAAACATGAAGCATAGGGAAATGTAGGTATAACAAAATGTCTGAAATACACTTCAAATTAAAACAAATCTCCCAGGAGGATGAAGAAAAATGAGGAAGAAAACCCCAGCTAACAAAAAAGCCCCAAATGCCCAAAGCTCCTTGAAACAGATCTGCAGAATGAATAGTTGCTTCTTTAGTAAACTCAAATTCTTCTCTTAAAATAAAAGAAAAACTTTTTACCAGAGAGTCATTTCCTAATAGAGGTAACTCAGTCTGCCACAATTTTAATTTAAAAGGAGATTCTGTTTGAACGTATCCTTAAAACTGTGAAAAGCAGATGAGCTCTTTCTTCTCAGTAAACCTTTTGAATAGTCCCTCCAGTGAATAATAATGCCAGAATAATGCAAACAATGGGTGGGTCACGATCTGAAAACACAGGGAAAGGAGAAGAAAACCGATAAAATTTAACCCCAAGACACAAGAGACAGGTGCTTGTGCAGATGAGGTCTGGGATTTCAAACATTAGTCCCAAAGCAGCAGTTCCCGACTTGCACTGGGAACTTAGGTTGTGATCAATTAATGGCACTTCACTCTCCTGAACTTTATTTGGAAGATCTTTTAAAAGGCTCTTGAGAGAGATACAGATTTCTCTGCTGAAAGAAAAGGAAGCTGCAGATTCTCTCCCTGCTACTGTTTAACTTCATCAATTCACAATCTGTAGTTACTGGATGTTTCAATTCATCAGCAGACCCAGCCAGGAGAGGCTACAGCCCTTTCAGTTAAAAGAAATGTGGGCTGTGGGATCTGTAGAATCATCAAAGACCAGTCTTGGGCCTTGGAATCTTATTGTAGTTTATAAACTGACTTGGCAGAATCATATACTCCAGAACAAGACACTCAAGACCTTTTTCATAGTGAAGGAGAAATCTTGATAGCTCAGGAGGAAGGACACCCATCAAGAATACGGAGGATAATGAGATATAAGAAATGAAACAAAATAATCCTGGTTTCTTTGTTCTGGCAATATCTCTTTATCTGAGATGAGAGAGTTTGAAAATAATAAAACAAAAGGGAAAAAAACTGAAAAAAGCAAAAGAGCTATCCAGTGATCCGTATCATTTAGTGGCAAGAGAAACAAAAGCACCGCTAGTTAAATTTATGAGCCTTGCGAGATCTTGGCTGAAGTCAGTAGAGAAATACCTCCATTAAACACCTCTCTCTCCCCAGCTAATCCCTAACTCCTTCCCTCCCACACTTAGGAATGAGCTCAGAATATCCATGTTTTGCTGTGAGCACAAAGTTTCTCTCTCTCACTCTCCCTCTTTTGGTGCTGGTTACTGATATCACCCTCAGGTAGTGCAGCTGAACATAAAAATATAAGTATCAGCAACATTCAGACTCACCTTTTCATCGAAAACTCAATGGGAAGAGGGAAGCAAGCTGCTGAGCCATTTCTAATCTACCTGGAGGAGATTTTTCACAGGAGCCCAGGTCTCTGGGGAGCAGCTCACAGCAGCTCTAATCGCAGCAAGGCCCGGACAGCCATTACTTGATTTAACGCACATTCAACACACACACATCGCGTGCAGGTGAGAAGATAACAGCAAAACATGGGGAGAGAGTACAGTGGCTGCAAGCAGAGATGCACTCTGACAGTGTACCCCTGTCTGACTCAGCCAGGAGTAAAAAAGTGCAGCACTCACTGAAGCCATACTGTCTTCATGCAATTCAAGCCCAAAATGTCTTTTCATACACGCTTAGCTCTGTATAGGTTTATAATATTTCCTAAACCTCTTTCTTCCTCTTCTGCTTCAGATCTAAGGTTACTGACTATCAGTTCCTCAGGAAAATAAGCAGAGAACTAGTCTCCACAGAGAATAAGATGAGTAAATGAAACTACACTGAACTGGGCTTATAACCTGATGCGTACTTTGCTTATAAAACAGAAGTTAAACACTGTTAATCTAATTTACTTTCTGTTGATGCCAACTGTTTTTCAAAAAATCTCCTACCGAGTGCAGAACCTGCTTTGCATTGAAATTCATGGTCACGAATGGAAATGATACATTTCTGTTTGCATCTATGTTTGATCTTATGCTGGAACTCACATTTCTGTACTGTTCTGAGCACAAAAGCCTCTGACCTAGCAGATAAACATCATCACCCACTGCTTGTACATACACATAGAAATAGAAAAAAGGCTAAAATAATGGCCTTCTCCGGTCATTACTCTAAACCTTTAGTTTTGTACCAGTGACTCCCAGTGATGCTCATTTCCACAGTGGACCCAGTCTTGTTAAATGTCCAATTTCTGGTGCCAAGTCATTAATCAAAACTAAAAAGCAGTTAGTTTTTTTAGGAATAATTGGCTTTTATCTAGAGTCATGTTAGATCTTCTTTAATGGATAATCTTTCAGCTTCCTGGTTGTCATCAATCTCCTTTAGAGAAATCTCTTCAAAGAAACATTTTACTAAAGTACTGAAGTCTTCATATCTCATTGTTGCTGATCTTTGCTGGCTTCATAGTATAACTAGGGATTAATTCCTTCATTTCTCTGTAAGAAATGGAGAGATTCTGCATTTTTTTGTGCATACAGAAGGGAGGCTGTCACCCATGATCTGGAAAGGCTGTTGGCAATGGCAAAGCCAAGTGAAGGCTCCTTGTTGCCAGCGGGAAAATCGAAGTGTTAACATTAGTTGTGTCATAAGGTATTAAACTAATTCCTTATTTCAGATCACTACTGTCCTGCTGAAAGGCCAAATCAGCTCAATTACTAGGCATGAGAATATTTAGCACAGCATCAGATATGTAGCAGGGAAGAAAACCCCTGCTATACCTTGCTTCCCTCCTGCGACCAACTATTGGCTTGTTGAGGGAAAGGGCAGATGTTGCTGCTGAGGAGATGACCCAAGTCTGGAGAGGCAATTGTATTCCCAGCTTGGAGCCAGGTCTGATGAGGTAAATTTCCTAAACCATGCCACCCCTCCTGTTTAGCAACAACTCTGAACTACACCCTACACTGTTACACATTTCAGATCACCTCCCTCACAAGCAGCAGCACAAAAATCCGAATGTTAAAATCATATGGAATCAGTCCTTTCCTTGCCATCATCATCAAAGGCAGATGAGATGCTCCAAGACATCTTTCCTGTGGTTCTGAACTTTGTCTGGGGTAGGACTGGACAGTGCTCACACTCACTTTGGCTATCAGAAGACCAGGGATAAGAGAGAACTAACCTGCTAAGAAAAACCTCCTTTGTAAAAGGTCAGCTGGGCATTGCCTGCTCCTGCCAGAGCCTAAGCAGTTGCCAGAGAAGGCAAAGTCAGGCTGGCAGGTGGTGGCTGCAAGGAAATGTTGGTGACATTGCTCCATAGGTGAGAGCCCAGCCTCGGCACGTGGGTGTCCCACCGCTCTGGGGCTGCTCGACGGAACACTGATGGCAAGGGGTACTGCAGCTGCAGGTTAAATGCAAACTGTTTTCTGATCTTCTAATCAAGATAGCTGAAAGTAATGAACAGTTTACTAAAATTCCTAGCACAACTTTCCCAGTTAATTATTGATTATTGCACATAAAGTTTCAAATGGAAATGTATGGTGGTCCCACAAAGCAATATTTATGGGTTAACACAGACTTAAACATTCCAGCTAGGAAAATTCTGTCTCATTCTGAGTCACATTTTGAAGACCTATACACCAGATTTCTCCCTGGAAAAAAACACATACAGAAGTGGAGTCATGAGTTACATTCTTTGTGACTGTATGATTTCCACTTCTCTCTACCTGCCGAGACAAGCACACGAGTTTTCACATTGCTGAATGAAACCACTTGACATAAGCCTTTCTGGCAAAACTCCATCCACATACAAATAAAAAGCTCAGTCTCATTATAAAGGAAAAAAATAACACTGATTTTTAAGCGATTAGTAGTATACACTCCATTAAAAAGCAAGAGCTCAGATTACAGTTGTGAGACATCGCATCTGCAGGGTAACAAGGGACACCAGATTGCGATTGTATTTTAATTCCTAACAGCACCTTTGAAAACTTCGAGGGCTCTTCTTGCTGATCCCTCTTCTGGGGCAGCATCAGAGGCCAACAGGACTCTGACATTTCCACAGGTACTACCTTGGGGAAAACAACACTTTCAGTCCCTCCTCTCTGCTCTGTTCTGCAGCAGCTTATCCTTGGAAAGGGGCTGTTTGTCAGCATTTGTCAAGCCCTGACCTCCTGCAATAGGGGCCCACCAGCACAGGTACAATCAAAATAATGCATTAGTACATCTAGACAAATGAGTTCCTTCTTTTCCTTCAGCAGTGTCATCTTGGCTTGTGCACTCCCTTCAGAGATGTTAACAACTGGCAGCTCTGCTCAGGAAGATCACTGATCTAATTTATTTTTCCTTCCCCCTTTAGGGAATGCTATCACAATGCTCTAAGATCATTGCCTTGTACATCTCACTCCCCTCCCCTGATGAAATGGCTCTGAAATGTCACCACCTGATCTGCGAGAAAAGCTGCACCCTCACAAGCCCTTCCATTAACTATTCCTGCTGACAGCTCGTTGTTTCTTCAGCGAGCTGTCTCTGCTTACCCAAGGGGGTGCTTCTACAGGACCTTCATCACTGGCTTTTAACAGCCTTGTAATCACAGCTCACAACATACTGGTTGACAAACTCCTGTTTTATCGATATTTTATCCTCAACACTAGCTTTTCCAGGATGCTGCTCAGCCTTAACTCATGGACATTATTTCCATGCCACGTCTCAATGTGTCTAGGGCTTAGCAGCAACAGATGTGTTTGGGAACCTAAATAACCCCACCTCTGAGGCCTCAGAGGATGCTATTTCTTCTCCTCATTTTGAGGCATTTGAAATGCTTTCACAAGATGGAGAGAAACTTTACAGGTTTGTGCTTGTCCTTGGTGTGTGTTTGTTTAGCAACAGCTCCTTGTTAAAGGCTGATTTGGGGCTGTACTTAAGCTGAAAAACATCTCAGAACAGTTGGATGGAAAACATCTTACCAGCAAATGCACCTGGAGGAGTTGTTCTCTGGGGCCACCACACCAGCCTTTCCTAATGTCAGTGTTGTCTGGAAAGCCATAATACACAAGAAAAGGAAAAGAATCCTGCATTTGTTATTGTTGCTACAAAGTGTGGCAATTTTCTGTGGCATGCAATACTTCCCACCCTTGTGTTCATCTGTCCTTCCACACTACCCCCTCTCTTTGGGATAGTTTGTCTACTGCAGCTTGGAGGAGTAACATTAAAAAAACCTAAATATTACATTTCTCTTCCTTCCCTGGTGTAATTTTCTGCCTTCAGACACACTGTGTGCATGCACAGCAGCACCTTTGCCCCACCCATTATCCCTCAGCAGAGCTATTTGATGTCACCTGCTTTGATGGAACCAAGAACTGGTGGCTTTACAACTCTCCTCCTGACGAGGTACAGCTTTTCTCTTTCTCACACTAGGACTAGCAAACCGATAGCTTGTATGCCAGTGGAGAAACTATCCCTTCCAAGATAAGCTATTCTCCATCTTCACGCAGAGTACTCCCTTTAAAGACCAATTCACAAAACCAGATTTTCTTAGCTGATGAGAGGTTCACCAGAGCTTACTACTGCCCAGGCTTTATCATGCCTAATTTTCCATTTTCCCATCCTTTTTCCAATTTTACCATGGCAAATACACACTAGAATACTTACATATTAACATAATAGCCTTTTATGTTCCAAGAAAAAAATAATTAGCTTATTCAGGAATATGCATTTGCTTGCCTTTTTCCTTATCCCTATAAGTATATAGTCAGATTCTGCATCACAGAAGCAAAAGGTCTTGCACTTTAATTAAAAAATAAAATAAAATTCTTTAAAATTATACCTAAATTCCCCATGACTGCACCTACACTACAGAGTAATGTAAGCACTGGTTCATTAATGTCTTGTTGCAAAAATTAACCACTGAAAACAATGAATTTATATAAATTCACAGTACTAAATGACTAAAAGTAGGGACACTGAAGGTATGCACTGTTATTTCACCTTGTTATATTTATTCATCCCTATACAGAAATATTCATATGTGTATATATGCATGCATTTATGTGTATATGCATAAAAGACAAGCACAGTGCAGTGAAGACTACATCTAACAAAAACTTGGCAGCTGTAGAAGGCAGGTGTTCTCCGTGGCTCTCTGTGAAAGAGCACGCTGCTGCTAACGATGCTGTGGAGGACTGCCTGTAGACCAGAAACATGTGCATCAACAGGAGATTACAGGCATGACAGACCTGCAGGTACAGGGGCAAAAACACCAGGCTAAACATCAGTGCACTCAATACACTCAATCCTACATCTAAAAGCATCTTTGAACAAAGAAGTTGCTGTCTAGGATGATATACACACCGGCAACCTGGGAGCTGCAAACATTGCTACTTCCGCTCTGGAATAAAATCGAAGGGCCAGATTCCTAAAAGGCAACGTTCAGTCTCCCACTTTTCCTCTTAGGTTACATCCAAGAGAAAGTAAGGCACAGGATCACATTCTGGTCTTCCAGCCATATGAAAGGCTCCATTGAAATCAACGTGTAAAACTCAGCAGTTCCCTACCATGTAATTTTCTATATAACATTTGTGCCATTTCCCACTGGAATTAACAGTAACCCTGAAAATCTCCTGAATCCGAGGCTTGCACTGCAGAGAGGATGCACAGCTGCAGAGGGAGCAGGGTGAGAGGGAAGTCCTGTCATACCCAGTGCTCCCCTGGCACAGAGCCCTACCTTATGCCCACTCGCTGGTGGTGGCTGCAGCATTTTCTGATCTGGGAGCAAGGTATGCCACTTATAACTTCTTAGTAAAAATAAATAGATAGATTTTAAAAAATGAACACACTCCCCATGCTTAAGCAGCCTGATTAAGTGTGGTATTTCACACATTTGGCCTGCAGTGGAGAATCAGGCAGTAACCTTATCAGGGAAACAGAATCCTGGAAAAGCAGTCCAGCCTCACATCCCAGGCTGCCCTGTCTCCCCAGGCTTAGCTCTGCCCTCCAAAGCTAGCCACTGCTCCTAACTAGGCTTAGCCCTGCTTTTTTATAGTCAAGGATAACACATTGCACATCAGAAATTATGTACAATATGCCTGGCTTTCCAACTCTGCAAGCCAGCAACAGCATGTTTCTACCAGTAACTTTTGCTCTTCTTGAAAAATGATAGTATTTTCTTTGAGCTATTTTAAAAAACTAAATAATCAGGCTCCTTCTACCAAAGTTAAAAGCACCTCCCTCAGGAAACTCTTTGAAACCCAAGAAAACAGCAAATGCAAGATATTTGCAGGTGAGTGGGTTTTATTTAGGGTTCTAGCAATTTAACCAAAAACTAGAGACTGCAGCCACATCATAACCCTCATAGTTTCCTTCTGTTTACCTGCAGAGGCTCTAACAACATATGCAACATCTGTTGATACTCGGGCATGACTGGCAAGACACCATAATAACCATGTTCTGCATAACAAACAGTTGTGGTTTTCATCTCTCTCCTGGTCTCTCTGATCCAGCATACAAACCCACAGCAAACCCTTCCTGCTTGCCAGGGTGTGAGTGAGATCAGAAAATGTCCCTTCAAGGGTGTGATAGAAACCAGAATAGCATGATTATGGTGTGCTTTCAAAAATATGTCTTTGGGCAATTTTCAGTTCCTGTATGAAAAGAGTAGGATTAGACGATAAAAACTAAACCACAACCAGAGCAGCAGAGTCGAATACCAAGCCCTTTTGGGCACGAATTCAGAAGCACTCAGAGAGAACAGTGGCTACTCCCTTCAGATTTCTAAAATACATCTTTTGAAGCACTTCTTTAAGCACAGGTTTTATTTACAGGTTTGGCAGGAGCCAGAACCACCCTTACAACTTGTTCTAGATAGGCTGGGAGGGAGTGACTGGCTCCCACGGGGTCTGCAAGCAGAGCAGACGCAGCAGAAAGGGACAGCAGTGGGAAGAAGCAGCTGAGGTCTGGAGATAAAGTGACTTTCTTAAGACTGCAGTCCAGGCCACAGCTCAAAGGAAATCACATCACCAGAGTGGAGCTTTTTACCTCTGGGTTTTCCAGAGTTCATGGCCAAAAGCAATGTCAGTGCTGCTCAGACTCTCAGTCTCCTTTTTCTTTCATCCTTTCCATTCCCTCGCGTTCTCCCTGTTCTGCACAGCTGACATTTCTCAGCAGGGGAAGGTGCACTTCACCCAGTGCCGTGAAGGTGCTCCCACCCCTCGGGGAGCAGCTAAGATCTCCGCTACCCCATCCGGGCTTGGCCCCGTTGTTCAGCCCTGCTGTCTCTCTTCCTCCTCCCTGGAGGTGGCGATCAAGGAGAGACCTCCTAAGGCTGGAACTCAAGGGTGAGACCTCGCTGCAGGGGCAGAGGTGCCCGAGTGCCCAGCAAACCTGCAGGTGCCACCTCCACTGTCCCCAGCCATCTCACAGGTCCCGAGGAGCAGGGAATACAGAGCTGCCAGGTTACCCACACGCTGGGGAATACAGAGATGCACAGCACAGCCAGGCTTAGCGTGCTGATTAAGGTCAGCACAGTTAACTCAAGAGCAAAGGCGAAGGATGTTTGTCACATACAAGTATTTTCAATTTATAACTCACTCCAGTTTTTTTCCTTCTCAAACCTTTTAAGTTTCAAAAGAAAAAAAAAAGCAAAACAGCCCCCCCAGGGGAAAAGAACAAAGTACAGGGTACATGATGAGGAAAATAATGTGCTTTCCTGTTGCTGAAAAATATCTTACACTTTTGGATTACTCCAGTTTTTCCTCAAAATTATTGCAGAGCTGCTGACCATTTCCCTTTTATACTGATCAGCTTTTTTCAGGAAGCACTTTTTCCCCCCAGCACACTCCTTTCCTTCCTGAAGAAGCCTGGTTCACTCTGGAGGATGTTTCTGTCAGAATGAAGTCAGAGAGTTACTTTTAAGAGAAAAATTTTGTGTAAAAAGTGTTTTTCTAAGACTCATTAAGAAAGTAGCTTGTGAAAAAAAAACCCCAAACCTATAAGAAACCCCTTTTTCCTTATTATTTTTTTTTTTAATATGAGTTTTATTTCATGAAGGACAGGGCTTTTGGAAGCTTTAAATATATTTAATTGCATGTGCTCATCCCACTTAGAAAATATTTCTACCAAGTACTAAAAAACAATTTGATAAGACAACAAGCAGTAACTCCCATTGGTGTAACTTTGTCACATGCACTGGGTGTGTTGGTTCCTGCATGGAGTGAGATTTGTGTTTGGTAGCTCTGGACTAGGAGCAGAAACCATCCTGTGCAGGCTTGACAGATCTTGCTGGCCCTATTTTTGTCCGTCTTTCACAATGTCATTACCAGAATGAGCTCAGCCAAACTTGTTGCAGTGGGTGATATCTGAAATAGTATTCACTAAAAAAACATAGAAAATAACCTGAAAATTGAGATCTGTATAACTCATTATTATATAAAATCAAAGATATCTTCTGGTAACACCCTGGACTTAAGCACAGGCACCTGCTTTACACAGATGGATTAAAAGGGGAACACAAATCTTGGGAACAGTTTTTGTATCCTGAAATTACAATTAATAAAGGCACTTTGCATGTTAATGAAAGATACATAAATAACTATTTATTACATGCAAATATTTATAAGACCTAGTGCTGCAAAACACAGGGTTTCCAGCTGCATGTCAGTGCAAGGCTTCCCTTGACTTTACCAAAGGAAGATCAGGCCCCAAGTTTAAATTAAAATTTAATTGGTGAAATTATCCTAGGGGAAAAGGGGCTCTTGGGGACAAGGGAGGGCCACTGAGAGAGTTGGGACAACTCTGTGAGATGATTTCTGAATCAAAATTACTTCTTTTCTAAAATTTGAAACACAGCTGAAAATTTAGCCCTGAAGTTTAAGGAAATCATGCCTGTATCCATCAAACTGCTGAAAGGCTACAGCTCCCAGGCCAGGCTAGAGGTTCTTCTTTTCCCCCATAATTAATACATAGTCTTGATCCCTCACTTCACTGCTAGGCTCAAAATAAGAAGCCCCACTCTCACCAAGGAACAGGATGATCTGGAGAGTGAATCTCTGGCTTCCCAGTTAAAGTAACAAAATCTGATTCGCTTGTCCAGCTGTGACCACAGTCCCATGCAGCAGTTTTTCAGCATGATATTCCTCCATTCCTTGCTAGTTATTTCCAGGCACTACAAAAACTACGTCCTAGAACATATTTGCCAACAAACTTGCCACAAAAACACACCTGGTGTAGCTTGAAAATGAAGAAGTCTGTCAGGCTCTCATAAGTCCCTACAGGTAAGACAAGCAGTGAGTCAGCGTGGGACACCTCTGCTTCCTGGTCCTTATACTCTCTTTTTGCTGCACAGAAAATTCATAGCCTTTGAGTTCCTGAACTAACACCTTTGCTGCTGATCACATTCACCAGTGATATGATATAGCTGTAAAAATTATGGCCAACTGAATCTGGCTTGGTTTGGTATTTCTTACCCAAGTAAAGCATGCAATGCAAAAATCTCATTTCCTTACATGCCTCAGAGGTCCATGAGCGTCTGTGTGCACACATCCACATGCACAACTGTGCATGGGAGCCATCTGTCACAATCAGTTTCTTAAACTTAAAAACATGATTAACTCGGAGACAGGAAGGAGCCTCGGGAGCAAGGGGGAAAAAATGCTAAGATAATTGTTTTACTCCAAATAACCTGACAATCTCTCCTTCTTTGGCATTTTTTAATAAATTAGAAATACAGAACATGACAAGGCAACTTGCATGACCAGTGTCACTGGTTTAGAATTTCTCCAAGCAGCTGAATTTATAGTGCTGTAGGGTAGAATAACTTTATTTTTTATGCTTAGCTTATAACTATGGAAAATCCTTTATAAGCATACTTCCTCCTAGTACACAGTATCTATCCAATCTATCCTGAAGCATGAACACTGACCCATATTCTTCCTTTCAAAAATGGCAACAGTCCAAAGAGTTTTCCACTCCTACAGTTTTGGGGTTTGGTTCAGCCTTGAGTTTAGGAGCTAATTTCTCCTGAGCTTACCGCCAAACTATTACAGATTCTCAGAGACAAGATGCTTGTGAACAAGATTCACTGTCATGAACCATTTACTTGCCCAATGAATTTGTTACAAATGTGAGTGGGAAAAGGTTATCTCACCAGTACAAGACAGAGCAACATTATAATCCAGCACCAAGCTTTATAACAGTATGTACAGATCCATTACATGTCTCCAGTCAAGTTCCAGGGACCATTCAAAGACAAGGAGAGTGAAGAAAGAAAATGAGAAAAAAGTTTGTTTATCCAGCATGGGAGCAAGTCACAGCAGGACTGCACAAACACACCAGATGACACGGTCAGCAGGGAAGGAAATACCCAGAGTATAGTCCTTGGTGAGCCAAGATTATCCATTAATCTAAGATTGCTGAAAACAGAAAATATGATCACAACCCCTACTTGAAAGGAGAGGAAAAATCCTGAAGTCTGCTAATTCCACCCTGTTCAGTGAACCTTTATTTTTTCACTTAAATCATTGAAAAAATAAGAAAGTTTGCTGTTGGTCTCTGTTTGACTGCCCTTAATTGAAGGCTTTGAGTGGATTTCTTAATGGTGTTCTAGTAAACATTGCAGTGAAAACAACACTAAATTAGATCTCAAGCAGCCAGAAACCTGATTAGCAGATACAGACCTTTATGCACATATTTTACTTCCTTTCACTTGAAAACAAATCCCAATATTTTCTTCCACCATCCTGAAATTGTCTTCATTTACTGTGCTGAAATCAATATTAAAATTTATAAAATCGAAGGGGCCATATTCTATCTTCCTTTAAGTTTTACTAAGAGGTTGATAATTTTGATTTGTAGACATGCAAAGGAATCTTACAACATTATTATGATAATTATGAATCTCTCAGTACAGTTTTTCCACAACAGGCTTTTGTTACAGAAATAGGCAGCTACTGCACAGTACCCAGTTCCTGAATCCAGACTGAGCTTGTGAGCAGCTGAGCCAGATTGGATTGGAGGTGCTTTGCACGTTTCCAGCAAACACTTCCCACTTTTTAGGGTTGGGCTTTTATATTTGAAACATTTTTTTAAAAATTGGAAGTTAAGGAAATAACATTCATACATAGAATCAAGCTGTGGGCTTTATCCCAGGATCTTGTTACAGGAATCCCTCTACCTGTCTTAATAAGTGTGAAGAAGTTTTCATTACAGGATGGTCCTATTGGATGGAAGACATTTATCTTATGATCAATGTGTAATTCTGCTCAGTGTTGGATAACCATTTCTTCTCCAGAAACTCTGAAAGGTGACATAGTTTCATAGAACATGCTTGCCTGAATTTAATCCCTTAAAGAAAAAGATATTTTTGTTTCAAGAAATGCATGTTGGATTTTATTCAGCTTTATATTGTAAAATTAAGAATATTTATTAATCTTAATATCAGAGCAAGCAAAGTTGATTAAATATTTACCTTTCAAGTATTTTAATAACTACATTATTAACGATAACATTTTTTTATGGTTTAATGTTTCCAAGTTTAATGATTTTTAGTTGTCTCAAGTTCTCACAATGTTTAACCTCACAACATTGTGTCAGTTAAGACTTCTTTGGGATTGACATGAATGATGTGGACTGAGATTAAAAAAGGTGGAGGATTAGGCATCTAAGAGTATTTTAAACAAAAAGGAGTTGTGGATCTTTCTAGGAGAAATAATAAGGAATAAATTAATATAAATGGGATTCAGATATATATCAGTAAAAAACATTCTGGAAAAAAGTCTTACATAACAACACATTCCTATTCATAGCCAGATATATTTTGTGGTTTATATAATTTTGTAATTTTCATTCTCTCTTATAACCTCTTTGGAAGCTGTAACAGGAGCAGCTAAAACAACTCAGTCTCAGTATGAGCCCCTCACTTCTGGCACTGGAGCCAAACTCTGGCCTCGGCAACATGGCTACATGGTCTGTGTAAGCCTGTGGGAATGCTGCTGGGGAAGATGGTGAATTTTCAGGTATTACAAGGCAGTCTGAGAGCACAATGTGGCCCCACACAGGTTTGGTGTATAACAGCCAGAGGCTACCCAAGTGCCTTGTGCTACTGGTACCAACATTCACCCTCCTCTCCCTGTACGTTTCTGATGCTCTCCAGTATCAGACCACAAGGCTCCCCCACAGCTCCTAGCAGCAGAAGACTTTTTCACTCAGGTTGATGGGGACAAACTCAGCCCCTTATCCTCAAATGGGACAGAATAATGTCTTAATGCTGCAATTCCCCACCTTCAGGTCCCTCCATTATTTAATTAATTTTATTTTACTTATTTGTTCAGGCTGATTGACTGTCACCTTAAAGGTGCCCTGAGTTGAAGGCCCCATTTACTACAAGTCACTTTTTCAAAATTAGAAGAGTCTCCTGGAACAAGCTTCTTATACCA
Source organism: Erpornis zantholeuca (assembly GCA_013400515.1). Taxonomy (NCBI): domain Eukaryota; kingdom Metazoa; phylum Chordata; class Aves; order Passeriformes; family Timaliidae; genus Erpornis; species Erpornis zantholeuca. The sequence goes on from VZTN01017591.1 coordinate 299,236, forward strand.
TTATTATTACAACAAATTACAAAAACATAAGGTCCAGCAAGGAAACGAAAGGGAAAAAAGGACAAACAAACACTTATTTGTTAAAACCGACTGCTTCTAAGAAGAGCATTTTTACAAGTAATACAAAAAGCAATGAAAAGGTTCTCACCAGATTTTAATGAAACATCTCTGGGGAAAATCCATTAGAAATACATTTGCAATCAGTCCAGCGTCAAATTTCTACTGTAAATACAGCAATTAGGAAGGTCAAGTTACCCGAGGTTGTGTAAGAGTGAAATGAGCAGTTAAAAAGGAATTTATGTTGCTAGTATTCTGTATGCAATTTATGTCTTTTACTCTCTGTTAAAAGACATCACACATTTTCTTATATGTTACAGGACATTATATGCACAGTAATGGGCTAGTGAAATTATGACCCATTGCTGCTTGCCTTAGCTCCATGCAAATTCTTTAGAATTGTGCTTGAATCCGATGCACAGATTAGCTGGGAGCTGAACCCATGCCAATAAGAGAATGGCTGTAAATTGCTGGATGAATGTAAATGACACCCACACCACTGGTGGAGCAGAGAAGAATATGTAATTTGAGATTATGAAGTGTCCTGCTGTGATATAAATGGAGTGGAAAGGCACTTAGCCCAGAGAGGACCATACATGGTTTAAAGCCAAAAAATGCCCAAGTAATGTGTATGGGTAGAAAGTGATTAAGGAGGTGACAAAAATGAAGGTGGCTATCTGACCTCTAGTGCTCTGGGGTACCACAACCAAACTTCATCTGCACAGGGCTGTGATGCACAGCCACAGCTTTGCTGAGATATATATGTGGGGGTCTGCACAGTAGACAGGACCTATGAATTCATCTCAACTTAAGCCTTCCCCCTGATACACCCAAAAGATTTTCTGACCCAAAATAAGTTCATCATGGCACTGTGTTCTACCAGTGGAGAAGATGCTGCTAACACACAGTGTCTCTGGCACTTTTCACAGAGTGGAAAAAAATAATGCCAGAGACATGAAAAAAAATAAAGGACCTGAAAAGAGGGGGCATTAGGAAAACAGAAATGGAACAAAAAAACTATACAGGGAGGGGAAAAGCAAACAGCTTGCTGCCATCATGAAGACACCAGTCAGAAACTTTCAGGGACCAAATGGTAAGCAGCCTCAAAGGACAGCCTCCTGCAAGGTGGCTGCAGAGGCCACAGAATGAAGGGGACACTGAAACTCACATCTATTGCTTTCCATGCACAGCCACCAGGGTCAAAGAACTTTTGATTTTGGGCACAGAGACCAACCCATAATGTCACTAAGTTAGGACTGAAGGGAAGCTTTGAAATGTCTCCTGTAGATGTTTTGTTTACCTGTTCTCCACCACAGTGTCTTCAAAGCATTTCATAGTTGTTAAAAATTTGTTCAGTTGCTCCTCTGGAGGCAACACAGCATTCCTATTGCCATCCTGCAGGAAGGAAGGCACACAGGGCAAATGTTACTTGCCCACACCTCATAGGATGCCTGACGCAGAGCAAGGAAGCCAGCTCAGGTTTCCTATGCCTTCCCTTCATATCCTGCTTTGTCCTTTTCTTCTTCTCTCTCATCCCTTGTGAATGGGCAATGATTGGAAATGTGGCACTTCTGTGCTCAGAAATATAACAATCGTGAGGGTAAACAGAGAGAGCCTCAGATGAGTCGAGTCTCAGCTCTATTTAAATCCATGTCTAAAGGAATGGGAGACTGCTTTAGCAGAGGTTACTAAAAGTCCCAAGAGCCATGATTCATTCTGGAGAGGGAACAACTTCAACCAAAAATGACCCCAAACCTTACCATCAAGTCAACAGTAAAGCTGAGGTAATTAATTGAAAAAATATATATAATAAGTTATATTAAGGAAGAATACATAGTAATTGGTAATAATTTAAAGTTATGAAAAGAAAAATTAGATAAACGGGACCTGTCTTGTAACTTCCTGTAGATCTAGCCTTATGGTCTTGAGGGGAAATACAATTTTTTGGCTGACTGCTCATATTCCTGTAAAGAATTCACTTTGAGTTGTCATACTCCTTTCCATTCCCCTCTTCACTCACACAAATGTCCTTCTCCACAGAAAGATCATGTGCAGCTTCAGGAAAATCATGAAACTCAGGAAGTTAATGATTCTTGTAATCCTGTAGTAAAAGTGTCTCCATTTCTAATGTTTTAGTTTTGCTGACCAAAGAAAAAATCTCAACTCCCTTGCTTCCTCAGAAATTAATCCTGCTGACTACTTGAAAGTCTGTCATCCCCACTGGCTTTAAACACCATCCACATTGTTCTATATTGATACATACAACTTCTTTGCTTCCCAAACTTATGCCCATATGTTTAGATGCAGAAGTTTCCTTCAAACTCATTATACAGGCAAACAGTGCAGGAGATGAAAGTAACATTTTAATTAGCAGTGTCACTGACACATTTCCTACTAGAAAATCTTCCACTGAAACAAAAATTTCCCATATGCTTCTTTATATTGATTTGCACCTGTTATCAATTCTGTGCCAGCAGAAATACCTGAAAAGAGTATGAAGAAAAAAAAGCAGGGTTTCTGGTGCTACCAGGACCTTCAACTGCATGTCACAGTGGCTATTCACTGCCAGCCACCCAGGAACAGGTCTCAGCAACATTTTGCAGGTCACACTGATGAAGCCTGACCAACACTGTTCAGTGTTTCCCTTGAGTAAGAAAATACCATATCAAACATGTGTCTCCAGAGAGAGAAGGAGTAGCTGGGCACTGCCATTAACCAGAAGATGCTGCAGTCAATTATTGTATCGAACTAAAACTCAGTGGCCCAAGGCTCAGCAGAAAAACAATAACTAATGGTCTGCCCTCTGTGGAAACAGTTCTCAGAGGAGGAAAACACAGAACAAGCACCTGAAAGTCACAAGCTGAAAGAAGCAGTAGTGGGCAGCTCCAGGTAAGCGCAAGGTTTATGTTTTCACTTTCCCCAAAACTGAACATTGAGCTGTTCAGTGAACAGTGTGAGCCCAGGAGTCTGAGAAAGGTTTTTGCCATCCTGTGTTTAAATTCCTGTTGTTGGTCATGGGGCAAACACACAACACACCCAAACAACACATACACCTTGTAAAATTGCTGTGCCTGGGTCAGGCTGCCTCATCCTGCCCCACTTGTCCTTGCTTTTCTCCTTCATGGTGCTAGGAAGAGAGTTTGCTTATTCTCTGCTGCTGAATGTGTCAGCTGAAAGCAACACCACTGCCTACTGTCAATATGGTGAATATAGCAGGGATATCTTTTCAAAAAAGACATGTTGATTCAGGGGTATTGAACCACAAGTTTTTGTTTGGTCACTGACTCTCTATACACTCGGCAAAACTCTGGTGGCACCACCGCTTGCTCCTTCACTTCGTGTCAGTGAAGGTGTGTCCTGTGTCAGTGAGGCAACCCCATCCTTCACCAGCACCATTCTGCCCTTCTGCTCTGCTAAAGACCTGCCAGATCCTGACCCTGGAATCCTTTTCAGTAGAAGCTTTACTGTGCTAGCGCTTGTACCAGTCTGGAGACTGGGAATAACGTGGAGAGGTGGCTGCGTTTAGTGATGAGCAAGCCGTGGCTCAGTCAGATCCTGTTAGAGCTACTGTATCTAATGAAAATGCAATCAGTGCACACAGCCTTCTGCTGTGTGGGTACTAGTGGGTACACCCACTAGTAAAGCTGTCACATCAAGAGCAGAGCAATGTTCTACATATGCAGCTTCTCTTAGCCAAGGCAAACAAACCCACCTACTTTGCTTCAGGAGCCAGTTTTTCCTATACCATCAACACAGGCCACTTCACTTGGTTTGTATTTCTGACACCAGAGATAGGCCTGAACAACTTCCTCAGAGCGATTGTTATTTGAGGCCAGTAAAAAGCATTTTTGGCCTTTCTCTGAGGTTTTCCAAGCCTTAAATTATTGTCGCAATATATATTTTTCCTAGACATTTTCCTGTAACACCTTAGGAATGACAATCTTAAGCAAAATTTCTACCTTTGGGCTCTGTCTCCCATCATCTGCAGGTGCAACATCAGTCCTTATTTAACTTTTAAGTGGCAGATATTCACATGTATACATGTGAATTTTTTAGTACAAGCCTTCTCTAACACGAAAGCTCTCCTGATTTGTTATTCAGTGTGCAAATAACATCTGTGTGGCTGAAAAGAACCCCCACATTTCCATGAAGGAGAGAAGTGACAGAAATTTTTGTGTGCAAGCATCATGTGCTACATGAGCACTTTGCCCATTGGTTTTTTTAGTAGCTCATACACACCTAGTCTCCAATTTTGTTAGAGAAAATTGTGTTCCCAACCACTGCACTGATGGCACTCTCTCCATGAAACAAAACATGAAAAATTTCAGTAATTAATGTTTCTCTGCCTCTCTTTTTTTAAATTTTGGTTTTCCAAGTTGTTATTTACTACTAGTTTTCATTTTCTGAAGACTGTCACGTGGGATTAGCTTCCCTCTTAACCAAAAGTTATGTTGCTTCTTTCTGGCATTAAACAAGTGTAGTCTGACCTCTATCCATCACAGAATTTTAAATGTTCATTTAGTCTCAGATGGAAGTCCTTTTCTTGCTGCAACACTCCTCCTATGAAGAGCTCCTTTGGAATTTTAAGTATTTTGTCATCAACCACTCACCATGCTATGCTGATTCGGATATCCATTGCTTTTTGTTGCCTTTGGAACTGGCTGTTAACCTCAGGTATCCTTTATAATCCTGACTTTTTCAATTAGACCCTGAGTTACCTTGTCTCTTACCAAGAACACACACTACATCTATAGGAAGAAAACCAGGCATTACAGCTGGATGGACCCCTCATGTGAGAGCATCCATCATCAGTTTAAATGTAGCCTTAGCTTCCCAAATGTAGCTCTTAACCTTAGATCAGTTACACTGATTTTTCACTTTTGTTTTCATAATCTCCATTTGAAATACATCATTCCCATTGTTGGGAGGAGGGATGCTGTGGAATGCAGTACTTCCCAAATGTGTGCTACACAGAGCAATAGTTAGCCTTCTCTGCCCAAGTTAAATTAAACTCATGAAGAAGATGAGAAAGGATGTCAGCAATATGGTTATCTTCTAATTGCCTTCCCTGACCAGGGCACCTGCTGCCTAAAGCTCCAGCAAAGTGCTGTTTGAGCTGCTTTCAGCTACCCTCTATATTTCTGGAGAGTTTCCATTTCTGATGGGTTTGAAGAGCTCCATGCTTTCACTCAGGTATTCTGTTAGTTTGTTTTACACCTGGAGTGAGTGCAGCTAACCATGCCATGCCCTGCAGTGTGACTGAACCACTCGGCCTGTATGTGACATCTGACAAGTCCCCAGTCTGCAGCTTCTGCCCCAGCACAGCATCACACTGAGCCCCAGGAAGCTCACACAGAAAGGGCAGAGTGCATCTTTGTCACCTAAAGGGCTTCGGTCCAGCCTCCCCAGCAACTTCCATGCAAATCAGATTCCTGTTTCTTTGATTCCATGGTAATTGGAAGTTAAACTACATAAAGCCTCACATCTGGGTCAACAAACTGGAAACTAGGTCAGAAGAGTGTACTTCAAAAATGCCACCTGAAGAGGTTAGCAGTGTTCCCTCCCCACTCTGCCCTCACAGTACTGCTGTCCCTACTCTACTGATCCAGGAATCCTAGGGTTAGTTTTTGATCTGGGAGGCCAATGAGATAGTGTTTTACATAAGGCTTGGCTTTATTTTTTAAGGCTCATTTTTAATGCACCTTGTAAATGAATTCTAATTTGACCTCTAATTTGAACTAATGATCAGTGCTAGTATTTACATGAACCAGATATGGGACAGTTCATAAATCTCAGGTCATTTTTTTTTTTAAATTATTTACTCACTGGGACATATGCATAAACCACAGAACACTGTAAACTATTAACTCACATCTTTTTCCCTTATGGTTCCAAAGCCAAACTGTTCCTCCCTCTCCAACTAATTTTTTTAATCTCCTCTGAATCCATTCAAACTTTATCCAATAAGTGTCAGTAAGTGATAGTCACATTGAATAAATGCAGAATTAGTAAACCCTCTAATTCCAAAGTGTTTAGCTTTGGAGCGCAAGAAGTTAAACACTCTCTTGCAACACATTGTAAACATGTCAATGTGTTTAACATCTTAAATGTGTTCTGTTCCCTTGTGCATGTGTTTAGAAAAGAAACAGGTTATGATATTTAACTAGTGAATGGATATATGTGCTCATTCCTACCAACACTTTTTAAACACTTGCGGACACTTAAAATTATGATGTGTTTAAGATTTGAACATGTATGCTTTTCTACACTCCTAATCCAAAGTTTGATGCATTTATTTAGAATAGCAAGATTTTACCAGGCTAGCAAAGCATACCATTTGTAATCAGCATTGCTCTATTTCTCTTCTATTATTTCTTCAGTCTACTCAAAACTAGAATATAATCAGGTGAGGCTTTAACACAGTGTGAAGAGATTTTCCCCACCAGAACTGTGCTAAGCTGAAGCTGATCTTCTTTGTGAGGTGCAGAAGTAGCTACAACATATTTAAAATGTACTTTCTTTCTCAAAGAAAGGACTCTGAACTACGTGGGAAACACAGGAAGTTTGCAAATGGAAAGAAAAAAAGCCAGAGGAGAACATCTGCAAACATTTTTAAGGAGGGTTTTTTTTATTATGCACTCTATAGTTGGATAAAAGCATAAATTATCTGGAAATCATAGAATCATAGAATGGTTTGTGTTGGAAGGGATCTTAGGGACCATCTCGTTCCAAACCCCCTGGCATGGGCAGGGTTGCTCAAGCAAACTGGCTGCACCACCCACTCACACATATGGGGCTGCTCAGGGAGAGCATGGCACAGCCTCTTCCATCTCTGACTCCTGCTGTACCTGCACTCTGCTCACAGGTCTAGCTCTGCTCAGGCTACTTCTAACCCTCCAAACCACGAAGCAGCTGCTAACAGCTGTCATCGAAAAAAAACCCCAAACAAACCAAATGTCAGCAATAAAATTCTATCTATCATTCCTCCAAATTAGCTTAACCTGAGGCCAAGCACAGGCAATGCTCAGTGCTTACACCCATGACATGCTATTTCAGGACTCATGAATGCAAAAATGGGTTCTTTTTTAGTGTGATAATTTGAATTTCCCTGTTATATCCAATTGCAGTGGTTGTCAACCATTTCCATTCCATGATCCTGTTACAACAAAAGAACAACTTTATGTCCCCACTCTTGCTCACTGCCCCCATCTTCCACCCTTAAAGCTGTCCACAGGAAAAAGAAGGCTACTCAGGATTCCCCAAAATATCTTTATAAGCCAGAAACACAGTATTAAAAGTCCATCGAAGATTAGGAAAAGACACACATTACATTTTATCACATAGAGAAGCAAAATTAACTAAGTTCTGAGGGTATCTAATGTGTCTGTCTTAATTCTTCCTCTTTCAAGAACCAACAAATGTGGATAATTCAGGAAGCTGGGGGTCTATTTTGAATTTTATTTACAGAGTCAGCCACACCAATTTCATTCATTCGTCTTTGCATTCCAGTTGTGCCACTAAGCTCAGAAGCCCCTTCATCATTTTGCTGGAGGCTGTACAAGGCTCTGGAAAGAATTTGCATCCACCAAGGGGTCAAAACAGAGACAGAGCATAGCAGCTCTTTCAGTCCCCCCTGCAGGCCAAGGGGAGTGGAGCTCAGCTCCCTCCTGACTTTTTGCACCAAGTGACCTCCACAGAGCCACCCTGCAGAAATGGAAAGATCAGGCAATTTACAAATGGAAAAGAAAACAAAAGATGTTTGGTGGCACCTAGGAACACCATTTAGTGGTGGACTTAGCAGTGCTGGGTTAAGGGTTGGACTTTGTGATCTTTGAGGTATTTTCCAACCTAAATAATACTAAGGTTTTATGATTCCAAAACACTCACTTGTATCAGCCTGTGAAATGCTTGAGCCCACTTCTGAGACATCAGCAGGAATTTCATTCTTCCCTTCCTGGGTGACTGCCCAGCCTTGGCACAAACAGACCTTCTGGAGCTCTTCATCTGGTGCCCTGTCCTGCAGAGAGGGAACCATGAACCACTGCAGGCTCCTGCCATGCTTGTCCCTGGGCAAGACAGAGGCACAGAGCTTCCCACAAATTATTTTTATTGGCAAGAAAACAAGAGTGATGGGGTTTGGTCATACTGTAGCTTACTGTGGACCAGCGTTCAAAGGCACTTTCTGAAAATTTTCAGCCTTCACTGAAGTACCAACAATGTAAAAGCTCAGTGCTGGAGTTGTTTAAGATTTGAATGCCAGCTGCATTTTTATTGGCCGTCTGTGACTTCAAAGGGCTTTTCCTCCACTAATGTCCAGACAGGTAGGCTGCCCTGAAATCTCTCTGCCATGTTGACTTGCAGATTTTGAACTGATTTTATCTCCAGGCTTATGCCTAAAAACGAGAATTGAACATATTGGGGCAGAAATTAATTTCAGCATCTTGCAGTCCAGCTACAGTCCTGACACTTAATCAGGCAGGGGACAGTTCATCTGAAAACATGGAGCAAAGATGTTCTTTGTAGTCATACAAACTTTCATCGCTTATACTTTAATCCCCAGACTTTAGGACAAAAACTTCAGAAAAGCAGATACACTTCTGCTTTGCCAAGTTTTTATTAGTAAGAACAAGGAACAATGAGGAAATTCAGTTGGATGCCTAATGTATTTTTCAGTTTCAACAACCAGTCTTTACTACCCCATTTTATAAGAGTATCCAAAGCCCTCACCCCAGCTCAGGATCCCATCTGACTAGATGCTGCTTTGGTGTAAAAAGGGACAGGCCTTCATACAGAGAGTTACAGTCTGAGGGGCAGAATTATGTCAGTGTAGTGTTTCAGGTACCACCTGCCCATATGGGTACATCCACAGTACTGTAAAGAAAATGTGTTGGGGCTAATACCACACAACAACAGTCATCTTTCTGGATGAAAATGGATGGATTCTTTAATTGAGACATATGGGGCAATTTTCCATCTGGTTCCTGAGTGTTGTTCCTTGGAACATCTCTAAATCCTCTTCCACTGTATGGTATGAACAAGTTAGAAGGCTCCAAAGTACTGCAGATACACAGGAATGACTGAATATATCAAGCCTGATTGTGAGGTACTGCTGGCCATAGGGGGATTCACTGAAATGTTAGTAGTGCAGGCAAAGGTACTATAAAGATAAAAGACACACATTTCTATATGAAAACTTAAAAAATCAATGAGTTCCTCTTATATGGTAATCAACATGGCTTACTTCAGTAACAGTACCAGCAGAATACTAGATTTTGATCTTAACTAAAGTACTAAAATTCAGTGCAGTTGTCTGAAATAATCGAGTAGTTCTATTGAGTCTCTGACACCAAAATCAAGCTAGGGAAAATCCAGGCACTGTTATGCTTCAATATCTCTGCTTTTGATAATCACAGAAAACTGAAGATGAACTTTTCAAATTAATTTCAAGACATACCTGCTGTGCTTGACTTTCAGGAGCATTACAGATATTTCAGGGATTTCTTCTCATCTGTTCAGGTTGTTCAACAGCTGTGTGTTCAAGATGACTGACAGACCTCATACAATACTCCTAGACACTAGTATTTTTTCCTGACTACACAAAGAATCTTGCCAAAAAATGCTTGTTCAAACTGAGGAAAGACCAGGATCCCCTTCACCTAGCCAGGGAGGGAATTCTTTCAAGCAAGGCACGTGCCAAAGTAATAACAGTAAAGCTAATTTTCAAGTGGGAGAGAGAAGAGGAAAAGCGGGGCTCTAGCACATTTGGGGAAAATCTCTTTTTACTGTCTGCTTGTCATCACATGAGTTTTATGCTGAAAACAGAAACAAACACCCTGTCAAAATAGTTCAGGCATCTGTTACTTACACAGATCTCTCTGACAGGTGAAATAACAGAAGTCAAAGAAGGGGGAAAACAGCAATGCATATTTATTAACGACATAAATTTTTTTAAAAATCTTAAGCACCTCAGTAAGAGCATATTTTCAAGATAATTTCTCTCTGAAAACAAATAGCTTGACTTGTAGGTAAAGCCATGTTGAGAATCAATAAGCCAGGAAAGGCAGGTTTGAGGGCAGCCCAGGGTACCTGCCTGGGCTTTAGAGCAGGAAAGCCTTTGAAGTTGCAGACGGGCAATAAAAATGCAGCTGGCATGCAAGGCTCACACATCTCCAGTGTAGGTTTTATATCAGTAATGTTTGAGCTGCAGTTGACTAACGTGAGAATACTCACTCAGTTCTTACACATAGGCAACTGAACAGTCTGGCTGGAAGTCCCTTTGATGCCCCCAATCTAGACAGAAAGGTTTTTGTGCAACTGATGCTTTCAAAGTGCGTGCACTTGGACATCCATGCCATCTCCCTCCTTACCAGGGCTTTTCAAAGTTTTGGTCCTGCTGTGTACAAAGTTAGGAGATAACTATGATCTGCATTAAATTTGCAAAATATACTTTACAACTCTCTGATTAAAGTAACATGGGAAATTTTCTCACTCCTCTTTTTCCTGCCAAAACCACTTTTATAAATGACACATCTGAAGTATATTTCTATTTTGGATCAGATTTTACCACATAATTATCAGATATACAGTCCTCTAAAAATGACTAACTGCAATCCCTATGCCTATTTTAATAAATTTCTTCAGACATATACATTCTGAAGGGAAAGAAAGAGATACTTTTTCAGCATCCCAATGGTAGAGTGGCCTTCCTAGGAAAAAGGAACTGGACCAGTAAAATACCAGCATCTGCTATTTTGACTTTCATCTTAACATGTACAGATTTCAGGGTTTCCAGCTGATCTGACAGAACACTTCCTGTTCAGGAAATAAACGTGTCAAATGATTTCTTGATTTAAAGTGATGGATCACAGTAGCTTTCTGTACTGCAGGGGTGCTATTCTCATAAAACATATGCAACCTTTATTACTAAAATGAAGGGGAATTACTCCAATATCACTTAGGGCAATTTCCTCAGCAGTCACCACATATCTCCAATGTCACAAATCCCAAAAGGAGTAGGAGGAGGGGTGGGAGCTGGAGGTAGCTTGAATCCTCTGCTTAGTTTGTTGTGGAGGAAAAGGGAAAACACTGTGACATGTTTGGAATTTGTAGTTTAGTTTAAAAGAAGAAAGTGAAACCCTTTTTTAAAATAAAAGGAACATAGTTGAAGTTTAAATTCTTCCATGATCTATGGGACATTTATTTCTAGAATCACTGTGACGCTTAAAAAGTTCAACCAAAAGTCTCAAAGTTTCTTTGGTGGTAAATGAGGGTAGTCACAGGTCTTTCACACAATGTGATCTGAATTACCTAAAGAAAAGAGGGGAAAACATGGCATTTTTAATAATATTCATCACAACCGTATAACTCAGATAAGGAACTAGATGTGTCATATGTGATCAAGAAAAGGAAAACAGCAACATGGGGAAGGTGTAAGCAGGGGACAAAGAGCACTGAGTAATGACATACATTGCTAAGCAATGTATTAAGGCTTGGTCTAGTAAGCAGCATTGAGGAGGAATAGCAAGGGCCTCCTTCTACAGTTTATAGCAAAATCTGTACTGCAATATGCTTACTATTATGATGGCCTCATTTCTTGGCAACTGGAAAAAGATAGCAAAGAATAGGAAAATATTATGAAAAAAATTCCAATAATATTGTAATACATAAAATTTTAAAAGATGAGAAATATCTCAGAAGTATTAAGAATGCCCCGGGCACCCCAGAGCCAAAGCCTGATGGATCTCCAATGAAAGTAGAGCACTATGCCATTTACCAGACATTGCCATAATAAGATTCCAGACTTGATATGGAAATTGAAGTCAAGTTGTATGATGGCCTCTCTCACACATTGTTGGGGATCAGGAGATCACAGTGAAAACTTCTTCTATTGCCAGGAAGCAGCTGTTTGCAACCTCCTCCAAACAGCGAGAGCAGCACTTCTACCAAGAGGAAACCAAACAACTCAAGGGTCAGTTGTACAAGTCCTCATTCACAGCAAAATAGAGAGGTTCAGGAAGTGTTACAGCAGGGGCAAAAATGAATCACAGCCTCAGGAAAACAAAGTTCTTCTCTTAAAAACTTGCTTTTCCCTAAGTAACCAATGCCAGTCCCTAGCTTTAGCTGAAGAGGTCAAAGTACCCCTGACATATCCTCATGGGCAGTTTGCAATTTCTTTCATGCATATTTCTTTCAACAGGACATGTAGCAATGGAAAGGATCTCATTTTACTTTATTCCCTTGCAATATCAAGAGTAATTGAAGTGCTACCATCACTTCCCTCTGGGTTCTCCTCCAAACCAGAAGAACCAGGCTGTCTGTTCACACATGAACAGAAGCCATCTGCTCCTAGCCTGATCCTACAGCTTACCTGTGTTTCTGAAACAAATCTGAATTTAAAAGGTGAATCATCCTGTTGAATGCCTGACAAAAGCATGCACAAACTTACAAGACAACCCAGGCTGTGGTTCATCTTTATTTTCAGTGTTTACCCAGGTTTACACAACTGCAATAAATATAAATCATTTCTATTTTCTGTGCAGTCAGTACAGCTTGCAGCCTACTTGACAGTAACAGAAAACCTAAAATGACAGAGCCACTCAGTACCAGCTATATGGAAATAAGGAAATATTTAAGTGAGAAGGACATTCTTGCTTAAGTGAAAACTAGCAACTCCACTGGGAATTTGGTTTGGGACTCCTTCTCCTATAGTTGCATCTAAAATTGCAAGAAGTTGAAAAGCTGAGCAAGCTACCAGAGGAAAAGTAGAGGTGACCCTTTTCTCTTGAAGGAGAAGGCACCAGAAAAAGAAAGCTTACAGAAGGAAAGCATAAATTTATTCTAAAGAGTCTCTAGTAGACTGGCTTTGAAAGGTATCAATTACAACTAAAATGTGGAGAGACTTTTTATTGCTGTTTTGGAAGAATATCAGCTTTGAAGAAATGGATGTGCATGAGGATATTGCCTTAATGCAGAAGGCAAATATAAATTACTATTCCAAAAGTTATTGCACGGAAGTCTACCAGACTATTATACCATCTATCATTTTATATCATTTAGACATGTATTTATTAGTAGACAAGACTAGACAAAGTAGACATCAAATTACTTTTAAAAGAGAAAACCCCAAGGAAAATATCATGTTCTAGAAGTCGGAGATAGAATGAATTGCATTTTACATTCCTACTGATACTGTTTCAGTGCTTTGGCCCACTGAAATCAGAGGCTCTTGGGACTAGACACTGAACAATGCCACTGAGAAACTTTTAATTAAATGCAGAACACCAAAGGGATTTGCCCACAAGGCAGTGGCAAAACCAGGTGTAGAAGCCAGACTATGCTCCAGTTCTCTCTCCTTTGCAACCAGCCATGCTGTCAGTATCAGTAGTAACTGGCTCTTCAAGAAGAATCAGATTTCATACCAGGGAGAAAGGATCAAGAAATGCTTTTCTTGAGAAAGGTAAGGAAAAGGACCCAGTCTGCCAACAAGTCTATTTTAGCAAGCAGACATATTACCCTGTTGTGAATAGGAGGCTAATGTACAAATGACAGGACACCTACAAACTCTAGCTCCTCTTTCTATGAAACATGAAACTGGCCTAATTTCCTCTCTCATAATGAGCATTAAAAGCATTAAGCTTGCACTTGTACCTTAAGCAGAGTTGCACTTTTAATTTTAGCAAATCCAAATGTTCCCTCTCGTTGATATCCCTGATGCCATAAGCGTCTGAATTATTGATATTGCTTGACTTTAATATTTTATGCTGCTGCAGAAATGGATAGTGGAGCCAAATCACAGCCTACAACTAAATTATGAAGGTCATCTAAAAGAATGCCGAGCAACCAAAGTCTGCTTCCCCAGATCAAAAGAACGTCTGCGAATTTTCTGTTGAGTTATTCTTTCCTCTATTATTTATTAGTCATACACAGCTGAGCAAGGTTTGAAATAAAATCCTGGAATCTGAAATGCATTCCAGGAAAAAGGCTTGCTGTCATCAGCACATGCTATTGGCTACAGCATTTTGTAATGAACTGTAATTTTTAGTGACAAGCATTTACTTATGTCACAGATTTCAAACCAGCTTCTTGCAAAATACACCAAAGCAACCTCCAAGCAGCACAGCTAATTTCAGGTTTATTAGATAAAAACACAAAGCATAGCTGAAGGTAATGACCAAATAGCCATTTAGTACTGAAATGACTGATTTCTCTGAGATCCTTACAATTAAGGATCATATTCAATAGCTTACAACACCATTTATGATATCTGAGAAAAAACAGCATCTGTAGCACAGCTGGAGCAGCTGTGTTGGAAAATCAATCATTGCCTGGCAACTGAGCAACTGATTTTCCATCAATCAGTACACAAGGCATTCTGTTGGGTTTATAAAACACATAAATTTGTTGCAGTATCTGCAAATGCAATAAGTAGGTTAGAAAGGCAAGAGCGATAGATAAAAGACAGGTTTAAAGTGGCTATCAGGCTTAATATGAAAAGAGCTGTATTTATGCATGCTGTAAATACAATATTATGGTAATAAACAGATGAACTGCTCAGTGTGATTAGCTTTGACAACAGATAGAGCCAAGAGTAATCCAGAAAGGAGGACTTTTTTGCACTGTAGCAAATATTTTGTGCTACGTAACTCTAATTTTTCTTTTTGATAAAATGCCATTCATGGAAACAGTTACTCCCACTTGTGCCAAGAACTTATAAATCCCTGCAAATTCCTGCAGCTTAGGCCTTTTTTTCTAGAATTTTATTGGCTTAGCTGAGCCATCAATAATACTGCAAATCTTATCATTCTGTTGAGATTACACCACTTCTATAATAATGTCTCCGAGCTCATTTTTAAGGGACAATAAAGATTGCAACCATTTTTCTAACTCTAACATAAAAGAAGAAGCAAAGGTGGGGGAGTTATACCAGAAATTGTACAAGTTAGTACTAAAGCTATGACATT